>JARQOC010000003.1:213583759-214038410 GCA_033576535.1 Allobates femoralis
GGCCTGTATACCACTGAGGGGCCTGTATACCACTGGGGGGGCCTGTATACTACTGAGGGGGCCTGTATACCACTGGGGGGGCCTGTATACCACTAGGGGGACCTGTATACCACTGGGGGGCCTGTATATACAACTGGGGGGAGCCTGTATATACCACTGGGGGGCCTGTATATACCACTGGGGGGCCTGTTTATATTACTGCGGGGGCCTGTATATATCACTGATGGGGGCCTGTATATATCACTGGGGGGGGCTGTAACCTCTGATGGGGGGCCAGTATATACCACTAATGGCGGACCTGTATATACCACTGAGGTGGGCCTGTATATACTACTGATGGGGCTGTAACCTCTGATGGGGGGGAACTGTATACCAGTGATGGAGGTCCTATATACCAGTGATGGGAGATTATATACCAGTAATGGGGGGCCATTTATCATGATGAGAGGGGCTGTATACCGTGATGAGAGTCTGCTTCATTTTCCCCCCTAGGCTTATACTCGAGTCAATAAGTTTCCCTAGTTTTGGAGGGTAAAATTAGGGGCCTCGGTTTATACTCGGGTCGGCTTATACTCGAGTATATACGGTAAATCCATAAGTAAGACGATGGGTGAGAAAGAGACAACTGTTATGGCAATACTAAGAAAATGGAAGAAATACAAAATGAGCGTCAATCAGCATTGATCTGGGGCTCCATGCAAAATCTCACCTCGTGGGGTACCAGGATCATGAGGAAGGTGAGAGATTAGCCTAAAACTACATGGGGGAGACTTGTTAATGATCTCAAGGCAGCTCGGACCACTGTCATCAAGAAAGCCATTGGTAACACATTATGCCATAATGGATTAAAATCTTGCAGTGCCCGCAAAGTCCCACTTCTCAAGAAAGTACATGAGCAGACCCATTTAACGTTTGCCAATGAACTTCTTGGTGATTCTGTGAGTGATTGGGAAAAGGTGCTGTGGTCAAATGAGACAAAAATTAAGCTCTTTGGCATTAACTCAACTCGACATATTAGGAGGAAGATAAATGCTGTCTATGACCCAAAGAACACCATCCCCACAGTCAAGCATGGCAGTGGACAATGAATGGAGCCATGTACAGTAAAATCCTAAGTGAAAAACTCCTTTCCTCTGCAGGACAATGACCCAAAACATACAGCCAAGGCAACAAAGGAGTGGCTCAAGAAGAAGCACATTAAGGTCATGGAGTGGCCTAGCCAGTCTGCAGACCTTAATCCCATAGAAAATTTATGGAAGGAGCTAAAGCTAAGAGTTGCTTAGTGACAGCCTCAAAATCTTAATGATTTAGAGATGATCTGCACGGAGGAGTGGACAAAAATTCCTTCTGACATGTGCACAAACCTCATCATCACCTACAAAAAATGTATGACTACTGTACTTGGCAACCAAAAATTAAGACTTGTTTGCCACAGGGATCAAAATCAAACACTTAATCCCCTCTTTAAAATGCAAATGCGTTTATATAATTTTGACAATGTGATTTTCTGTATTTCATTTTTGATATCTATCTCTCACTGTTAAAATTAACCTACCCTTAAAAGTATAGACTGTTCATGTCTTTGTCAGCGGGCTAACTTACAAAATTCGCAAGGGATCAAATCATTATTTCCTTCATTTATGTTGCCTTGCTTGCACCTGCCTTTTCAGCTTTGCCCACAAATTTTCAATAGGATTAAGATAAGGACTTTGTGATGGGCATTCCAAAACATTGACTTTGTTATCCTTAAACCACTTTGTAACTAGTTTGGCAATATGCTTCAGGTCATGTCCATATGGAAAACCCATTTCCGCATGAGCTTTAACTTCCTGGTTGATGTCTTGAGATGTTGCTTCAAAATATTGCCACAACATATCCTTGCCTCATGATGCCATCTATTTTTGAAGTGTTCCAGTCCCTCCTGCAGCAAAACAAACCCACAACATGATGCCACCCCCGTGTTTCACAGTATGATGGTATTCTTAGTCTTGTCAGCTTGTCCCTTTTTCCTCCAAACGTAACAATGGTCATTATGGCCAAACAGTTCAATTATAGTTTCATCCAACAACAGGACATGCCTCCAAAATTTTAGGTCATTTTTCTTGTGTGCATTTGCAAACATTAAGTAAGCTTTTTATGTTTCCTTTGGAGAAATGGCTTCTTCCTTGTGCAGTGGCCTTTCAGCCGATGTTGATAAAAAAACTTTTCACTGGGATGATGACTCATTCTTATCATCTTCCACCATCATATTCACAAGGTATTTTGCTTTTATTCTTGGGTTGATGTACACATGTTGGACCTAAGCACATTCATCTCTGGGACACAGAACCCATGACCTTCATGAGCGGTGTAATGTCTGGACATCCCCATCTTGTTTGTACTTGCATATAAATGTTTGTACACATGAATGAGTCACCTTCAGGTATCTGGAAATTGAACCTAAATATGAACCAGACTTGTGCAAGTCCACAATTCTCTTCTTGATATATTGATTGATTTCTTTAAATATTCTCATGATGTTACATATAGAAGCAGTGTGTTTCAGGTTTGCATTAAAATATATCCACAAGTGTTTTTCTAATTAACTCAGATGTTGCTAATAAACCTATCAGAAGCTTGAGGGATCCCACATGTTATAGAAGACTTGATTGTAACCCAACCTTCAGATTCAAGTCTTAGCTTGATAACATTCCGCTCCAGGTTTTGGAAAATGGGATTATCCCCAAAACCATCTTTGAGGGCTTAGTCAGTGCACATCCAACCATTCCAACCATATAATTTCTGCCGAAGGTTCATAAAGACCTCCTAAATCCACTGGGGAGACCAATAGTGTCAGGGAATGATAGCCTTTGTGAACGAGCTTGCCGTTTCGTGGACTATTACCTAAAATGTCTCGTCCGTACGCTGCCATCCTACATCAGGGACTCAACTGATTTATTAATCAAATTACAAGACCTTTCATTGGAGACTGATGTAGTGATGGTAACGTCAGACGTAGAGTCATTGTATACGTCCATTGCCCATGAAGATGGTCTAGAGGTGGTTGAGTTCCATTCCATGTCACTCCCTCCCTTCGGAGCCCTGCCATGCATCCAAACAGTAGTTTTCTTCCATATACAGTTGTGGTCAAAAGTATTGACACCCTTGCAATTCTGTCAGATAATACTCAGTTTCTTCCTGAAAATGATTGCAATCACAAATTCTTTGATATTATTATCTTCATTTAATTTGTCTTCAATGAAAAAACATAGAAAGAACTGTCCTAAAGCCAAATTGGATATAATTCCACACCAAACATAAAAAGGGGGTGGACAAAAGTATTTGCACTGTTAGAAAAATCATGTGATGCTTCTCTAATTTGTGTAATTAACAGCACCTGTAACTTACCTGTGGCACCTAACAGGTGTTGGCAATAACTAAATCACACTTGCAGCCAGTTGGCATGGATTAAAGTTGACTCAACCTCTGTCCTGTGTCCTTGTATGTACCACATTGAGCATGGAGAAAAGAAAGGAGACCAAAGAACTGTCTGAGGACTTGAGAAACCAAATTGTGAGAAAGCATGAGCAATCTCAAGGCTACAAGTCCATCTCCAAAGACCTGAATGTTCCTGTGTCTACCGTGCGCAGTGTCATCCAGAAGTTTAAAGCCCATGGTACTGGGGCTCCCTAGATGTGGGCGGAAAAGAAAAATTGACGAGAGATTTCAACGCAAGATTGTGCGGATGGTGGATAAAGAACCTCGACTAACATCCAAAAAAGTTCAAGCTGCCCTGCAGTCCTAGGGTACAGCAGTGTCAACTCGTACTATCCGTTGGCATCTGAATGAAAAGGGACAGCATGGTAGGATACCCAGGAAGACCCCACTTCTTAACCCGAGACATAAAAAAGCCAGGCTGGAGTTTGCCAAAACATAACTGAGAAAGCCTAAAACGTTTTGGAAGAATGTTCTCTGGTCAGATGAGACAAAAGTAGAGCATTTTGGACAAAGGCATCAACATAGAGTTTACAGGAGAAAAAAAGAGGCATTCTAAGAAAAGAACACGGTCCCTACAGTCAAACATGGCGGAGGTTCCCTGATGTTTTGGGGTTGCTTTGCTGCCTCTGGCACTGGACTGCTTGACCGTGTGCATGGCATTATGAAGTCTGAAGACTACCAACAAATTGTGCAGCATAATGTAGGGCCCAGTGTGAGAAAGCTGGGTCTCCCTCAGAGGTCATGGGTCTTCCAGCAGGACAATGACCCAAAGCACACTTCAAAAAGCACTAGAAAATGGTTTGAGAGAAAGCACTGGAGACTTCTAAGGTGGCCAGCAATGAGTCCAGACCTGAATCCCATAGAACACCTGTGGAGAGATCTAAAAATGGCAGTTTGGAGAAGTCACCCTTCAAATATCAGGGAACTGGAGCAGTTTGCCAAAGAAGAATGGTCTAAAATTCCAGCAGAGCATTGTAAGAAACTCACTGATGGTTACCGGAAGCGGTTGATCGCAGTTATTTTGACTAAAGATTGTGCAACCAAGTATTAGGCTTAGGGTGCCAATACTTTTGTCTGGCCCATTTTTGGAGTTTTGTGTGAAATGATCAATGTTTTGCTTTTTGCTTCATGCTCTTTTGTGTTTTTCATTGAAAACAAATTAAATGAAGATATTAATACCAAAGAATTTGTGATTGCAATAATTTTCAGGAAGAAACTGAGTATTATGTGACAGAATTGCAGGGGTGTCAATACTTTTGGCCACAACTGTATGAGGTATCTGCGTACTCAGGACACACTGTCCAACAGGTTTTGGGATACATATTATCCTCTCTCCGTATTAGAATTAACAAATTGAGGCTAAAAGAACATTTTTGTGGAAAAAATAAGGACTTTTTCATTTTCACAGCTCAACTTTTTAAAATTCTATGAAGCACCTGGGGGCTCAATGTGCTCACCATCCATGTAGATAGGTTCTCTGGGGAGTCTAGTTTCCAAAATTGGGTTCCATTGTTTAGGCACATCAGGGAATCTCCAAATGCGACATTGTGTCCAATATCGATTTCAGCTAATTTTCCTCTTGGAGCGTCAAATGACGCTCCTTCCCTTCCGAGCCCTGCCAAGCATTCAAACAATGCTTTCCCACAACATATGAGATATCAGTGTACTCAGGAGAAATTGCCCAACAAATTTTAGGATCCATTTTCTTCTGTTACCCTTGCAAAATTTGAGAGGAAAGCAATATTTTTGTTGGAAAAAGTAAAATGTTAATTTTTTCTTTACACATTGCTTTAGTTCATGTGAAGCACCTCAAAGGTTAATAATCTTCTTGAATGTAGTTTAGAGTAGCTTGAGGGGTGCAGTTTTTGGAATGGTGTCACTTTTTGGTGCTTTCTGTCACATAGGCCCCTCAAAGGGACTTCAAATGTGATGTGGTCACGAAAAAAAGTGGCTTTGTAAGTTTTGTTGGAAAAATAAGAAATCGCTGATGAACTTTGAACCCTCATAACTTCCGAACAAAGCAAACTTTTGTTTCCAAAATTGTCCTGATGTAAAGTAGACATGTGGGAAATGTTATTTATTATCTATTTTGTGTCACATAACTCTCTGGTTTAACAGAATAAAAATTCAAAATTTGAAAATTGCAAAATTTTCAAACGTTTTGCCAAAATTATGATTTTTTCACAAATAAACGCAAAAAATATCATCCTAAATTTACCACTAACATGATGCCTACTATGTCACTAAAAAAGTCTCAGAAATGCTAGGATCCGTTGAAGCGTTCCAGAGTTATTACCTCATAAAGTGACACTTGTCAGAATTGCCAACGTTACCATTACAGTAACCCTGCGCTGATACAGCCAAATTCTATCTTTTAAATGGAACCATCCTGAAAAGAGGCATAGCGCTGGTGTGACCCTAGCTTAAGTCTGTTGTGTTTTCACATGTGTGGTATAATAAAATTTTATTCAGATGTGCTTGGTGTAAACTTTATTGTAGTACAATAAACCTTACTAGATTTGAAGAGAAGTAAAGGAGTGGAAAAGAAGCATAGAAAGAGAAGAACAGAAAAATAATAGAAGAAAGGAACAGAACAGAAAAATAAAAAATAATGTGGCACCCCAAGGGTTAATGTGCCACAGAAACATCAGCACGGGCTCACTCCCCACACAACACTGGACACTACACTAGCACCTCTAAGCCAGAAGGGGAGCTCAAGCAGCTCCCTTAGATATATTCTGGTCTGGGGAGAGGAAGTGGGGAAAAGCAGAGTGGTGTGTGGAGCTTAAGTGGCTCCTGCAAGAGTGGGAGGAACAAATGTTGTTTACCTCAGAGTGACAGTGACAGTCAGTTGGAGTTGGAGTTGGGTTGGAGTTAATGCAGTTCCTGGGAGGACTGAGGAAGAAAAGACTGGTGGTGTAAAGGGGCTGCCTTAGGCCTCTCCACAGCCTGTTACCCACTTCCAGGCCTAGCCAGGGTCTGAGGGAAGGAGTAAGAGAAACAGGAGAACACATCTGGGAGAATGAGTTACCCCATAACTCGCCGCAGAGGAGCACACAGACCGGATACCGGATCCGAAACTGTGACTACCACTGCCCCGGGGAACCAAGCTCTACCTGCAGAGAGCCATTACATCCCCAGCTGCCAAACATCATCCCCAGAGGTTCTGCAGCAGCAGTGGTCCCCTCACTGACCACAACCCGTGGGTGGTGTCACGACAAACTCCCTTGTAAATATCCCCCCCATTTATTGCGGAACCTGGGACACGGTCCAAACCAAGACCGCCGTGATATCCCCAGCAGTACCCCGGTCCGGTACCGAGTACCCCGTCCCAGTGGGCTCCACAATAGGAATATGAAAATTTAAAAAATACATATACACAGCTAATGTAAGTAGCAATAAATTACTCAGAACATGCAACTAACTTACAAAAATAAAAATTGCTGTAGTATAATAATTACCTACTAGATTTCACTAAATTTCTGAACCATTACTAATTATAATGTACTAGATGGCGGCCCGATTCTAAAGAATCGGGTAGTCTAGAATCTATATATAGTTTATTTACTAATAGTTAGGGGAGTGCGGTGAAATTAATTGTGTGTATACAGGTGGCTCAGTGGGTAGCAGAGTATACGGTGGCTCAGTGGTTAGCAGTGAGTGCGGTGGCTCAGTGGGTAGCAGTGAGTGCGGTGGCGCAGTGGTTAGCAGTGAGTGCGGTGGCGTAGTGGTTAGCAGTGAGTGCGGTGGGGCAGTGGTTAGCAGTGACTGCGGTGGCGCAGTGGTTAGCAGTGAGTGCGGTGGCGCAGTGGTTAGCAGTGAGTGTGGTGGCTCAGTGGTTAGCAGTGAGTGGGGTGGCTCAGTGGGTAGCAGTGAGTGGGGTGGCTCAGTGGGTAGCAGTGAGTGGGGTGGTTCAGTGAGTAGCAGTGAGTGGGGTGGCTCAGTGGGTAGCACTGAGTGGGGTGGCTCAGTGGGTAGCAGTGAGTGGGGTGGCTCAGTGGGTAGCAGTGAGTGGGGTGGCTCAGTGGGTAGCAGTGAGTGGGGCGGCTCAGTGGGTAGCAGTGAGTGGGGTGGCTCAGTGGTTAGCAGTGAGTGGGGTGGCTCAGTGTTGAGCAGTGAGTGCGGTGGCTCAGTGGGTAGCAGTGAGTGCGCTGGCTCAGTGGGTAGCAGTGAGTGCGGTGGCTCAGTGGGTAGCAGTGAGTGCGGTGGCTCAGTGGGTAGCAGTGAGTGCGGTGGCTCAGTGGGTAGCAGTGAGTGCGGTGGCTCAGTGGGTAGCAGTGAGTGCGGTGGCTCAGTGGTTAGCAGTGAGTGCGGGCAGAGGACAGGCTGGAGGGGGCAGAGGGGACTGAGGGGGCACAGGCTGGAGGGGGCAGAGGGGACTGAGGGGGCACAGGCTGGAGGGGGCAGAGGGGACTGAGGGGGCACAGGCTGGAGGGGGCAGAGGGGACTGAGGGGGCACAGGCTGGAGGGGCAGAGGTGACTGAGGGGGCACAGGCTGGAGGGGGCAGAGGGGACTGAGGGGGCACAGGCTGGAGGGGGCAGAGGGGACTGAGGGGGCACAGGCTGGAGGGGGCAGAGGGGGCACAGGCTGGAGGGGGCAGAGGGGACTGAGGGGGCACAGGCTGGAGGGGGCAGAGGGGACTGAGGGGCACAGGCTGGAGGGGCAGAGGGGACTGAGGGGGAACAGGCTGGAGGGGGAAGAGGGGACTGAGGGGGCACAGGCTGGAGGGGGCAGAGGGGACTGAGGGGGCACAGGCTGGAGGGGGCAGAGGGGACTGAGGGGGCACAGGCTGGAGGGGGCAGAGGGGACTGAGGGAGCACAGGCTGGAGGGGGCAGAGGGGACTGAGGGGGCACAGGCTGGAGGGGGCAGAGAGGACTGAGGGGCCACAGGCTGGAGGGGGCAGAGGGGACTGAGGGGGCACAGGCTGGAGGGGGCAGAGGGGAATGAGGGGGCACAGGCTGGAATGGGGCAGAGGGGACTGAGGGAGCACAGGCTGGAGGGGCAGAGGACCGTGTGGGGCTGCAGACTCACCGCGGGCCGCGCGTCTGGTGTAGGAGGAGAGGAGGGGCGGGCAGAGCTGCAGGACAGGAAGCCCACCCTCCCTCCTCTCCAGGCGCGCGGCGGGCATTTGGGAGCACGGATACCCCCAGAAGTTGTGTGGCCCCCCGAGGTGGCGGGCAATGGGCCCCCCCCCTGCCCCCCTGGTATGTAGGCTAGTGGCTGGAGGGCAGAGGGTGGAGGGGAGAGGCTGTAGGGCTACTCTGCACTGGCTGACGTCACCAGCCCTGGCCTTAGACCATCACGGAAGTACCCTTCGGGTTTTCCGGAAGTGGCCTTCGGCTTTTATATAATAGATGATGCGGACATCAGTAAAATTAATTATAGAGCACCCGCAACTGACTTACACAAAAAATGACTGTAATGTAATAATTACCACAGTAATGTTCACTAAATTTCTGAAACTATACTGATTATAATGTACAATGCAAACGTCATTTAAAACAATCACTGAGCGCTCGCAACTAACTGACACTAACTGGATTTATAAGTTAAACAATACTGTAGAATAAGACAGTGCAGCATATTTTAATGGGTTTGATGTACCTTTATCTAACCCTATCAGCTAATTATTATTTTTTTCACACAAAAAAAGTAACAAAAATTGATCACAGTTACTGGTCACTTATTAGTACTCAGCTCACACAACAAACACACCAAAGTGGTGCAAGATTAAAGAGTGACAGGACAAAAAAAGTTATTTCCAAAAACTGAGCAAGGGTGCCAATCAGTGATGTATGTGACTGGATATTGCTCAGCACACAAAACACACACACTGAAGAGGTGCAAGAGTAAAAAGTAACAACAAATAGTTCTGTCAAAAAATAAGCACAGTGGTACAAAAAAATATACTGCATTCCTGAAGGAGGGTAGATGGAATTTAGGAGATACTGAGATGATCATAAAAGTAAATCATACACAGCAGGAGGACAGCAGCAGCATTACAAGTTTCATGAAGCAAACGGCAGCACAGAGATAACAAAACCACTGTGCATGTCGTTCCTGACTGTAAAGGTACCTTCACAATCGGCAATATTGCTAGGCAATGTCACTGGCAATTTGCTGGTTGCAGTGAAATCATGGACACATTGTTCCATTTATACACAGCAACAAAATAGAACAATGCGTCCATGATTTCACTGCAACCAGCAAACTGCCAGTGAAATTGCCTAGCAATATTGCTGATTGTGGAGGTACCCTAAGGTGTAATGGAGATGTGTAAAACAGTAACAACTATTTTAAATGCCATCATTTGGCTGTGATTGGTTGGTCTACACAGGCCGACCAATCACAGCGATTGTGGCACGTTGGACCACCGCTGTGTCATTGGGTGCAGTCACAGATAGCACCAATCCACAATGAAAACCAATGTTACAGTGCTATAACTGCTGTGATTGGCCAGTCACATTGGTTCATCTAACGACTGTGATTGTGATGGATGGGACAACTGAAGCATTAATGGGGTCCAAACACTGTTGGTGCTGTCAAAAAAGCATCAATCAGCACTGACCACCAATGTTACAATGATAAAACTGCTGTGATTGTCCAGTCATATCTGATAGAACAATTACAGTGATATTGGTGGGTAGGACCACCGCCCTGTCTTTGGGTGACCCCACACTGATTCGTGCTGTCACCAATCAGCACTTATCACGAATGTACAAAATATTTTCATAGGGTCCATTGATTTAATGCTGCAATGGATGCTGGATTAAAGTCCACAATTTACTTTGAACTGGAGTGCAGCTTGATTTTTACTCCTTATATATTATGCATTGGACAACGCACGGTTCAGGAAGTACTACACCCAAAACATGCTTTTTTATATATATATATATATATATATATATATATATATATATATATACTCTTGTATATAGTCCATAAATTGGAATAAAGGGATTGCACGTTTCCGTCACATGGACTTTCCTCCAGCCTGGAAGAAAGTCCTTGTGACTGAAACATTGCAACATTGCCTTAAGGCCAATGAAGGCTATATACATCTGGAAGGAGTGCTGCAGTCCCTATCTATCTATAGATAGATAGATAGATAGATAGATAGATAGATAATATGAAAAAGATCCTTGCAGCACACAGCTACTACCAATGATGTACATAAGCTACTAGCTATATATATTTGAGGAAAAAGTTTAAAAACTTACGTTTTTTTCAAAAAACTCAAAAATCTCCAATTTTTTATTTAATTCTGAAGTTCTTGGTACATACATTGGCCAATGTCTGTTTGCTCATCAACTGCGACAAAGTGACTTCAGGGTCTGATGAGTCCTACGCTGATATCCCTATCCTCCTTGTCCGCTTCCCCACTACTAAGTGGGCAGACACCATCTAGACCCTCCATCACCTGTAGGTAATGAGGGTGCACATTGCAGCATGGATCCTGCAACTCCATATGATAAATAACAAGAAAAAAAACTGCACAGCACTCAAAGACAAATGTGAACTGGTGCTAGCAAAGCTGCAGGGTTATATAATATGAAAAAGATCCTTGCAGCACACAGCTACTACCAATGATGTACATAAGCTACTAGCTATATATATTTGAGGAAAAAGTTTAAAAACTAACGTTTTTTTCAAAAAACTCAAAAATCTCCAATTTTTTATTTAATTCTGAAGTTCTTGGTACATACATTGGCCAATGTCTGTTTGCTCATCAACTGCGACAAAGTGACTTCAGGGTCTGATGAGTCCTACGCTGATATCCCTATCCTCCTTGTCCGCTTCCCCACTACTAAGTGGGCAGACACCATCTAGACCCTCCATCACCTATAGGTAATGAGGGTGCACATTGCAGCATGGATCCTGCAACTCCATATGATAAATAACAAGAAAAAAAACTGCACAGCACTCAAAGACAAATGTGAACTGGTGCTAGCAAAGCTGCAGGGTTATATAATATGAAAAAGATCCTTGCAGCACACAGCTACTACCAATGATGTACATAAGCTACTAGCTATATATATTTGAGGAAAAAGTTTAAAAACTTACGTTTTTTTCAAAAAACTCAAAAATCTCCAATTTTTTATTTAATTCTGAAGTTCTTGGTACATACATTGGCCAATGTCTGTTTGCTCATCAACTGCGACAAAGTGACTTCAGGGTCTGATGAGTCCTACGCTGATATCCCTATCCTCCTTGTCCGCTTCCCCACTACTAAGTGGGCAGACACCATCTAGACCCTCCATCACCTGTAGGTAATGAGGGTGCACATTGCAGCATGGATCCTGCAACTCCATATGATAAATAACAAGAAAAAAAACTGCACAGCACTCAAAGACAAATGTGAACTGGTGCTAGCAAAGCTGCAGGGTTATATAATATGAAAAAGATCCTTGCAGCACACAGCTACTACCAATGATGTACATAAGCTACTAGCTATATATATTTGAGGAAAAAGTTTAAAAACTTACGTTTTTTTCAAAAAACTCAAAAATCTCCAATTTTTTATTTAATTCTGAAGTTCTTGGTACATACATTGGCCAATGTCTGTTTGCTCATCAACTGCGACAAAGTGACTTCAGGGTCTGATGAGTCCTACGCTGATATCCCTATCCTCCTTGTCCGCTTCCCCACTACTAAGTGGGCAGACACCATCTAGACCCTCCATCACCTATAGGTAATGAGGGTGCACATTGCAGCATGGATCCTGCAACTCCATATGATAAATAACAAGAAAAAAAACTGCACAGCACTCAAAGACAAATGTGAACTGGTGCTAGCAAAGCTGCAG
This sequence comes from Allobates femoralis, assembly GCA_033576535.1. Taxonomy (NCBI): domain Eukaryota; kingdom Metazoa; phylum Chordata; class Amphibia; order Anura; family Aromobatidae; genus Allobates; species Allobates femoralis. The sequence goes on from JARQOC010000003.1 coordinate 213,596,045, forward strand.
GGTTATATAATATGAAAAAGATCCTTGCAGCACACAGCTACTACCAATGATGTACATAAGCTACTAGCTATATATATTTGAGGAAAAAGTTTAAAAACTTACGTTTTTTTCAAAAAACTCAAAAATCTCCAATTTTTTATTTAATTCTGAAGTTCTTGGTACATACATTGGCCAATGTCTGTTTGCTCATCAACTGCGACAAAGTGACTTCAGGGTCTGATGAGTCCTACGCTGATATCCCTATCCTCCTTGTCCGCTTCCCCACTACTAAGTGGGCAGACACCATCTAGACCCTCCATCACCTATAGGTAATGAGGGTGCACATTGCAGCATGGATCCTGCAACTCCATATGATAAATAACAAGAAAAAAAACTGCACAGCACTCAAAGACAAATGTGAACTGGTGCTAGCAAAGCTGCAGGGTTATATAATATGAAAAAGATCCTTGCAGCACACAGCTACTACCAATGATGTACATAAGCTACTAGCTATATATATTTGAGGAAAAAGTTTAAAAACTTACGTTTTTTTCAAAAAACTCAAAAATCTCCAATTTTTTATTTAATTCTGAAGTTCTTGGTACATACATTGGCCAATGTCTGTTTGCTCATCAACTGCGACAAAGTGACTTCAGGGTCTGATGAGTCCTACGCTGATATCCCTATCCTCCTTGTCCGCTTCCCCACTACTAAGTGGGCAGACACCATCTAGACCCTCCATCACCTGTAGGTAATGAGGGTGCACATTGCAGCATGGATCCTGCAACTCCATATGATAAATAACAAGAAAAAAAACTGCACAGCACTCAAAGACAAATGTGAACTGGTGCTAGCAAAGCTGCAGGGTTATATAATATGAAAAAGATCCTTGCAGCACACAGCTACTACCAATGATGTACATAAGCTACTAGCTATATATATTTGAGGAAAAAGTTTAAAAACTTTACGTTTTTTTCAAAAAACTCAAAAATCTCCAATTTTTTATTTAATTCTGAAGTTCTTGGTACATACATTGGCCAATGTCTGTTTGCTCATCAACTGCGACAAAGTGACTTCAGGGTCTGATGAGTCCTACGCTGATATCCCTATCCTCCTTGTCCGCTTCCCCACTACTAAGTGGGCAGACACCATCTAGACCCTCCATCACCTATAGGTAATGAGGGTGCACATTGCAGCATGGATCCTGCAACTCCATATGATAAATAACAAGAAAAAAAACTGCACAGCACTCAAAGACAAATGTGAACTGGTGCTAGCAAAGCTGCAGGGTTATATAATATGAAAAAGATCCTTGCAGCACACAGCTACTACCAATGATGTACATAAGCTACTAGCTATATATATTTGAGGAAAAAGTTTAAAAACTTACGTTTTTTTCAAAAAACTCAAAAATCTCCAATTTTTTATTTAATTCTGAAGTTCTTGGTACATACATTGGCCAATGTCTGTTTGCTCATCAACTGCGACAAAGTGACTTCAGGGTCTGATGAGTCCTACGCTGATATCCCTATCCTCCTTGTCCGCTTCCCCACTACTAAGTGGGCAGACACCATCTAGACCCTCCATCACCTGATAGGTAATGAGGGTGCACATTGCAGCATGGATCCTGCAACTCCATATGATAAATAACAAGAAAAAAAACTGCACAGCACTCAAAGACAAATGTGAACTGGTGCTAGCAAAGCTGCAGGGTTATATAATATGAAAAAGATCCTTGCAGCACACAGCTACTACCAATGATGTACATAAGCTACTAGCTATATATATTTGAGGAAAAAGTTTAAAAACTTACGTTTTTTTCAAAAAACTCAAAAATCTCCAATTTTTTATTTAATTCTGAAGTTCTTGGTACATACATTGGCCAATGTCTGTTTGCTCATCAACTGCGACAAAGTGACTTCAGGGTCTGATGAGTCCTACGCTGATATCCCTATCCTCCTTGTCCGCTTCCCCACTACTAAGTGGGCAGACACCATCTAGACCCTCCATCACCTGTAGGTAATGAGGGTGCACATTGCAGCATGGATCCTGCAACTCCATATGATAAATAACAAGAAAAAAAACTGCACAGCACTCAAAGACAAATGTGAACTGGTGCTAGCAAAGCTGCAGGGTTATATAATATGAAAAAGATCCTTGCAGCACACAGCTACTACCAATGATGTACATAAGCTACTAGCTATATATATTTGAGGAAAAAGTTTAAAAACTTACGTTTTTTTCAAAAAACTCAAAAATCTCCAATTTTTTATTTAATTCTGAAGTTCTTGGTACATACATTGGCCAATGTCTGTTTGCTCATCAACTGCGACAAAGTGACTTCAGGGTCTGATGAGTCCTACGCTGATATCCCTATCCTCCTTGTCCGCTTCCCCACTACTAAGTGGGCAGACACCATCTAGACCCTCCATCACCTATAGGTAATGAGGGTGCACATTGCAGCATGGATCCTGCAACTCCATATGATAAATAACAAGAAAAAAAACTGCACAGCACTCAAAGACAAATGTGAACTGGTGCTAGCAAAGCTGCAGGGTTATATAATATGAAAAAGATCCTTGCAGCACACAGCTACTACCAATGATGTACATAAGCTACTAGCTATATATATTTGAGGAAAAAGTTTAAAAACTTACGTTTTTTTCAAAAAACTCAAAAATCTCCAATTTTTTATTTAATTCTGAAGTTCTTGGTACATACATTGGCCAATGTCTGTTTGCTCATCAACTGCGACAAAGTGACTTCAGGGTCTGATGAGTCCTACGCTGATATCCCTATCCTCCTTGTCCGCTTCCCCACTACTAAGTGGGCAGACACCATCTAGACCCTCCATCACCTGTAGGTAATGAGGGTGCACATTGCAGCATGGATCCTGCAACTCCATATGATAAATAACAAGAAAAAAAACTGCACAGCACTCAAAGACAAATGTGAACTGGTGCTAGCAAAGCTGCGGGGTTATATAATATGAAAAAGATCCTTGCAGCACACAGCTACTACCAATGATGTACATAAGCTACTAGCTATATATATTTGAGGAAAAAGTTTAAAAACTTACGTTTTTTTCAAAAAACTCAAAAATCTCCAATTTTTTATTTAATTCTGAAGTTCTTGGTACATACATTGGCCAATGTCTGTTTGCTCATCAACTGCGACAAAGTGACTTCAGGGTCTGATGAGTCCTACGCTGATATCCCTATCCTCCTTGTCCGCTTCCCCACTACTAAGTGGGCAGACACCATCTAGACCCTCCATCACCTTAGGTAATGAGGGTGCACATTGCAGCATGGATCCTGCAACTCCATATGATAAATAACAAGAAAAAAAACTGCACAGCACTCAAAGACAAATGTGAACTGGTGCTAGCAAAGCTGCAGGGTTATATAATATGAAAAAGATCCTTGCAGCACACAGCTACTACCAATGATGTACATAAGCTACTAGCTATATATATTTGAGGAAAAAGTTTAAAAAATTACGTTTTTTTCAAAAAACTCAAAAATCTCCAATTTTTTATTTAATTCTGAAGTTCTTGGTACATACATTGGCCAATGTCTGTTTGCTCATCAACTGCGACAAAGTGACTTCAGGGTCTGATGAGTCCTACGCTGATATCCCTATCCTCCTTGTCCGCTTCCCCACTACTAAGTGGGCAGACACCATCTAGACCCTCCATCACCTGTAGGTAATGAGGGTGCACATTGCAGCATGGATCCTGCAACTCCATATGATAAATAACAAGAAAAAAAACTGCACAGCACTCAAAGACAAATGTGAACTGGTGCTAGCAAAGCTGCAGGGTTATATAATATGAAAAAGATCCTTGCAGCACACAGCTACTACCAATGATGTACATAAGCTACTAGCTATATATATTTGAGGAAAAAGTTTAAAAACTTACGTTTTTTTCAAAAAACTCAAAAATCTCCAATTTTTTATTTAATTCTGAAGTTCTTGGTACATACATTGGCCAATGTCTGTTTGCTCATCAACTGCGACAAAGTGACTTCAGGGTCTGATGAGTCCTACGCTGATATCCCTATCCTCCTTGTCCGCTTCCCCACTACTAAGTGGGCAGACACCATCTAGACCCTCCATCACCTATAGGTAATGAGGGTGCACATTGCAGCATGGATCCTGCAACTCCATATGATAAATAACAAGAAAAAAAAACTGCACAGCACTCAAAGACAAATGTGAACTGGTGCTAGCAAAGCTGCAGGGTTATATAATATGAAAAAGATCCTTGCAGCACACAGCTACTACCAATGATGTACATAAGCTACTAGCTATATATATTTGAGGAAAAAAGTTTAAAAACTTACGTTTTTTTCAAAAAACTCAAAAATCTCCAATTTTTTATTTAATTCTGAAGTTCTTGGTACATACATTGGCCAATGTCTGTTTGCTCATCAACTGCGACAAAGTGACTTCAGGGTCTGATGAGTCCTACGCTGATATCCCTATCCTCCTTGTCCGCTTCCCCACTACTAAGTGGGCAGACACCATCTAGACCCTCCATCACCTGTAGGTAATGAGGGTGCACATTGCAGCATGGATCCTGCAACTCCATATGATAAATAACAAGAAAAAAAAACTGCACAGCACTCAAAGACAAATGTGAACTGGTGCTAGCAAAGCTGCAGGGTTATATAATATGAAAAAGATCCTTGCAGCACACAGCTACTACCAATGATGTACATAAGCTACTAGCTATATATATTTGAGGAAAAAGTTTAAAAACTTACGTTTTTTTCAAAAAACTCAAAAATCTCCAATTTTTTATTTAATTCTGAAGTTCTTGGTACATACATTGGCCAATGTCTGTTTGCTCATCAACTGCGACAAAGTGACTTCAGGGTCTGATGAGTCCTACGCTGATATCCCTATCCTCCTTGTCCGCTTCCCCACTACTAAGTGGGCAGACACCATCTAGACCCTCCATCACCTATAGGTAATGAGGGTGCACATTGCAGCATGGATCCTGCAACTCCATATGATAAATAACAAGAAAAAAAACTGCACAGCACTCAAGACAAATGTGAACTGGTGCTAGCAAAGCTGCAGGGTTAATAATATGAAAAGATCCTTGCAGCACACAGCTACTACCAATGATGTACATAAGCTACTAGCTATATATATTGAGAAAAAGTTTAAAAATTACGTTTTTTTCAAAAAACTCAAAAATCTCCAATTTTTATTTAATTCTGAAGTCTTGGTACATACATTGGCCAATGTCTGTTTGCTCATCAACTGCGACAAAGTGACTTCAGGCTGATGAGTCCTACGTGATATCCCTATCTCCTTGTCGCTTCCCACTATAAGTGGCAGACACCATCTAGACCCTCCATCACCTGTAGGTAATGAGGGTGCACATTGCAGCATGGATCCTGCAATCCATATGTAAATAACAAGAAAAAAAACTGCACAGCACTCAAAGACAAATGTGAACTGTGCTAGCAAAGCTGCAGGTATATAATATGAAAAAGATCTTGCAGCACACAGCTACTACCAATGATGTACATAAGCTACTAGCTATATATATTTGAGGAAAAGTTTAAAAACTTACGTTTTTTTCAAAAAACTCAAAAATCTCAATTTTTTATTTAATTCTGAAGTTCTTGGTACATACATTGGCCAATGTTGTTTGCTCATCAACTGCGACAAAGTGACTTCAGGGTCTGATGAGTCCTACGCTGATATCCTATCTCCTTGTCCGCTTCCCACTACTAAGTGGGCAGACACCATCTAGACCCTCCATCACCGGTAGGTAATGAGGGTGCACATTGCAGCATGGATCCTGCAACTCCATATGATAAATAACAAGAAAAAAATGCCAGCACTCAAGACAAAGTACTGGTGTAGCAAACTGCAGGATATATATGAAAGATCTTGCAGCACACAGCTACTACAATGATGTACATAAGCTACTAGCTATATTATTTGAGGAAAAAGTTTAAAAACTTACGTTTTTTTCAAAAAACTCAAAAATCTCCAATTTTTTATTTAATTCTGAAGTTCTTGGTACATACATTGGCCAATGTCTGTTTGCTCATCAACTGCGACAAAGTGACTTCAGGGTCTGATGAGTCCTACGCTGATATCCCTATCCTCCTTGTCGCTTTCCCACTACTAAGTGGGCAGACACCATCTAGACCCTCCATCACCTATAGGTAATGAGGGTGCACATTGCAGCATGGATCCTGCAACTCCATATGATAATAACAAGAAAAAAACTGCACAGCATCAAAGACAAATGTGAACTGTGCTAGCAAAGCTGCAGGGTTATTAATATGAAAAAGATCCTTGCAGCACACAGCTACTACCAATGATTACATAAGCTACTAAGCTATATAATATTTGAGGAAAAGTTTAAAAACTTACGTTTTTTTCAAAAAACTCAAAATCTCAATTTTTATTTAATTCTGAAGTTCTTGGTACATACATTGGCCAATGTCTGTTTGTCATCAACTGCCGACAAAGTGACTTCAGGCCTGATGAGTCCTACGTGATATCCCTATCCTCCTTGTCCGCTTCCCACTACTAAGTGGGCAGACACCATCTAGACCCTCCATCACTGTAGGTAATGAGGGTGCACATTGCAGCATGGATCCTGCAACTCCTATGATAATAACAAGAAAAAAAACTGCACAGCACTCATCAGACCTGAACACTTGTCGCAAGTTGATGAGCAAACAGAACATTGGTCCAATGTATGTACCAAGAACTTCAGAATTAATAAAAAATATGGAGATTTTGAGTTTTTTGAAAAAAACGTAAGTTTTTAAAACTTTCCTCAAATATAATGCTAGTAGCTTATGTACATATTGTAGTAGCTGTGTGCTGCAAGGATCTTTTTCATATTATATAACCCTGCAGCTTTGCTAGCACCATTCACATTTGTCTTGAGTGCTGTGCAGTTTTTTTTCCTTGTTATTTATCATATGGAGTTGCAGATCCATGCATGCAATGTGCACCCTCCATTACCTATAGGTGATGGAGGGTCTAGATGGTGTCATGGCCCACTTAGTGTGGGGAATAGCGGACAAGGAGGATAGGGAAATACTAGCGTAGACTCATCAGACCCTGAAGTCACTTTGTCGCAGTTGATGAGCAAACAGACATTGGCCATGTATGTACACAAGAACTTCAGAATTAAATAAAAAATTGGAGATTTTTGAGTTTTTTGGAAAAAAAACGTAAGTTTTTAAACTTTTCCTCAAATATATATAGCTAGTAGCTTATTGACATCATTGGTAGTAGCTGTGTGCTGCAAGGATCTTTTTCATATTATATAACCTGCAGCTTTGCTAGCACCAGTTCACATTGTCTTTGAGTGCTGTGCAGTTTTTTTTCTTGTTTTTATCATATGGAGTTGCAGGAATCCATGCTGCAATGTGCACCCTCATTACCTTACAGGTGATGAGGGTCTAGATGGTGTCTGCCACTTAGTAGTGGGGAAGCGGAAAGGAGGATAGGAATATCAGCGTAGGACTCATCAGACCCTGAAGTCACTTTGTCGCAGGTTGATGATGCAAACAGACATGCCAATGTATGTGACCAAGAACTTCAGAATTACAATAAAAAATATGGAGATTTTTGAGTTTTTTGAAAAAACGTAAGTTTTAAAACTTATTTTCCTCAAATATATATAGTAGTAGCTTATGTACATCATTGGTAGTAGCTGTGTGCTGCAAGGATCTTTTTCATATTATATAACCCTGTCGCTTTGCTACACGCACCAGTTCACATTTGTCTTTGAGTGCTGTGCAGTTTTTTTTCCTTGTTATTTATCATATGGAGTTGCAGTATCCATGCTGCAATGTGCACCCTCATTACCTACAGGTATGGAGGGTCTAGATGGTCTGCCACTAGTAGGGAAGCGGACAAGGAGGATAGGGATATCAGCGATAGGACTCATCAGACCCTGAAGTCACTTTGTCGCAGTTGATGAGCAAACAGACATTGGCCAATGTATGTACCAAGAACTTCAGAATTAAATAAAAAAATTGGAGATTTTTGAGTTTTTTGAAAAAAACGTAAGTTTTTAAACTTTTTCCTCAAATATATATAGCTAGTAGCTTATGTACATCATTGGTAGTAGCTGTGTGCTGCAAGGATCTTTTTCATATTATATAACCCTGCAGCTTTGCTAGCACCAGTTCACATTTGTCTTTGAGTGCTGTGCAGTTTTTTTTCTTGTTATTTATCATATGGAGTTGCAGGATCCATGCTGCAATGTGCACCCTCATTACCTACAGGTGATGGAGGGTCTAGATGGTGTCTGCCCACTTAGTAGTGGGGAAGCGGACAAGGAGGATAGGGATATCAGCGTAGGACTCATCAGACCCTGAAGTCACTTTGTCGCAGTTGATGAGCAAACAGACATTGGCCAATGTATGTACCAAGAACTTCAGAATTAAATAAAAAATTGGAGATTTTTGAGTTTTTTGAAAAAAACGTAAATTTTTAAACTTTTTCCTCAAATATATATAGCTAGTAGCTTATGTACATCATTGGTAGTAGCTGTGTGCTGCAATGATCTTTTTCATATTATATAACCCTGCAGCTTTGCTAGCACCAGTTCACATTTGTCTTTGAGTGCTGTGCAGTTTTTTTTCTTGTTATTTATCATATGGAGTTGCAGGCTCATTGCTGCAATGTGCACCCTCATTACCTACAGGTGATGGAGGGTCTAGATGGTGTCTGCCCACTTAGTAGTGGGGAAGCGGACAAGGAGGATAGGAATATCAGCGTAGGACTCATCAGACCCTGAAGTCACTTTGTCGCAGTTGATGAGCAAACAGACATTGGCCAATGTATGTACCAAGAACTTCAGAATTAAATAAAAAATTGGAGATTTTTGAGTTTTTTGAAAAAAACGTAAGTTTTTAAACTTTTTCCTCAAATATATATAGCTGGTAGCTTATGTACATCATTGGTAGTAGCTGTGTACTGCAAGGATCTTTTTCATATTATATAACCCTGCAGCTTTGCTAGCACCAGTTCACATTTGTCTTTGAGTGCTGTGCAGTTTTTTTTCTTGCTTTTTTTTTTTTTTTTTTCTTGTTAGATAGATAGATAGATAAATAGATAGATAGGGACTGCAGCACTCCTTCCAGATGTATATAGCCTTCATTGGCCTTAAGGCAATGTTGCAATGTTTCAGTCACAAGGACTTTCTTCCAGGCTGGAGGAAAGTCCATGTGACTGAAACGTGCAGTCCCTTTATTCCAATTTATGGACTATATACAAGAGTGGCTGAACTCTATCGATTTCACTGTGGTCAGAGCCGGAAAAATGTTTTGCTACAAGTAGATCCATACAGTTTTCTTTTATTCAGGGGCGATGAGAATTCATTCTTGTTCTGAATTTTTGTCCGGTCTCCTCTTAGCACCTCCAGACTTGGATTGTAGGTGACTATGAGAGGAACTCTCTTGTTTTCTTCTCTAGTTTTGTAATGTAGGAGATGATTCCTTGATATTCTGGTGGCTCTTGTAATCTGGTTCTCGATTGTTCTTGGATGATAGCCCTGGTTCAAAAAGGTCTTTCTGAGGTCCTCAAGGTGATTGTCTTTATCTGTATGGTTGGAACATATCTGATTGTATGTGATGGCCTGGCTATACACAATGGAGTTTTTTATGTGTTTTGGATGAAAACTGTCCCATCGGAGATATGTTGGATGATCAATTGGTTTCCAGTACAGGGATATCTCTATTTCATTTTTCTGTAGCTTAATGATGGTGTCCAGAAAGCTGATTTCAGTGCAGGAGTAGTTGAGTGTTAAGTTGATGGTGGAATGAAACTGATTAAAGTGTTCATGGAACGTTTTCAGCTGTTGCTCAGACTCTGTCCAGATGATCAAAATGTCATCAATATAACGGTAGCAGGACAGATGCCTGATAGGACAAGAGGATAAAAAGTCACATTCAAGCTTGGCCATGAAAAGATTTGCATATTGTGATGACATTTTGCTTCCCATTGCTGTGCCAGTCTCTTGTAAATATATGTTGTTGTCAAATGTAATGTAGTTGTGCGTGAAGATTAATTTTATAAGCTTCACCACAGAGTCATCATCAATCCCTGTGTTTTCCAGGAAGGTTTTGCTGGCATTTAATCCATCCTGGTGTGGGATGTTGCTGTACAGAGATTCCACATCGATAGTGTCGAAGATGGTTCCTTCTGATAGAGGACCTACTGTTGTGGCCAAAAGTATTGACACCCTGCAATTCTGTCAAATAATACTCAGTTTCTTCCTGAAAATGATTGCAATCACAAATTCTTTGGTATCTTCATTTAATTTGTCTTCAATGAAAAACCACAAAAGAGAATGAAGCAAAAAGCAAAACATTGATCATTTCACACAAAACTCCAAAAATGGGTCAGACAAAAGTATTGGCACCCTTAGCCTAATATTTGGTTGTACAACCTTTAGCCAAAATAACTGCGATCAACCGCTTCATGTAACCATCAATGAGTTTCTTACAATGCTCTGCTGGAATTTTAGACCATTCTTCTTTGGCAAACTGCTCCAGGTCCCTGATATTTGAAGGGTGCCTTCTCCAAACTGCTATTTTTAGATCTCTTCACACGTGTTCTATGAGATTCAGGTCTGGACTCATTGCTGGCCACCTTGGAAGTCTCCAGTGCTTTCTCTCAAACAATTTTCTAGTGCTTTTTGAAGTGTGCTTTGGGTCATTGTCCTGCTGGAAGACCCATGACCTCTGAGGAAGACCCAGCTTTCTCACACTGGGCCCTACATTATGCTGCAAAATTTGTTGGTAGTCTTCAGACTTCATACTGCCATGCACACGGTCAAGCAGTCCAGTGCCAGAGGCAGCAAAGCAACCCCAAAACATCAGGGAACATGTGCCATGTTTGACTGTAGGGACCGTGTTCTTTTCTTTGAATGCCTCTTTTTTTCTCCTGTAAACTCTATGTTGATGCCTTTGCCCAAAGAGCTCTACTTTTGTCTCATCTAACCAGAGAACATTCTTCCAAAATGTTTTAGGCTTTCTCAGGTAAGTTTGGCAAACTCCAGCCTGGTTTTTTTATGTCTCAGGGTAAGACGCCGACGGATAGTACGGGTTGACACTGTTGTACCCTCGGACTGCAGGGCAGCTTGAACTTGTTTGGATGTTAGTCGAGGTTCTTCATCCACCATCCGCACAATCTTGCGTTGAAATCTCTCGTCAATTTTTCTTTTCCGTCCACATCTAGGGAGGTTAGCCACAGTGCCAAGGGCTTTAAACGTCTTGATGACACTGCGCACGGTAGACACAGGAACATTCAGGTCTTTGAAGATGGACTTGTAGCCTTGAGATTGCTCATGCTTCCTCACAATTTGGTTTCTCAAGTCCTCAGACAGTTCTTTGGTCTTCTTTCTTTTCTCCATGCTCAATGCGGTACACAAGGACACAGGACAGAGGTTGAGTCAACTTTAATCAATGTCAATTGGCTGCAAGTGTGATTTAGTTATTGCCAACACCTGTTAGGTGCCACAGATAAGTTACAGGTGCTGTTAATTACACAAATTAGAGCAGCATCACATGATTTTTCTAACAGTGTCAATACTTTTGTCCACCCCCTTTTTTATGTTTGGTGTGGAATTATATCCAATTTGGCTTTAGGACAATTCTTTTTGTGTTTTTTCATTGAGGACAAATTAAATGAAAATAATATCAAAGAATTTGTGATTGCAATAATTTTTAGGAAGAAACTGAGTATTATCTGACAGAATTGTAGGGGTGTCAATACTTTTGGCCACACCTATATTTCTGACAGTTTATTCAGTAAGTCAACTAATGTCCAAAGAATTATACTGGGAACAAGAGGAAACAGCTGGAGCTTCTTTAAATTATTAATACCTGCTATGTAAAAAGGTGTCTGAAAACCGGTGTTGCATGTCTCAAAAACCATATGTTCATTTCAAAGTGATGAAGGAAAAGAGCAGACGGCACACACCGGGTAGATTGTAATCCTTTTATTTGTGCAGCCCTGCACATATCGATGCGGGTCAATCACAGTGGGGAGAGGGAGTGGGGAGTCAGCGGACTCCCCACTCCCTCTCCCTGCTGTGATCGACCTGCATCGATGTGTGCAGGGCTGCACGAATAAAAGGATTACAATCTACCCGGTGAGTGCCGTCTGCTCTTTTCCTTCATCACTTTGGAATATTCAATAAGTCAGTTGTGTCCTGAATGTAGCTGGGTTACTCTTTTACCAGGGGTTTGAGGACACCCTCTACCCACCCAGAAATTTGTTCGGTGAGGGTGCCCACACATGAAATGATTTGTCTTCCTGGATTTCCAGGTTTGTGAATTTTGGGAAGCATGTAGAATGTGTCTGATCTTGAACTTTCCAGTATTAGGTCCTAGGCTCTGAAGGATATGTCAGGTAGACAAAAAAACAGCCTGTTTTATTCATTGTGATAGTCCTGTATGGGTACAGACACCAATTTCTTGTAGTAGAGTGTGTCCGTCCGTTGTCTGTTTGATTCCTTTAGGTAGTCAGATTTTATCATCATGACTATTTCATCACCCTTGTCTGCAGGTTTAATAATAATTTCTTTGTTGGTTTTCAAAGACTGCATGGCCCTTCTCTCCTGGGCATTGACGTTGGATGGTTGACTCTTGTGTGATTCTTGGACAGATCAGGACTACAAGGCCCCAGGAATCAAGGAGTCAACTCCTACATTACAAAACTAGAGAAGAAAACAACAGAGTTCCTCTTGTAATCACCTACAATCCAAGTCTGGAGGTGAAAGAGGAGCTGCACAGAAACTGCAACCACTTCTACAAAAAGATGCCTGACTAAAATCAATATTTCCGGATCCCCCGCTCTTGTGTTTTAGACAACCTCCGACTCTAAAAACACATAATTTTCAGAAGCACCCTGTCCGCTCCAACAGCAATAGGATTTTTTCCCTGCAACCAGAGGAGGTGCAAAACCTGTCCATCTATAATGACAATGGACAAGATAAAGATTCCTGGGACAGATCAGGACTTCAAGATCCCAGGTAACTTCAGTTGCATCACAAGCAATGTGGTGTATTTAATTATATGTACCAAATGCCCAACAGGCAGCATGTACATAGGGGAGACCGGGCAAAAATTCAGAACAAGAATGAATTCTCATCGCCACTCAATAAAAGAAAAGCGTATGGTTCTACCTGTAGCAAAGCATTTTTCCGGCTCTGACCACAGTGAAACCAATATTTGGCTGCTCACTTTACAAAGCAACTTCAAATGACAGAGAGAGAAAAGAATGTGGGAATACAAATTAATATTGACCTTTCACACATTTAAAACAGGATTAAATGCCTCACATGGATTCATGCGTTTTTATATAAAAATGAATGGGCATTTGGGGTCATCACAGATTCATGTGTTTTTATATAAAATTAAAGGACATTTGGGGATATCACATCTCCTACAGACTCCATTTAGAGGACAATGAACTTTTGACACTTCTTATGTGAACTCTCTCGCTTCGATTTATAGCTTTCCATGACTTACTGAAGTATTTCACAGGCCACTAACCATATAACAATAATACAATCTGTTCCTCTTTATCTTAGAATTTTGACTCTACTTCCCAGCTTAGCTCTCCCCCCTCCCTAGCCTGACTCTGCTTAACGTCACCTGTCCTATTTACTACAGCATCTAACACTGGTTTTTTTTTTCTCTTATTTTTTCTTTTGCTTATGTATATATGTTTGTGGCTGCAGAATTTGTGTCGTTATCAGCCTGATGAAGGGGCCATAGTGTCCCGAAAGCTTGCTATGTTTACCATCTTTACGGTTATCCATTAAAAGGTATCAGCCACTGAGGACTCTCAGATTTCAATATTTTTCTATCTACTGGCTAACACGGTACAAACTATTTTTTAAAAATATTTGCTATATTTATTTTTAATCAAATTGATTAGTAAAGATGTTTTTATTTTATTTTTATCTATTGTTACTTACTTCCACTAGAATCCTACTGACATATAGCATTAAATAAAAGGAAAACTTGAAACTTCAGTGAATTAAATTGGTCAGTGAACATATGACCAAACGGCCCCCACAAGCAGGCACGAATCAAGACAATAATTGGGCATGTCCATAAAGCAGGTGCTTTGACTGGCATTGGTTTCATTTTCATTCAAAGGGGCTCTGAGATGCAGAAATCACAAGGGATTGCAAATAAACGGCACTGACAGCAGTGATCTCAGGAAGCGAGGGGGCCAAAATCAGCCTGTCTTTTCATATTATAAAAGTACCTAAATGTACCTTTTTAAGATGTGGTTACACAAAGCAATGTCTGTAAGCTTAGGTTTATTTTTGATATGCCAAGGGCTGTATTCTATTCTTTCTTGATAAACTTCCCCAGCAGCCATAACAAGCTTAGAATGTTAAATAGCACTAACTCACATGATGTGACAAAAGATTTGTGCAATAAATGGATTAAAGGACAATGTAGAACCAACAACAGACCTAATACATGCTAATTTTCTTTTACCCCCAAAATCCGTCTTACAATGAAATGCTATTGTAAAAACTTGTCTGGGTGAAATTTTCCATGTGAAAATTGGGATTTGTTTTAAAGAAGCTTTCATAATTGTTTCATCGTGTGATCAATCTTTAGACAAGTGCAATTTAAAATTAACCCTTAAGTTGTTTTCTATAACACTATACATAAAGTAAACTGTAATTACATTTACAACCAGATGCTCAAGAGCTAGAAATTTATGTTAGGTTTAAAATAAAACTTAGTAATGCAAGCGATTCAGCATATCAGCAAATTGTAGCCATGGTTCACACTGCTTATTTGTATGAGTACCCTATTACTCCATGTTTTTAACTTTTTGGTGGAATAAAAAATGAGTCCTTTTACCCGATTTGCTGGATTTCTTGCTTTACGTGACCTTTCCATTGGACTACTCCGCAAACAATGGGGACAGGTTAGCTGGATATTTGCTATATATACTTTAAGTTAAACTTATATTTATAAGTTCACTAGTAAAAAGGCCCGATGCAATTGCATCGGGAGCGCGGTGAAATGAACTGTGTGTATACAGGCGGGTCAGTGGGTAGCAGAGTATACAGGTGGCTCTGTGGGTAGCAGAGTATAGAGGCGGCTCTGTGGGTAGCAGAGTATTGAGGGGGCTCTGTGGGTAGCAGAGTATAGAGGCGGCTCTGTGGGTAGCGGAGTATAGAGGTGGCTCTGTGGGTAGCAGGGTATAGAGGCGGCTCTGTGGGTAGCAGAGTATAGAGGGGGCTCTGTGGGTAGCAGAGTATAGAGGCGGCTCTGTGGGTAGCAGAGTAAAGAGGCGGCTCTGTGGGTAGCAGAGTATAGAGGCGGCTCTGTGGGTAGCAGAGTATAGAGGCGGCTCTGTGGGTAGCAGAGTATAGAGGCGGCTCTGTGGGTAGCAGAGTATAGAGGCGGCTCTGTGGGTAGCAGAGTATAGAGGCTTTCTGTGGGTAGCAGAGTATAGAGGCGGCTCTGTGGGTGGCAGATTATAGAGGCGGCTCTGTGTGTAGCAGAGTATAGAGGCGGCTCTGTGGGTAGCAGAGTATAGAGGCGGCTTTGTGGGTAGCAGAGTATAGAGGCGGCTCTGTGGGTAGCAGAGTATAGAGGCGGCTCTGTGGGTAGCAGAGTATAGAGGCGGCTCTGTGGGTAGCAGAGTATAGAGGCGGCTCTGTGGGTAGCAGAGTATAGAGGCGGCTCTGTGGGTAGCAGAGTATAGAGGCGACTCTGTGGGTAGCAGAGTATAGAGGCGGCTCTGTGGGTAGCAGAGTATAGAGGCGGCTCTGTGTGTAGCAGAGTATAGAGGCGGCTCTGTGGGTAGCAGAGTATAGAGGCGGCTTTGTGGGTAGCAGAGTATAGAGGTGGCTCTGTGGGTAGCAGAGTATAGAGTCGGCTCTGTGGGTAGCAGAGTATAGAGGCGGCTCTGTGGGTAGCAGAGTATAGAGGCGGCTCTGTGGGTAGCAGAGTATACAGGCGGTTCTGTGGGTAGCAGAGTATACAGGCGGCTGTGTAGGTAGCAGAGTATGCAGGCTGACACGCCCTGCTCACTCCCATTGTCCGCCGGCACCCACAGGACGACGTCAGTGGCTTCCAGCACCCACTTACAGCCCCTACACCGCTACTCCACCAGCATGGGGACAGCGAGGCCCCAGCGGTGAGAGAGTGGTGAGGGGCAGAAGGCAGCGCGCGGCATGCGGGCAGCGTTGAGCTGGCGGAGGGTGCTGGTGATGTGGGTATTGCGTCATTGCTGGCGGCGGGGCCGACGGTTGGCAGGATGGCGGGGGTGTCAGCTAGTGCAGCTCGCGATGACGCTATTGCGTCATCGCTCGCAGTGCCGCAAAGGATTTTGGGATTGGGCTACAGTGCCCGAATCCCAAACTCACGATTATATAAAGGGACGATGCTATCGCATCGGGAGTGGGGTGACATCAAGATGGGGTGGGCTGTTTGGCATTGGGGGCAGCAGCTCTCACTTTACCCTGTGGGGCATCAGCAGGGGCAGTGTGGGGAGAGAGGACATGTGGGGGGGTAAGAGGGTTGAGTAGGGGCAGTGTGGCGTGAGTGGGGGCTGAGCATGGACAGTGTGGGGTGAGTGGGGGTATGAGCAGGGGCAGTGTGGGTGAGTGGGGGGTTGAGCAGGGGCAGTGTGGGTGAGTGGGGTTAGTTGGGGGGATGAGTGGGGGGGTAAGCAGGAGCAGTGTGGGTGAGTGGGGGCATATGGGGGAGGTAAGAGGGGTAAGCAGGTAGAGAGTGGGGGCATGAGCAGGGGCAGTGTGGGGAGTGAGGGCATGTGGGGGGATAAGAGGGGTGATCAGGGGCAGTGCGGGTGAGTAGGGGGGGTAAGCAGGGGCAGTGTGGGTGAGTGGGGGCAGTGTGTGTGAGTAGGGGGGTAAACAGGGGCATTATGGGTGAGGTGGGTGGGCTCTTCAGGGGCAGTGTGGGTGAGTGGGGGCAGTGTGGGTGAGTAGGGGGGTAAGCAGGGGCAGTGTGGGTGAGTGGGAGGTAAGCAGGGGCAGTGTGGGTGAATGGGGGGGCTATGCAGGGGCAGTGTGGGTGAATGGGGAAGCAGTGTGGGTGAGTAGGGGGGTAAGCAGGAGCAGTGTGGGTGAGTGGGGTGGGCTATGCAGGGGCAGGGTGGGTGAGTGGGGGCAGTGTGGGTGAGTAGGGGGTAAGCAGGGGCAGTGTGGGGAGTGAGTGAGGGCATAGGATGGGTAAGAGGAGTGAGCAGGGACAGTGTGGGTGAGTGTGGGGGCTATTCAGGGGCAGTGTGGGTGAGTAGGGGGTAAGCATGGGCAGTGTGGGTAAGTGGGGGCAGTGTGGGTGAGTAGGGGGTAAGCAGGGGCAGTGTGGATGAGTAGGGGGTAAGCAGAGGCAGTGGGGGTATGTATGGGCAGTGTGGGTGAGTAGGGGGTAAGCAGGGGCAGTGTGGGTGAGTAGGGGGTAATCAGGGGCAGTGTGGGTGAGTAGGGTGTAATCAGGGGCAGTGTGGGTAAGTGGGGTTAGTGTGGGTGAGTAGGGGGTAAGCAGGGGCAGTGTGGATGAGTAGGGGGTAAGCAGGGGCAGTGGAGGTAAGTGGGGGCAGTCTGGGTGAGTAGGGGTAATCAGGGGCAGTGAGGGTAAGTGGGGGCAGTGTGGGTGAGTAGGGGGTATTCAGGGGCACTGTGAGTAAGTGGAGGCAGTGTGGATGAGTAGGGGGTAATGAGAGTCAGTGTGATTAAGTGGGGGCAGTGTGGGAGCAGATGTAAGCCCCGCCGCTGCTGTAAGGTTAGTTGAGGAGTGGGGGGGGTAGGCTGCAATGAGAGCATGGCGCGATGTGCCTCCAGCGACCCTGTAAGCTTGAGGAGCGAGGGGTTATAGCAGACTGCAGCCCCGGCGGGCTTGCAGGCTGCAATGAGAGTGCGCCGCCGCTGCTGCCATCTTACCTGGGGGAAGCTGCGGCGGGCAGCGTGTCTCATGAAGGCAGGCGCTGATGGTTGCTGCGGCCCGTTCTCTAAAGCTGCTCCCCCTGGCTGCTGCCTGAGGGCTCGCACTGTGGAATGGACTGTGCGACCCTGGTGGCGGGGGGGGCGGGGGAGCGGGGGAGCTGCGGCCGGTGTGTGTAGCGTGCATTGGTGGGGAAATCGGTGGCTCGCGATGGCGCATGCGCGCCATCGCTCGCTCGCAGTGCCGCAAAGTATTTTGGGATTCGGCTACAACGCCCGAATCCCTAACTGCGGATTATATAAATAGATGTTTGATTCATATTGATTCAAGAATAAGTTTGCATCACTTTTCATTTGATCATAAAGAAAACTTTTTTCATGTAATAAGTCACTTGTTTCAGCAGTTTTTTTTTCACATGTTATACATGGAGCAGGGCGGGAACAAGTGCTGATGTCAGGTCGGGGGACGGGTCAGGAGTGCAGGGCCGACAGTAGCAACTCCTCGCTCTGCACCTGTGTGAAGTAGCACAATGAGGTGCAGGCGCAGAGGGAGGATGGCTGAAAAGGCATTAAGGAAGCGTCGAGGAGAGGGAGGAGGGAGGAACAGAGGCAGAGGGGGCGGGACTAGCCCCAGGAAGGAGATGACTCCTGATGCTGGTAATGCCCTCCTAACATTTTACTACATGTTTTCATAAGGCTGTATTTAGGGCTAAAAACATCACAAACACATGGGGGACCCCTTGCCTGAATGCAGCATAAATGCTGCATTCAGTGCTCCATTTAGATTGAAATCTTTGGGGGTTGTGACAGGTCCTCTTTAAAATTTTTCTTTAAGCGGGCACTTGATGTTCCGGAGGTGATATAAGTAACTCCAGTACAGATCCGAGGGATCTCTCTACAGAGGAATGTAAGTAGTGCCAGAATGCTTCTATGACTGTTAAAAAACTGACACATTGACTAAGTTCTAGGGAGCAACAGAGACAGAGGGGATGGGAATAGCCCCCGGGCAGTAGATGACTCCTGCTGCTGGTAATGCCCTCCTGACATTTTACTACACATTTTCAGGAGGCTGTATTTAGGGCTAAAAACATCACACACATATGCGGGACTCCTTGCCGGCTGTATTTAGATTGAAATCCTTAGGGAGGGGGGGATGGCAGGTCCTCTTTAAGTATCCACGATTCAGGTAAAAAGGTTCTGTGGCACCCAGATTCAGTGTTAAAATGTCCAACCTTATTTATAACAGGATTAAAACCACATCAGGGAGAGGTATGGGATGTGTGGTACAACAAGCTTGTTTCATATCACCTGGTGGTCCTACCTGTAATCCAGTTGTAAATAAAGTTGGACATTTTAACACAGAACCTGAGTGCCGCTGAACCTCTTTACCTGGAATGTGTCAGTTTTTACCATGAGACTTTGGTCACTGTATTCGATTTACCATCAGAGCTTGGTCAAAGCTTCATTAGCTTGTCTCAGGTGAAAAAAAAGAGGTTTACCCAGCTTCTCTCATGAAAAAGTCTATAAAAAGGATATCCAAGATCTTTCCACATTTTTTACGTATCTATAGACTTGCATTGGCAAATTTCATCCAATGATTGATCAGTTTGGGATAAGTCTCCATGCTTTCATGCAAACAACTCGGTCCAAAAAAAATTACGATAATAAACTATCCCATAGACAATCATAGGTATTAATGCATGAAAAAGTGACATCTCAATGAGTCCTAATGCAGATGTGAAACAAACAATTCCTTTCTATCAATTAATACAATTGAGTTTTACAGGAGCCTCAAAAAAGTAGCAAAATGTGACTTCAATATACCACACCCGCAGTAGCCAAGTAACATTTCCTGACTGAAGCCACAAGCATAGAATAAAGTTATCAACTCCAAAATCTACAATATGTAGAAATTAAATGTAACATTTTAAAGAAAACACTAATTACTACATTTGATGACCTAATTATCTACTTGATCACATATGTGAGACACGTTTATGGTTACTATGGCTATGACCACGCGTTAGGAGTTGCATGAATTCTGTGCAAGCAAACGGATTGCAAAATACGCAGGTGTGAAACTAGCCTTCATCCTCATTAATTCAACCAACAGAGTGCATCAAAGTGGTTTTACCAAACACCATGAACAAAATAAATTGTTTAGGAAAAAGATGGGCATACACAGTATGTAATGTATAAGCATAAATTATCCATAAATTGTAGATTGCTGTTTTACTCTTGACTCTCCAATTCATATGTAGTTTTGGCTTGACTAAACATTTGTGAGTTCTGTATGTGGAGAGCAGAGTTAGGGTGGCTTCACACTTGTGCTCCCTGCTGCTGCGCATTGCGGTTGGCAAAGTGCAAGCTGAGCACAGACACCGCGTGTCCCTATGTTTAACATGGGGATGCACAGTGATGCGCTCGGCTGCGGATTGCCGTGCACACCCATTGACTTCCGTGTGTGATTTCTATGCATGCGGATGCTTGTATACAAATCACACATGGAAGTCAATGGGTGCGTACGGCAATCCGCAGCTGAGCGCACCACCGTGCATCCCCATGTTAAACATAGGGTCGCGCGGTGTCTGCACTCGGCTTGCGCTTCCCCGCTGCAATACGCAGCGGCCAGGAGTGCAAGTGTGAAGCCACCCTTAGTTATTGAAAAGCTCCTCTGGCAATAGACTATCCTCCAAGAGAACACAAGGTTTGCAAGTCTTAATTTTATCTTTCCAATTATTCTCTCCATAATATCAATTTTTGGAGAAGAATCAGAAGACTGCCATGCACGTAAGATGGTCACCTAGTCTTGCCAAATCCAGTGGGATCTGCCACCTTAATTCTAATATTTAATAAATCCTTAAATCCCAGTTAGTGACCAAGAAGATAATCTGGAAGATCGGCACTATATGAACAAACATCTAACGAAGAAATAGAAGCATCAGTCTTGGATTTCTTTTGTGGAAAATAAATATTGAATTTTCTAAGTATTTGGTTAAATCTGTTTTATATAAAGTATGATTATTGCCCCTTCTGCTGTGTTATTAACAGGAGCTCAGTAGTCTAGAAATCTCACCTCTTCCAGAAAACTAGAGTAGTGCCATATGGGTATAAATTAAAAAGTATATACATTATAATATTCATCACAATTACTAGAATGAATACACAATGGAAATCATAATAATACTGTAGGTAGTGTTTTTAGAAATATATTTAAGCAGATACGTCAATTATTCCCTTTCTAAGTTTGACACTTCTGTCCACACCAGACAAAAATCTCATTAAATCTGAATAATAAAATATATGAACTTGAGATCTGACCCTATTTTCACATCTAGCTCTTCCTGTAAACATGATACTATACTGCTGTCACATTGCATCATATTTTCATTCAGTTTCATATACATTTCATAACACAACTCAGCACTTAGGCAATGTTTCTCACCTTGGTATCCATTTTTCTTTAATTACGTAGAGAAGAAGAGATGAGCTTTCAAAAATACTAACGACTAGAGAATAGATGCAAAGAATTATGGTCCATTTTGCACATATTAGTAATTGTAACCAACCCCCTGTATATAGTAAGACATAGCATTTATTAAAACTATGTCTAAAAACAGGATGTAATACATTGTGACTCATATTCCAATGTATATTATCAAATATGTATGATCAAGTGTGAGGCTACAGACAAATATGCAAAAGCAAAGAATATACATCAGCATGTGAAGAAAATGATCAAATCAATAGGCAAAAAAAGTTGTTTTTATACACTGATGAGGCATCTAGTGGTCTTCTACCAGGTCTAATGTATAAAAGGCAATAGCAAAGGCACTGTGACAGTGGGCTACTTCCTCCAAACCACCAAATGGTGGTTAATAAGAATACAATACTTATGCCATATATTAATGGAAGAACCAGGATTATAAAGCACACCCAATAAAAGCATTACCCTACATGGCCCATCCAGAGATACAATTATCCCATACAAATTATTTGGCAAAGTGTTAACAGTGCTTACTCATGTAAGATATAAAGTGCCTGTGTGGCTAAGAGGCCCCAATGCACGTTTCGCTTGTGGCTTTCTCGGGGGACTGCAAGGACAGCGTGTCATGGAGGTGCTATATATACCACCTGGAGAATGAATACAGTGTACACGTCTTCCCAATGTTTGTATATGGTGGTATCCTCAGGAAGGGGCTGGGACAGCCCCGAAACGCATAGAGAAAATAAAGCACCATTCTTATATACCAAGACTGTGGTCCTTCCATATACTCAGCAGTGAGGATCGCTGTTCACCCTGGTCCTTTGGATTTATGCATATGTTGATTCTGCAGCAGCAGTTTTGAGTGTTTAAACCGGTTGTGGGGCACACAACTGCATAAGGTGAGCAGTACCTAATTTTTCAACTATCTGGTATCTAAGAGATAAGACCCTATTGCGCCCTTGTCTACCCTTTAATAGGAAATGTCACTCCAGGTGTCCCAGAATGAAGGTGAGTCAGCAGGACTCCCATGACCTTACATCTGCCTATATGGAAGCCTTTGACAACATATGCAGTCACACACAGTTGCACTTTTACTCATGTTATATGGAATCATGGTATGAAATATCTGAAGAACTACTATTGTATTGAAATCATGATTAAAATGTGGTGCCACATCTAGACACAGAGAGCGATAATTACTTTACATGATCTAGACTGTATGCTTCTGTTCATGTATCCCAGAATTGTGTTAGCTTTTTTTCTGCTGCATGACACTGTTGACTCATGTTCAGTCTGTGATCTATTAGGATACCTTAGTCTTTTTACTTGTGCTGTTTCTTATCCCTATTCCTCTTTGCATTTTTCCCTGCTAAAAACCATTCCCTGTTAGTTGCTGTCCACTGCTCCAGTTTGTTTAGATCCTTTTGAATACTTTTTCTCTCTTCTCTAGTATCAACTATCCCTCCTAGATCAGTTTACCCTCAATTTCTTTATCTATATTATTGATAAAGATGTTGAACAATGTATTACATCCTGTTTTTCTCTGAAGTCATAATAAAAGCTATGTTTTACTACATACAGAGTGTTGGTTACAATTATTAAAGGGTTTACCCAGGATTTAGAAAAAATAACTGCCATAGCACTAACAGATAGGTAACTGCCACCTACCTGTCTGTTGTACCTGGCAGTGTTTACCACTGACAAAACTGCTCCTGTCAGCAATTTTGCAGCTTCCGTTGATGTCAAGTCGACAGAGAAGTGGCTTCTTCATTCTGTTGATGGGTGTGATAGCCGACATCAATCTTATCGACAGCTGACTCCCCCAATTAGGTATCAGGGAGCTATCAATCAGGAGGAGGTCAGCTGTCCCACCCCTTCTACAGAGCAGAGCGGAAAAGAAGGCGCCACTCTGTCTACACAAACATTTTAACTCGGGCAGTAGCAGTCTGTTACCGCTCTGTGGCAGAAGTGAATGGCGCTGAGTACTACAGGCAGATAGGTGGCAATTACCTACCTGTTAGTACTTGAGCACGTTTTTAGAGATAGAGAGCAAAATGCAACAGTCAGAGAGACACCTCAGACCACCATATCATGCAACCTGGCAGGGCATCCCAGCCGGCTACAACCGGGGCACATACCTTAACTTCCCCTCTCTAGATATTCCTCTGCTATGACGACATTTATCAAACAAAATCAGCAGCTGCTAGCCATGCGTTCCTTCTTGATCCAGCACCTAAGGCTCTCTTATGTACTGTATGGCTAGAGTCACACTGGGTTATGGACCTACGTTTCCAGGCCATCGCTAATACCGGACAGTGTTAATGGCAAGCGCTGCCTGGAAACGTAGGTCCATATAAACCCTCTGTTTACCTTAGTAGCAGCCGCACAGAGCGACAGGAGGTGTGCTTTTCCTCAGTGCACAGGAAACGCTGCCTGCAGCGTTTTCCTGTGCGCTGAAGAAAAGCAGCCATCCAGCAGCTCCGTGTGCGACTGCTACTAAGGTAAACAGAGGGTTTATATGGACCCACGTTTCCAGGCAGTTCTTGCCGTTAACACTGTCCGGTATTAGCGCTGGCCTGGAAACGTGGGTCCATAACCCAGTGTAACCCTATGCTATTTCTCCCTATCCATAAAATCTGCAATATCCCTTTTTTCATTACAGATAAATCTTCTTGCTGACACACATTACAAGTAAAATTTGTTCATTGTGTTTTTCCTGAGGTAATGTGATCTTCACTGTTTGGTGCAATTTCTGCCATGTGTAAAACAGTGGAGTCCATTTCAAGCAATTAACTAGAAGCAAATTGCAAATTTAGTGAAATCACTGAGGTTCATCAAATTCCTAAAAAAAAGACACAAGTTTGATTTGTATGAAATTAATTGGTAATCTCTACTCATTATTAGATTATTAGTAATTACTTATTTTGTTCATTTGATTTTTAGACATTGTACCATATATACAGCACAACAACAATGCAGTGTATTCACATCTATGGACCATATATTTTTAACTTTAAGATGTGTCGAGCCCCATGCTTTGGGTTACTCGGGTATCAGGCTCCAAAGGGTTAACGCTCCTGCGGGAGTGGTGGCCGCGCCTGATCCCGTGTCCTGAAGGACTTCTTTGAAAAAGGGTATATTTACAGGGGATTATATTTACAAGTTGTCGTGACGCCACCTGTAGTTTCTGGTGAGGAGTTACCAGCGCCGCCACAGTCCGCCAGAGGTAGATGGTATCGCGGTTAGTTGGCAAAGTCCTCTACAGGTGGGGCTGGACCTCCGGGGCAGCGTTCCTGTATGGGGAACAAGTTTGTGAAAAGGAAACACAGGCAGAGGCAAAGTCACTTTTCCTCCAGGTACTTTACTGTTAATTGTAGCAGTTGCAGTTACAGTTCACAGTTCAGCACTTTAGATGTTACAAGAACAGGTAGCTAACGGGTGGCTGCAAGTGGATCCCAGATGGTATGGTGGAACCCTTGGTGTTCCTTCATTAACTAACCTGTGTCTGTTCTTCCCTGCTTTCCAGTTTGGTGTGAAGCCTGGTTGATTTAGAATCCAGCCTGGCTTCCTGTCCTCTCTCACCTTCGCTGTCGTCGGGTAACCCTCTTCTGGCTGGCCGCTCGTTCCCTTGGTGGTGCCTGGTACCCTTCTTGTAGACTGCTCTTGTGCCCAGGAGACTTGAAGACTCCACGGGAATCCGGATTCTCTGCCGTGCATATAGCTCCAGCAGTCTGCGGGCTCCAGTGCCTGGTAAGCTGTCTGGGAGAACCTCTCTCGCTGGCTACTCTTTCCCAGACTGGCTGCTCTCCTGGAAAGCTCCTTTCACATTCGCCTTAAACCCTCTCTTCTTCTTCCATCTCTCCTCCTGGTCCCTCAGCTGAGAGACCTAGCAGCAAAGACTTAGGAGCAAAGACCTAAAGACCTCAAACTCCCTTATTCCCCCTAGAAGTGAATTTATTCCCTCCCGGGTAACCTCCCACCCTGTAAGCTAATGTAGGAGTGCTGGAAATGGGTCCCACCCACCATCCTAGGGTCCACCTGCAGCTGGAGAATCTGCACCTCTTTTACGGGTGCAGTACCCCTCTGTGACGCCTGCTTGGCGGGGCACCACAGATGCACTGGTCTATAAGATGCATCTAGGTTTTATAGGTGGAAAAGAGAGAAAAAGTTCCCATAGGTGCCATTCATGTCAAGTGGTTGACAATGATCTTTTTGCCTTTGAGGAAAACTTCAACTCCCAGGATTTCCTGAAGATACAATGGCATGCTGTGAATTATAGTTCAACACATGAGTGATAAAATGTTTTGATTTACTCCTTTTTTATTTATTAGTACCTAACTAATGCTTGCCTCTTAACAGCTTCTTTAAGTACCGTATATACTCGTGTATAAGCCGACCCGTGTATAAGCCGACCACCCTACTTTTTCCCCAAAACCTGGGAAAACCTATTGACTCGTGTATAAGCCGAGGGTGGACCCCAGCACAGGTATACAGCCCCCAGCAGTGTGGCATACAGCAGCCCCATTGGTAGTATACAGCAGCCCCAGAGGTATATACAGCAGCCCCAGAGGTATATACAGCAGCCCCATTGGTAGTATACAGCAGCCCCAGTGGTAGTATACAGCAGCCCCAGAGGTATATACAGCCCCAGTGGTAGTATACAGCAGCCCCAGAGGTGTATACAGCAGCCCCAGTGGTAGTATACAGCAGCCCCAGAGGTATATACAGCCCCAGTGGTAGTATACAGCAGCCAAAGAGGTATATACAGCCCCAGTGGTAGTATACAGCAGCCCCAGTGGTAGTATACAGCAGCCCCAGAGGTATATACAGCCCCAGTGGTAGTATACAGCAGCCCCAGAGGTATATACAGCAGCCCCAGAGGTATATACAGCTCAAGTGGTAGTATACAGCAGCCCCAGAGGTATATACAGCAGCCCCAGAGGTATATACAGCAGCCCCAGTGGTAGTATACAGCAGCCCCAGAGGTATATACAGCAGCCCCAGAGGTATATACAGCCCCAGTGGTAGTATACAGCAGCCCCAGAGGTATATACAGCCCCAGTGGTAGTATACAGCAGCCCAGTGGTAGTATACAGCAGCCCCAGAGGTATATACAGCCCCAGTGGTAGTATACAGCAGCCCCAGTGGTAGTATACAGCAGCCCCAGAGGTATATACAGCCCCAGTGGTAGTATACAGCAGCCCCAGTGGTAGTATACAGCAGCCCCAGAGGTATATACAGCCCCAGTGGTAGTATACAGCAGCCCCAGTGGTAGTATACAGCAGCCCCAGAGGTATATACAGCCCCAGTGGTAGTATACAGCAGCCCCAGTGGTAGTATACAGCAGCCCCAGAGGTATATACAGCCCCAGTGGTAGTATACAGCAGCCCCAGTGGTATATACAGCCCCAGTGGTAGTATACAGCAGCCCCAGAGGTATACAGCAGCCCCAGTGGTAGTATACAGCAGCCCCAGTGGTAGTATACAGCAGCCCCAGAGGTGTATACAGCCCCAGTGGTAGTATACAGCAGCCCCAGTGGTAGTATACACGCAGCCCCAGAGGTGTATACAGCCCCCCCATCATTATACAGGGCCTCCCCTTGGTGCACAATCCTGTAAAGGAAGAGATTAGTATACTTATCACTGTCCCGCTGCCGCTGTCCCGCCGCCGTCATCGCGCTCCTCCGTCTTCATGCAGCGTCTTCCGACTTCCTTTGGCGCGCAGACAATGACGTCATTGCCTGCGCCGACCGGAGGAAGCCGGAAGAAGACGGATGAAGACGGAGGAGCGCGATGACGGCGGCGGGACAGCGGCAGCGGGACAGTGATAAGTATACTAATCTCTTCCTTTACAGGTTTGTGCTGCAAGGGGGGGCCTGTATACTGATGGGGGCGGGCCTGTATACTGTATACACTGTATACAGTGTATACAGTATACAGTGACTCTGGTATAAGCCGAGGGGGGGACTTTTCAGCCCAATTTTTGGGCTGAAAAACTCGGCTTATACGCGAGTATATAAGGTACTCCAGGTTCATTATGAGCTCATTAAGTTTTCCGCCTAGCACTGCTTTAATCACTGCAGCCGCACTAGATAGGAGGTAGCGAGCTGCAGTGATATAATGAAGAGGAAGGGTCAGGGCAACTGTACTCTGTTCTGTTCTGTGCTGCTCCATTCCTGCCTTTTTATTACATCACTGCAGGTCATGATCTGGATGGAAGATCCCTCACTGCCTCCTAGCAGTTGCAGAGATTATTGGAGGGCCAGGCAGAAATCATAAAAGGGCCGGCCAAGAACACACAGAAAATCGGAATGCTTAGAGAAACTGTTAATAGGCAAACTAGGCTGCGGTGCTGACAAACCTGTCATGGCTGGCACAACTTTTCTGCCTCCTGTTAATACAAAATTAATCTTAACTGCTCTCCACACCCATAATCCTGCCCACCTCTTGGTGTCAGCTTCAGTGAATATTCATTTTATTAATCAGTGGGTACAAGCTGCCTCCTGTGACCTTGTTGTACCGCCGTGCCCACAGTATCCAGAATATCCTCAATTTCCTCTCAAATTTGTGGGGAAAAGTGTGCCTTAGGCTAGGGTCGCATTAACGTTATTGGCTGCGTGAGGGGGGTTGCGTTAAAAACATAGGTTTTGGCAGCCTTAACGCAGTGTTACCACCATGGTAGAGCTGTGTTAATGCTGCCAATGTTTCCCTATGGTGACGCGTCCTCTAGCACAGCTCAAACGCTGTCATCTGAGTGCCAAAGTTTGAAATCACGTGCTTTTTCCTAGCGCATCAAATGACGCTTCTGAAAGAGTAATTTGACGTGCTAGGAAAAAGTACAAGATTTCAAACTCCAGCACTCAGATGTCGGCGTTTGAGCCGCGCTAGGGGCCGCGTCACCATAGGGAAACATTGGCAACGTTAATGTGACGCTACCATGGCGGTAACACTGTGTTAAGGCTGCCAAAACCTATGTTTTTAACGGAACCCCCTATTAGCGCTAATCTGACACTACAGTACGAAAAATATGGTAATATACTTAAACTAGGTAAAATACATTACATTGTCCAGTGTACTTAATGGACATGATAATTACAAGTACAGCTCCAAAATAACAGTGTAACATTCTACAAACTCTTATGTATGCAATGCAACTGGCAACTCATCCAAGAGAAATATTAGGTCCTGTGTACTCTTCCTTGACCCAAGTAAGATTCAAGGCTATACAATATTGTATCGCTTCACATTTTCTATGCTCATATTGTTTTGTCTGAATTCAGAGGAGACAGATTTTCTTTTGAAGACAAATTCCACTGTGCCACTGCTTCTATTTTAGATGAAGGGATTGGGAATAAACTCTAAAAATCAGCAATCAGGATGAAGCTTGAAGGCAGCTGCTGGCAAAAACAACTGTTCCACTTGGACATTTTTAAACACTAGACATATCAAAGAAGAAACCATCTGCTAACCCTAGCAAAGGTTTAATTATTTCATTCTTTTTTTCTGCATATTGTTTTTTCCAAGCTTGTGTGATTTTGTACTTACTCAAGGACTCATTGGCACTCTACTGCAGGAGGAGTGCAAAATAAATCAGTACAGATCTAACAGACTGAGAAGTGCTGGACAAAGCTAAACATGGTAAAATCATATTAAGATTCAGTTTTACAATGTAATGAAATAACATTTTAAGGAAATACAATTCGGTCTTACATTGTAAGTGTTATGGTAAAACAACTGGAACTTGTCAGTTTGGGAAACATGCATGGCTAATTGAATATATGTCCAAATATGAAAAATGTGTTACTGTTTCCAATGTGTTGCTGCCAAAATGTTAATAGTTTTCAACATTTCCTAACACAGTAAGTAACAACCACAGTTAACGTATCATTTGCAGATAAGAATTATTTATTGTTATAAAAAGTAGATTTATGAGTTTAGGAAAGACAAACATGATTTTTAGTTACATTTATCAAGTTAGGAACATTTTCCTCTTTACTTACATACTTTCATATTGTTACTGGGCCATGCTGGTTTTGTGTAGGGCTCAGGGCAATATGGTTCGTGATAATTTATTATTACCCTTTATGATACACCGACGAGCAAAAAGGTAACAATATTTTGAACTTTTGAATTTTAAGCCCCATATCTCACTATCCACTACAGCTTTCTGCATGAGACTACCTTCTTTTAATAGACAATTATCTTGGCTATCTCATACATGAATTGGACTAGCAATTATTTAGCATATTTTTAGTTACACAGATTCATGCCATATCACTGCATTGTTACTATTTTGCTCCTTGCAACCATGAAGACTTCCCAAGAAAAGAGAGACAACATCATCCAGCTCATCCATAGTAGCCAAGAAAATTGTCAAACTGCATCATTTGAGTACTATGACAGTTGGAATAAGACAAAATAAAGTCTGTCTATCCATTTAAAAATGGTAGATGTTCAGGCAACTTATCGGAGTAAAAAAGTCGGTGCATTGCAAGGTCTAGCAGTACTTACGCAACAAACATGGTAAGTGGCTCGTATGCTTTGCAAAAGTGAGATCACTGACCTTTATGCAAGCACCGTGAGACATACATTACACAAATCTGGAATAAAGGCACCAAAAAAGGTTATGTATTCTCGACTTCGATATTGTCATAAGAAGAGTTGATTCAAGTTAGCAAAAAAAGTTTGAAATGTGGATATCAGAAAATGGGTCATTTGGAGTGTTAAGAAGAAAGTCAATAGAAAAGATAACAAGGGAAGAAGGGGCTAGCGGATTGAGAAATTGAAAAAATTGTCAAGTGGAGGAAGCCTGAGATACAGTTATTAGGTTGTGTCATCCCTCCTTAGGGTCTGACCATAGAATCCGGTAAGACAAAGGTGATTCTTGACTGGCCAGTAGCCAAGAACATTAAGGAAGTTCAACATTTCTTTGGTTTTGCCAGTTTCTATAGATATTTCACTAAGAAGGAAAAGATGTTTAAGTGCTCATCACTAGTTCAAGAAGCATTTGATCATCTTAAGACTTGTTTCACCTCAGCATCAGTACAGATCCATCTGGACCTGGCACATCTTTTCATCATGGAAGTGGAAGCTTCTGACTGTGCATTGGGGGCCATTCTCTTACAAAGAACATGAGAAAAAGGTCTGTTACATCCATGTGCTTTTTTCTCGAACACTTTCCTCTGCAGAGAAGAACTATGAAAAGCAGAGGTAAGGAACTACTGTAAATTATTGCTTCCTTTAAGGAATGGAAGCACCATCTGCAAGAGGCTGCACAATAGATTATAGTGGTAACAGATCATTGCAATTTAGAGTTCTTCTGATCTGCTAGGTGTCTTTCTCCATGTCATGCACGTTGGAACATATTTTTTAAACCAATTTAATTTTGTCATCTCGTACTATCCAGGTTCTTGTAATGGGAAGGCTAATGCTTTGGCATGACTCCATGCTGCAGATTCCAAACCTGGGACCCATTCAAGACCATCCTCTTTGATTCCAACTTCATTGAAGTGATCCATGACAAGGACTTGTTGAAGGAGATCAAGGAGGCCAATGACGGTGACGTATTTCTGTTTAACCCACCTCTTGATATAGAATTTGTCCTCAAGAATGGCATGTGGGTCCGAGATGGACATATCTACATCCCTAAGGCTGTAAGACTGCACACTTTAAAGTTGGTTCATGACTCCAAGTTGACTGATCATAGAGGTATACAGAAGACACAGGAGTTCCTCAGATGATTTTTCTGATGGCCGATGTGTCTGAAGGATATTAAGGAATATGTTCTTTCTTGCTAGGTACGTGCATAATATAAACTTCTCATGCTTCACCTACTGGTCTACTTTAACCACTACCGGCTCTGTCCTGCCCTTTGGGGTCTATTTCGAAAGACTTTGTTGTGGAACTGTCCACGTCAGGTGGCAAAAATACTATTTTGGTGGTGGATGATCATCTGACTAAATCCGCCTACTTTATTCCATGTACTGGCTTCCCTTCAGCTAACTATACTGATAACTGACTAAGAGTTGATCAGCACTCTGTAGCAGAAGGCGATAGTGAGAGGGGAAAAGTGTAGGAAAGTTAGGAGAGAGAGGTAGGGGTGGACTTAAAAAAACAGGAGACAGGAACAGGACAGGAAGATCTTTCTTCTTTCTTCAATCAGCAGCAACCGCAGCAGAAGTGGTGGCACAGGCTAAAATTGTCTGTGGCACTACAAGTCCCAACAGATATACAGCAGATTGACACAGTGCTACTCTGAATATGTCTCCAAGCTAGAATGAGGCAGTGCAGAGCAGTCACTTTGAGGTCAGACCAAGTCTCTGCTCACTAATTGTTGCAATCAGATATAATTGTCTGATCATTCCAATTTGTACTTGGCTGGTGACATTGCTGTTGCTTAACTCAAGTCTGTGATAAAATTATTATTATTATTTATTTATATAGTGCCATTAGATTTCATGGCGCTTTACATATAGAAAGGCTGGAGGAGGACAAGTACAATATATGTGGACAATCAAGACATTCATGTACAGGAAGGGAGAGGAACCTGTCCATGAGGGCTCATAGTCTTAGAGGGACGGGTGGGTATACAGTAGAAGGGGGTAATTGCAGGTTGTAGGCTTTACAGAAAAGGTGGGTCTTCAGATTTCTTTTGAAGGTTCACAGGGTAGGAGAGTGTCTGATGTGCTGGAGCAGAGGGTTCTAGAGCAAAGCAGATGCACTGGAGAAATCCTGCACGTGATTTTGAGAAGAGGAGATGAGACGGGAGTAGAGGTGGAGTTCTTGGGAGGATCACAGGTTGCGTGAGGATTGGTATCGGGAGATCATGTCAGAGATGTATGGAGGGGACAGGTTGTGGATGGCTTTGTATTACATGATTAGTGTTTTAAACCTGGATCTCTGAGAAGTCGGGAGCCAGTGTAGGGCTTGGCAGAGGGGGGAGACAAAGGAGTAGCGGGAAGATAGGTGGATAAGTTAGGCAGCAGTGTTTAGGATAGATTGTAGAGGTGCAAGGGAGGTAGCAGGGAGAGCGGTAAGCAAGAGGTTGCAGTAGTCAAGATGGGAGATGATGAGAGCATGAATAAGTGTTTTGGCAGTGTCGTGGTCAAGGAAAGTGCAAATCCAGGAAAAGTTTTAAGCTTGAGTTGGGAGGAGGTGGCAAGGGCCTGGATATGGGGCTTGAAGGAGAGGTAAGAGTCGAGGATAACCCAAGGCACTTGACATGGGGCACTCAGGAGAGTGAGCAGTCGTTGACAAGGATGGACAGGTTGGGTAGTAGAGGAGAGCGGCTTGGGGGGAAAACAATTAACTCAGTTTTGTCCATGTTCAGCTTAAGGAAGCGAGCAGAGATGAAGGATGAGATGGCAGACAGGCATTGTGGAATTTTGGATAGAAGACAGGTGATGTCGGGGCCAGACAGGTAGATCTGGGTGTCATTGGCGTAGAGATGGTACTGAAGGCCTTGGGACTCAATGAGTTGCCCTAGGCCGAGAGAGTAGATGGAGAAGAGTAGTAGTCCCAGAACCGAGCCTTCGGGGACACCGACAGATAGGAGGTAGGGCAAAGAGGAGGTGTGGGTGTGGGTGACGCTGAAAATCCGGTCCGTTAGGTAAAGAGAAATCCACTAGAGGGCTAGGTCAGTGGTGCCAAGAGATTCCAGGATCTGGAGTAGAAGGGAATGATCAACCGTGTCGAAGGTGACAGATAGGCCGAGGAGGAGGACGGAGTAGTGTCGCTTGCTCTTGGCGGTCAGTAGGTCATTGGTGACTTTGGTTAGGGCAGTTTCAGTGTAGTGGTGGGGTCGGAAACTGGATTGT
This sequence comes from Allobates femoralis, assembly GCA_033576535.1. NCBI lineage: Eukaryota > Metazoa > Chordata > Amphibia > Anura > Aromobatidae > Allobates > Allobates femoralis. The sequence continues at coordinate 213,629,282 of JARQOC010000003.1, forward strand.
AGGCAGTCGAAGAGGGAGTAGGAGGAGAGGTGGGAGGACAGTACTGAATGGATGTGCTGTTCGAGTAATTTTGAGGCAAATGGGAGAAGAGTTATGGGGCGATAGTTAGAAACAGATGTTGGGTCAAAGGAGGGTTTTTTGAGGATGGGTGTGATCAAGGCATGTTTGAAGGCTGAGGGGAAGATGCCAGTAGTAAGTGATAAATTGAAGAAATGGGTTAGGGTCGGGATGAAGACAGAGGTGAGGTTGGGAATGAGATGGAATGACGGGGGGTCCTGGGCGCAGGTAATAAGGTGTGACTTTGACAGAAGGGAGGAGAGCTGATCTTCAGTTATGGGGGAGAAGTAGTTGATGGAAGGAGAGGGCAGTGTAGGTGAGAGGGGAAGCTGTGGGGACAGTGGGACAAAGCTGTTTCTTATTTTATCGATCTTCTGCTTGAAGAAGGCAAAGTCTTCAGCAGAGATAAGGGGAGAGGGAGGAGAAACGGGCAGACTGAGTAAGGAGTTGAAAGTTTTAAAAAGCTGTTTGGGATTGTGGGCAGGGAGGTTATTAGGGATGAGAAGAAGGCTTGTTTGGTGGCAGCGAGTGCGAACTTGAAGTCAGTGAGGGACTGTTTGAATAATGCAAAGTGCTCAGTGGAGTGGGACTTCTTCCATCTCCTCTCAGCAACCCTGGAAGCCCATCTCAGGTCTTTAGTGAGGGTGGTGTGCCAAGGAGTCGAGGGCCATAATTATTTTTGTGTTATATAGGGTGGTGGCAGCATCTGTGTCGCGTACGGAAGCTATGTCGGCGAGAGGGAGGAGGGTGTTATGAAACGATGACTCAGGAGTAACATTCAGACTCTATAGAAGCCATTGGTAACTGTACTGAACACAATCCCTGATTACACACCGCAACTAGAAGTAGCCGTGGTGAACCTATGAATGGCCGTATTAGTTGAGGCAAACTCAAAAATCAATTAAAACCTATATAAGAAAGGAGTTTATAGCCTGATTACTGGTATAACATTATCTTTATTGTTACATATGTAACAATAAAGACAATGTTATACCAATAATCAGGCTATAAACTCCTTTCTTATATAGGTTTTACAAGTAGCCGTGGGATGTAACTAACCAGACCTAGACACCTCTGCACAGCCAGAGACCTAACTGCTCCTAAAGATGGATGTAGGAAAAGTGATCTTGCCTCAGAGCAGAACCCTAAAAGAATAGCAAGCCCCCACAGATATTGACTGGGAAACAAGAGAAAGAAAAACAAACACAGGCAGAGTAAAAGGTTTAGCAAACGAGGCCAAACTAGCTCTATAGGAAAGACAGGATAGAATACTATTGCGGTCAGTATAAAAAACTATAAAAAAAAACACCAACAGCAGAGAGTACAAAAATTACCCTGAGTCACTAAGATTCGGCACCCTCTATATCTGCAGACTTCTATAAATCAAATGCCAGCAGAACTGGGAATAACAGATAATAGTGAATGGTAGAATTCCTAGGAAGAAAACTTCCTAACTGAGAGCAGATAAACAAATATACAGACTAAATTGCAAACTCACAATCAGAATAGGACAAAACATAAGCAGAACCTTAAGCACACAAAAGTGTGCCACAAAATAAAAAAAAACATCCACTTAGCTTGCAAAGAATTCCACAGAGCAGAAGAAACCAGAGAGATGTGAACTCCTCCAGGAACCAAAGACAACTGGCAAGGATTGATCCACTTCAAACCATTATATGCTCCAAGAACCAGATAGCCAATCATCACCATCACCTGTGAAGCCCACACAGTCAGCTGTATCACCAGCAACAACCACTGGAGGGAGCTCCTATGAATTCACAAAAGGAGGGATTCTGAGAATGAGTGTAGAGAAATGTGTTTTAGGTTTCTGCGAGGGTGATGGAGTTTGCGGAGTGGAGGTAGTGTAGTAGGGGAGGAGAAGGAGAAGAAAGTCAATAGATTGTGGTCAGACAGGGGGATGGGTGAGTTTGTGAGGTTAGTGAGGGAGCAGAGGCAGGTGAAGATGATGTCCAGTGCGTGGCCATCTTTGTAGGTGGCAGAGGAGGACCATTGGGAGAGCCCAAAAGAAGTGGTCAGTGAACAAAGTTTAGAGGCGGTTGGGTGGGAAGTGTTAATGGGGATATTGAAATCGCCCATAATGATAGTGGGGATATCTACAGAAAGGAAGTGAAGTAGCCAGGTAGTAAAGTGGTCAAGGAAGGAGGCAATGGATCCAGGGGGGCAGTAGATGATGGCCAGTTGAAGATTACAGGGAGAGAAGATGCGGACGGAGTGGGCTTCGAAAGAGGGGAGAGTAGTAGAGGGAGGCATTGGAATAGGGGTGAAGGAGCAGGTATTGGACAGGAGTATGCTGACACCTCTGCCATGCTTTTCAAAGGGTGGGGGGTGAGCAAGGTCTCCATAATGCCAAGGAATGAGTGTTTGTTAGAGATAGAGATCATGGATGAATGGGAGTTTATTGCAGACTGAGCAGGCGTTCCAGTGTGTTCTAAGTAGAGGGCCTGGGGGAGCAGGTGCTGGAGGAACGGGTCTAAGGTTGTTGAGGTCACAAAGGTTAGTGATGGGTCGTGGGCATGGGGTGGTCGTGACTGTGGGGATGTGGTGGGGGGCCAGGATTAGAGGAGATGTCACCAGAAAGTAGGAGGCCCAGGGAGAGGATTAGGAGGTGGGAGCAGGAGAGCTTACGTGGTGGGCAGGTCTATATGGAGACAGAGGGTTGAAAGTGAAGGAACAATTTAGGGGAGTGGGTGAGGTGGATAGGTAAGATGGAGGGTGAGAGAAGTACTTCGCTGCTGGGTGGAGGGATAAGTGGGGTAATAGGAATTGGAGAAGGATGGGAGTGAGAGTGAAAAGCAAGACGAAACATTGTATATGGTGAATAGGGGATGAGAGGTAACAGGATGTCAGAAGTATCCAGGGATCAGATTCAGAGGGAGAGCTCTAGCGATTGACAAATGGTCCCAAATAAGTTGCAGCCTAGGGATGAGATGAAATCTGGCATGAGGTGCAGTACAGGGATAAAATGCAGTCCGGGGGTGAGATGATGCAGCTGGGGATGAGATGATGCAGCCGGCGATGAGATGATGCAGCCGGCAATGAGATGATGCAGCCAGGGACGAGATGATGCAGCCGGCGATGAGGTGATGCAGCCGGCGATGAGATGATGCAGCCAGGGACGAGATGTTGTAGCCGGGGACGAGATGGTGCAGCCGGGGACGAGATGGTGCAGCCGGTGACATGATGCTGCAGCCAGGGACAAGACGGTGCAGCCGGGGGCAAGATGATGCAGCCAGGTATAAGAGGATGCAGCCGGGGATGAGATGATGCAGCTGGGGACTAGATGATGCAGCGAGGGATGACATGATGCAGTCAGGGATGAGATGATGCAGCCGTGGATGAGATGATGCAGCCAGGGATGATGTGATGCAGCCAGGAATGAGATATTGCATCTGGGAATGAGATGATGCAGCCAGAGATGAGATGATGCAGCCGGGGATGAGATGATGTAGCCAGGGGGTCAGAAGCAGCCAGTGGATCAGAGGCAGCCTGAAGTCAGAAGCAGCCAGGGGGTCAGATGCAGTCAGGGTCAGAAGCAGTCTGGGTGGTTAGATGTAGCCAGGGGGGTCAGATGCAGCCAGGGGGTCAGATGTAGCCAGGGGGTCAGATGTGGCCAGGGGGCCAGATGCAGCCAGGGGCCAGATGTAGGGGCCAGATGCAGCCAAGGGGCTCACATGCAACAAGGGTGTCAGGTGCAGTCAGGGGACCATGTGCCGCCAGCCTCCCATGGGGATGGTGGCAGTGGTTGGGCGCCTCACCTCCTCACCTCTGCTCGGTAGCAGCGCTGGAGTCTCCGCCACAGGGGTAGATGGCCGGTCGGTGCGGGGACCTCTGCACTGATGTGAGGTCAGTCTAGGAGCCCAGTGCAGTTGAGAGGGTCACCGGGCACTGTTTGGCCCCACAGCTGAGTGGGGTTCTGGGCGCTGTACAGCCCCACAGCTGAGTGGGGCACAGGGTGCTATACAGCCCCACAGTTGAGTGGGGTACCTGACGCTGTACAGCCTCGCAGCTGAGTGGGGTACTGGGCTCTGTGCAACCCACAGCTGGGTGGGGCACCGGGCACTGTGCTGCGCTGCCAGGGGCCGCCAATCCAGGCCGGGGATCCGGCTGGAAGTGAAGGCTCCTGCCCTGATCTCTGAGAGGCCCTGCTAGTGGTCCCCGCTACTGCAGCCAGCAGGGATCCCCCAGGACTAGCAATGAATGCTATTACAGAGCTGATCATACAGTCCCTGACAAAACTTATGTCGCTTATCCATGTTATGTAAATAAAAGCTTAGACCCTGATGTTAAATTCATCCATTGGTTTTATAAATTACTCTTTTGAAAGCTTAAACCCTCCCAAATGTGGTTTAGATTAAGAAGATAAATTGGCATCCATGCTTAAATATATTGATCATTTAATGAACACAGAATGGTTAGATTTTGGCAAGACTAAAGTTTTGTCACCCACAGAAAGTAATGTGATATTCAAACAAATAATTAACTTAAAATACAAATATATGTTGCATAACATTGGTGAATGAAGTTGTGGTGCTATTAGAATCATATTTAATATTTTGTGTAACTTCCATGAGCTTGAAGGACTGCATCCATGCGGTTCAACAATGATTCATACAATTTATTAATGAAGTCATCAGGAATAGCAAAGAATGCAGTCTTACATGCCTCCCAGAGTTCATCTAGATTCTCTGGTTTCGTCTTCCAGAGCTCAATGATGTTCATGTCTGGTTGCTGGGCTGGCCAGTCCTTGAGCACCTTGATCTTTTTTGCCTGGAGGAACTTTGTTGTATAGATGGATATATGAGATGGAGCACCATCATGCTGCATAATTTGACCCCTTTTATGATTTAGAATATAAGAGGTAGCTAATACTTCTTGATATTTTAGGCTATTAATATTGCCTTTCACTTTGCAAATGTTTCGCACACCCCCATACTGAATGTAACCTCAAACCATGACCAAATGTAACTGTTTTCTGGGTGTATTTTGGATTCATACAGGCTCCAGTAGGTCTCCTGCAGTATTTGCGGCAGCTGTGGTGTAATTCTACCGAAGATTCATCAGAGAAATCCACGTTCTGACACTTTTCCATCGTTTAGCAGGCTTTGGGATTTTGCAAATGACACACGGTCTTTTATTTGAATTTTGTGTAGTTCTGGCTTCTGGGCACTGATTCGACCATGGAGGCCATTTTAAAACAGAATCCTACAAACTGTTCTAGTTTACACAGGGACTTGAGGTTACCAGACCTGTTGGAGCTCTGCTGCAGTTGAAGAGCGGCTTGCTTTGGATTTTCTAACCAACAAACGTTCTCCTGAGAAGTTGTCTTGCAGGGTCTGCCAGCCCTGGGCTTGTCAAACACATCTCCAGTCTCTTCAAATCTTTTTTTTAATTCTTTGTACTTGACGCTGAGACACATTAAAGGTGCCAGTCACCTCTGCTGTGGATCTGGTCTTGATAATCAAGGCTTTGGTCGCAGGATGGTTTTTGGCATGTTGTCAGAGCTCAAGTTGCAGTTCAAGTGAAGGTCTGGGGTGCTGGGTCTCTATTTATACACACCCACAAATTAACTGATCATTTACTGAGCACAGGTGAAGATGTAAACTAGGATTGGGTGCATCATATGACTAGGCGACAAAACATTTGTCTTGCCAAAATCTGACCATTCTGTGTTCATTAAATGATCAATATTTCGGCATTGCTGCCAAATTATTTTCTTAACCTAAACCACATATGGGAGGGTTTCAGCTTTCAAAAGAGTAATTTATAAAACCAATGGATGAATTTAACGTCAGGTTATAAGTTTTTTTTTTACATAACATGAATAAGAGACATAACTTTTATCAGGGACTGTAGGTAGACTTCAATCTTTCAAGCAATTTCATTTGCTGAAACATTGAAATTGTTGGCATTGGCAGTTCAGATTGAACAGCCAATCACAGCAATCATATTTGCAGAGGAGCAGTGAACCCCTCCAAGGTGAAAAAGTCCGATGCCCTGCTGTCAGATTCATCAGGTACTTTACTCTGGGGGTTATAAAGAAGGACATTTATGTCTATTTTCAGGAACCCCTTCCTAACCATGGGTAATTTACATAAAATTTGGTGGAAGGATTAAGTCATAGCTGAGATTTTACACAAAATGAAATACACACGCATGATAACTAAATTGCAACCAAGGTATCAGGTAAAGGAAATGCATTCAATATTTATGAGAAAACTCTCCATAATTACTTTATAATCTAGATACTGTTAGACAGCCTCAACAAGTCTAATTTAATTAAAATAAGGAAATAGCTTGCATTGCTCATGGTAATGTTTCCTTATCAAGATTTATAATAATCACAATAAAGACTATTATCACAAACAATAGAAATTATCTAAATGTAAATAGAGAGATTCTTCTTTTTACATAGAAAGTAATGCCAAACAAAAATAGAATAAGGTTTGAAGAATGATAAGTACACTCAACATAGCATAGAAAATCTATAGGGTAACAAAAGCACACAGACCACCGATAGCCTTTTGGTATAAGAAAAGTAAAAGGAAGGTGCTCACATAAGCAAGTAATGTGCAGGTACAACTCCTATAAAAGCCTGAAAATATCAGTGGCTTCTGCTTTGTAGCTTGAGGCTGATCTCCGGGAAAGTTTCCCAATTTGGATAGGTGCAGGGGTTGCGATCGCACCTGGGCCTTGCAGCCTAGGAGGGCACCAAAAGTCCCTTTGGTCTATAGAAAAAGACTAATACTATTAAATTGGGGGCCCCATTCGAGCTTTCGCACTGGGGTCCATGGTACTGAAGTTACAGCACTGGATATTAGGCTGCACTGCTGTAATGAGGATTCTTAGGACTAAAGTAAGTTGAAAGGTTTTTTTTAACACTGGACTAGCATCTTCTTTTAGTGAAAAAACTATTGAATAGCAAGTCTTTCAAGGGAGGGATATGTAATCCATTTGGAAGGCAACAAGTGTAACCATGTGTAACTTTGCACGTCTCAGCCTTTTTAAATCCGTGCCCTTGCACACTTGTTATGGATTGTTTTGTTTTTTTTCATTTGAAAAAGACGCAAGTCCAGTGCTGAAATAAAAACTATTCAACTCATTTTGGTCCTAAGAATTCCTTGTTACATGCAATGTAGCCTAATATTATTTAATAGTCCAAATTGGGTCAGCAATAAATGTAGGTATTTCTGCTCAATTTAGTGACTGTGGTTCCCTTAGTACAATTCTGGTCAGACAATCTAATATATTTACTGTACTTGCATTTATTTGCTCCCTGACTGTTGGAAAATGCCTCTTAACCAATTACAATCAAACTATTACATGCAGTTTTAGCAAGTTACAGCTCTCATTGTCAGCCATAATAACTTACAGGTCCAACTACATTGCATAATCATTAAAGCATGACGGACAAGTTTGTCAATTTCAACTGCCAGCGAAATGCAAAGTAAACTTGTTTATTATCAGCTAAAATGATGTCTTGCAAGTTGGTATACCTGAATCTCTAAGGAGTAGTCAGTCTGCTACGGCTCACTTTGTATTGAAACAAATTGTTGATCATCTAAAAATATACTAACAATTCTACACCAGATTACAAGTACCTTGAAATTGCCCCCCCCATTGGGCTATACAATATAAATTCCTTATAAGTATGTCTTTGGAGTATGGGAGGAAACAAGAGTACACAGAGTAAGCCAACATGGACATGAACAAACATCACTCCTTGCAGATGTTGTCCTTGGTGGTATTTGAGCCCAGCTAATCACAGAGCCACCATGTTGCACAATTATTTGTACAATGGATTTTGGATCTTGACATTATTCTTAAACCATGGACAGCATGGAATCAGAGGCTAGATGCACAATTGTTGCAAGGTATACTTTTCTCTGAAATGCTTCAATGGATCAAAGAAAATATAATTTGGACATCCAACTGAGGACTACAGCCAGAGACAAGTCTAGTCCACCGCACCCCTGTCTGGCTTCTTCCGCACCACTCTCGTTTAATGACATGTCTCTCCTTACGCGCACATACACACAGAAGAGATCTGTCAATCGACTAGAGCATTGCGAGAAAAAGCCAGCTTAATGACAAGCTGTTCTCAACTGCAGGTATGAACCCAACCCAATCTTAAAACCATATATTTGAAATGAAAGAAAATATACCTGGCAGAAATTGTGTGGTCAGCCTCTGGTTAATGCTGCATGTGGTTTAATAAGCATTAATCAATAGTCTGGTTCCCTTTAACAATTTATGCAAAGACATACAAAAATAGTTGCTTCTGAACTTGGAGGGTCATGCATGCTATACATTTGGCATTATCAAATTGTATATTGAGATAATGAATAATACTAGAAAATAATTACTCTCAGTCATGCCTACACCATTAGTGATAAATTTGATTCTTGCCCATTATCTCTTAAATAGTTAATTAAAATGTGTTCATAAGTTTTATATATCTATTCATTATAATTGTGTGGGCAATGCAAAATACCATACCTGTCAACTTCATCCATATCATGAATAAGACAACTGAATCTGGTTTGGGATTTTCCACTTCTTTTTTGATTGAATTAGGCTGATCTCGGTTAATTAATTGATGTAAAAGTCATGCTTGGCAGAATCTAATTAACTGAGCCAGTTTTAACATAGTCAGAAATTATATGAATGTCTCCTTAGATCAAGTTGGCATGTATGTAATTTTCAATAAGTAGAGCCTAATTTAATGTGAAATATACTAAATATTGTTGCAGTTTATTAGTGAATGCACATACTGTGTGAAAACAGAAAAAATACCAAGATCCAACACTTGACGGTTCATTGATATATTCACAATTCTGTAACTTTGCGGAACACACACAAATCAACTCTTTACTGATTAGTGGGTATTTTAATCCCTGTTTATGAGGGTTTCACACTTGCATTTTTTTGTCCAGCATTGTAATCCATTCAAACCCTAAAGACACATGGGGTAACAGGCACATGCAAAGACATCATTTTTACACCTGATCCTAACAAATCAGTTTCTCTGATCTCCTCCCTGGACAAGTGAAGTAGCAAGTTTGCATCTCGTGTAAAAGCCTAATGTCCGCTTTACACGTCCCAACATCGTTTCGATATTGTATACAACGGCACGGGAGCGCGCACTTTTTTGGCTGAAATCCAAGATCGCATAGGAGCTGTCACACAGGGAGATATCGGCAGGCAACACAACTGCGATGTAAACGCCCCCTTGTACGCGCGAACCAGGAACAACCATTTAACATGGGAATGAATAGGGGAAGTTGCTCTCCAAGTCGTTGTTGGGCTGTCACACAGAACGATCCTGCCAGATCGTCCATCCAATATCGGGCAGTTGGAGAACCTGCTCATTTCTCCCCCGATATCGTTTTGGCATCGTTCTTGCATCGAATTGCACATTCACACCATACAACGCACGAACGATATCGGCGCCAATGCACAAACCACATGACTTTTTATCAAAGTTGGACGACGATATCGGACGTGTAAAGCGGCCGTGATACCTCCGGATGTGTTGCAATGCGGCTACAAATTGAATAGGCTTCAATAGGCGCCGGATTGGAAAAGCAGTGGATCTGACCAAGCAGATCTGTCGTTCCACACCGAGCATATCCAGAGTTTATCTTCTCCTCCCAATGCTTCTACACGGTTCTGCTCTCTTTCTCTCTCTCTCTCTAGCCATGTTCACACATCTGTTCTGCTAGTATTTAGCGGGTCACCGCAAAATACTTAGCATTTTCCAGTGAAGCGTGGATGCGTGAGCACCGCCGCTTCCTGGAGACGCAGCCCCTGGTTACCCGATGTTGATCGTGGTAACCAGGTCACACACAAAACTGCCTAGTGTCTGCTTTCCCAGAGTGGACAGGGAAACGCTGCTAGCAGCGTTTCCCTGTCCGCTCGGCTTAAGTGGACACTAGGCAGCCTTGTATGTGACCTGGTTACCACAATCAACATCGGGTAACCAGGGGCTGCGTCTCCAGGAAGCGGCGGTGCTCACGCATCTCCGCTTCACTGAAAAATGCTAAGTATTTAGCGGTGACCCACTAAATACTAGCAGAACAGATGTGTGAACATGGCCTCTCTCTTCAGGCATAATACAACTACTGTGGCATACGGTTTCAGACCCAAAGCCGTGTGCAGCAAGTACATTTTCTGCTTGATCAAACATAAACACATATGTGAAACCAGTCTATTACCCAGGCAGGCCAAAGTGAACAATGCACACTGATTAATATATTTTAGATCACTCTGTGTGCTTAGGATACCTACGTTCTTGATAGTGCAAGTCCTGTTTGCACAAACATCATTTGACCCAATTAATGGGCATTTTGCTCATTCAATGAGTGATTAGCAGCCTGTTTACATAACATGATAATCCTGAAACAAGAATTTTTAACAACGCTTATTCACGATTATCTAGCAGCCAAAAATGCACCTTGACTGCTGGTATATTTTGCCCCTAGGACAATAACCATACAAGTGATAGGCAGAAGAGGCAGCTGTGTACTCCACTTGAGCCTCATTTACAAAGTAAATTGTATGTTAATGCCCTCTGGTGGCTTATTTAACCCCATGCATTAAGGCCTGACAAATTTAGCAATAGTTTGATTATATCTTAAATATTATTCATGGCTTCAAATTTATCAGCACTCTTATCCACATATGTTTCCCAGACAAGATTTTAATTGGGAGCTGTGCCTTGTTTCTGTTCACATACATAGCCATTCAGATGAGTCTGGTTTGACCCCTGGAGAGGAAGGACATTAGTAAATATTTGGATACACCTGGATGTAGTTGGATGGCTTTTCCACTATTTGATAAAAAAAACACTGAATACCTTTCTGTTTTAACACTTAGGCTAGGGTCACACTTTTAAAGACAATTGCGTTCACCGCATCCAGATCCGGATGTGGTGAACGCAATTTGCTACACACACATTTTTAATGAAAAATGTGTGGATGAAGCCGCAATCCGGTAACCGGATTGTTCCGGATGTGTAATTCGGAGCGATGTGATTACGGTACAGTTTGCTCATCTCTGCTGCTGCAGGGATGAGCAAACTGTTAAATCTGTAAAAAAATATTAAATATTAACAATAATTGTGGGCAACATGCCTCTAGGGGGTGCCCCCCCCTAGAGACATGATGCCCTCTCAGGACGGCATGTCATGGGTTAATATACCCTGTACAGTAAGCCGGCTATTGTCGGCTCTGTAGATTTTTCTCAATGAAGCCGCGGCTACCCTGTCAGCTGCGCACATACTATACGTACATTACCCCATGAGGTCTTAGTAGACCTTTATGAAAGGAGAATATTTAACCACAATAATTTGTAATGAGCGAATATGCTTGGCACTATTTGTCATCCACTTGAATAATAAGGTATTCGAGATATTTGTAATTCGTCAAGTATGTTGGTACACACATTGCAAGATTTCAGTCTCTTCCCCACATGTTTGCCACCTCATTTTTAGCCACTAAACATTCAGGGATTGCCTGTCAATCACAGTAATGCAGTAGCCATCTTTGCTATGGCATTACTGTGATTAACCGACCGCATAACATCATCAGGTCTATTTAAGACCGGCAGACGTCATCGTCATCTTGTGTGCACTGTGTCCACTTAGTGTAGGGAGAACTTGAGTTATTGAAGGGAGAGATTTTTATTGCTACGTTTCTATAGCTGCTTGTGCAAGATTAACCAAACAGGACTAATTAAGGGCTAATTCACAATACCACTGATAGTTGTAATTAGTGTATGGTTAGATACTGGAGTGGGGCTATATAGTGTTTTAGAGGCAATTTCGGAGGGTCTATTGTGTTTCAGTACCTGCTAGTGCAGAATAAACCAAACAGTCCTTGTTTGGGCTAATTCCAATACAGTCAATTGTATCCTAATACAGATTGTAACTGTACATTTTGCTGAGAAAGTTTCTGGAGTAGAGCTATTATATTGTAGGGATTTAGGCAGAGTTCATTGTGTTTCAGTACCAATAGTCCTTTTAAGGGCTAATTCTAATAGATTCTAGCATAGCAAGATATTGCTCTTAGCTGTATATAGTGCAGAGAAAGTTTTGGGAGTAGGGTTATATTATAGGAATCTTTTTAAGGATTATTACCTTTCAGTCCTATATGCTGCCACATACATCTCCAAGTCCTTTCAAGACCAATTGCACAACGTTCTATTCTCTAATAATACTGGACTTTGCTGTATACCCAATAAAAATTGTGCAAATGGTGCGGTACGGGAATTGGACGTAGTGCTGATGGTGGTGCACCCTTTTGCCATGACCATGTGACAAACTGGTCATGCTTCTATGCTAAATCTGAAGCATATCAATTCTTGCTATGGGTTTATCAACACTAAATGGGCTGTATATATAATATTGAGGCTATGCAGGGCTGTATTTATTATGTGGAGGCTACTGATGGGCTGTATATTTTATTTGGAGGCCAGTTGCTGCATCCAAATAATATATACAGCCCAGCACAACCTCCAGGTAGAATATACAGCCCAGAACAGCCTCCGGGTAACATATACAGCCCAGCATAGCTTCCAGGTAATATATACTGCCCAGAACAGCTTCCAGGTAATATATACAGCCCAGCACAGCCTCCAGGTAATACTTACAGCCCAGCACAGCCTCCAGGAAATATATACAGCCCAGCATAGCTTCCAGGTAATATGTACTGCCCAGAACAGCTTCTAGGTAATATATACAGCATTCATCTTGTCATTATATTTGCCATCAGGTCTTTACTTGGAAACTAATGCTTTGACCATTTCTTTGTTTTTAGACTGAACAATAAATTTAAACCCCAAAAACTTCTGATGAGCCCTCTAATATAAGAGAAGGAGAAACGCGTCAAGTGTTGGTGGTTCAATTCATATAACCTTGGGAACCCAGAAACCTAACAGAAGGTCACTAACATACGATTGTTCAAAACCCGATTGATGTCTATATCAGGTTTTGAAATGTTTCTCTCCTTTTCCTCATAAAACTGCTTCTCTATTGGATAACTCCTTTATGAAACATTAGAGTATATGTATCGGTATGTACTGAGGTTTTTTCCCCTATGGATGACACATATTTGAATCCTTGTGGGTAAAAAGAGTATGACCTCTCCATTTTCTGTCCATATGTATGTACATTAATATGTGCCTGGTTTCCCGATTTTGTATATATGTGTATATGTTTGTCTAATTTGTAGGTCACACATTTTTAACTTTTTGATATGAATGAAAAGATATACTTTTAAGGATAATAAGTTGGTATCACTTGGTTTTGATAAATATATACAGCCCAGCATACCTTCCAAGTAATATATATGTGCACAAGGGGTGACAGATACAGATGAATGCAGTAACAGAACCACCATCAGTAAATGAAAGCAGCGACAGAATCTCAGTCATAAGATGAATGCAGCAACACAACTACCATTAGTAGATGAATGCAGGGTCATAAATATCATCAGTAGATGAATGCAGGGACAGAACCTCCATCAGTAGATGAATGCAGTGACAAAGCAACCATCAGGACATAAATGCAATGATAGAACCACCATCAGTAGAATGCAGCACCCGAACAATGAAGTAGATGAATGCAGAGCCAGAACAACTGTCAGTAGCTGAATGCAGCAACAGAATTACTGTATGGCCCACTGGGACGAGGTACTCGGTACCGGACCGGGGTAGCACTGGGGGATGATCACGGCGGTCTTGGTCCGGGCCATGTCCCGAGCCCCACAAGTAAAAGGGGTATTTACAGGGGAGTTTGTCGTGACGCCACCCACAGGTTGTGGTCAGTGAGGGGACCATCGCTGCAGTGTACTTCTGCCAGGAGGATAGATGGATGATGCTGAAGCTAGATGGATGAGCACTCCATGTGTCAGGGCTGCTTCTGACAGGGTATAAAGGTGAAATCAAGTTCTGTATGCAGGGAATCACACACAAGAGACTGAAGCAGGGTTCACCGGGTTTACTTGTAAGTTTTTAGTGCAGTTTAAACAGTTCACGGTACAGTTCACAGAATTAACTCTGGACAGTCTCTGAACCCTCGGCAGCCAGGCTTTCTCTCTGAGACCCTTCACTTTCTCCGTAACTTTTCCGGCTCTCCTCTCATCTGTTCTTCCCTGTGGGTTGTATGGCGAAAGCTCGGTCCCTTTATCTGACTTCTCCCTTTGTGTGTGGGCGGCAAGCCGGGTCCTATACGCTGCTGTGCCTCCAACCCGTGTAGTAGGAACTCTGACTTGAAATCAGGGTCCCTCGTCGGTTTGTCTGGGATCCGGCGTATAGCTGCGGTCCCCCCTCTGAGCCAACACTCTGGTCCCAGCCTAGCCTTAGGTGTCCCTATTTTGCAAGGGATCACCGGGCTCTCTCCTACCCGTGTGACTATTCGGGTATGTCAGGGAAGTCCGTTTCACTAGCCGTCCATGCTCAGCCATTCCCCTTCCCTTAACTCCCAGGTCATGGAGCGGGCTTTCTATCCATGGAATGGTGTCTCTGTGGATTCGGCGCCTCAGGGCAACCCAGGACCATCAGGGAAGCGTCACTCTCGCATACGCCTTAGTCTTTACTGAACAGCACCCACTGGCCTACTCCTCAATTACTCTGCCTCTTCCCCCCTTTTGTACCCCCTACGTCACCTGACCTACATTCCCACCCACTTCACTCTAAACCCTACCACCCCTTGCCCGCCTAGAGTCCCGGGCTCCGGGTTGGGTGTTGTGTCTGGTGGGTGTGTTTGCTGAAGGAGTTTGATGTACAAACTGTCTCCTATCTGCCTGGCTGCAGTTGCTACCTGTGGCCACCCTGGTCGCAGGGGCGCCACACTACTATCAGTAGATGAATGCAGCACCAGAACAACAGTCAGGACATGATTGCAGTGACAGAACCACCATCAGTAGATGAATGCGGTACAGAACCACCATCAGTAGATGAATGCAGGGTCATAATATAGAGGCTGCGGGTTGTGTAAATATAATATAGGGGTCATGAATATATAATATAGAGGCTGGGGGCTGAATATACATGTAATATAGAGGCTACGGGACTTTTATGTCTGTGTGTATATATATATATATATATATATATATATATATATATATATATATATATAGTGAGGTAGCACCCCCTGGGGGACTCGCTTGGCAATGGAATGACACCAATGACAATGTTTTTACCGATAAATAAAACAATTTATCGGTTTATTTGTGAATGTCCTAAACCGCTTATTTCTCACATCTACCATATAAATCATTAAGGTTACATATCATAGGCTATTTACATAGTAACATGACATCAGAGTTCACATTACATATTATGTACACTGGAGCACTAACTATAGCTCCTATGGCGGCTACGCCCGCCTGCCATTATTTACATTTTACACATCATACATGGCACTTAAACATAAACCCTTATGATGCACACTCAGTCAACTGGATCATATCACGACTCTATAGTCGGTCTCAATGGTGTTTACGGCCGCCTGGCCTTCATTCACATGAGACAATGTACATGGCATTTTTCCATAGAGCATTATGCTTTGCACATGGACCATCACACCTGGTCAACAGGACCATATCACAACCCTTTGGTCGGTCCAAATGGCGGTTATGGCCGCCTGGCCTTCATTCACATGAGACAACATATATGGCATTTTTACATAGACCATTATTCTTTACACATGAACCATCACACATAGTCAATGGCACCATATCATGACCTAGCAGTTGGTCCCAATGGTGGTTACGGCTGCCTGGCCTTAATAGGCTCCACTCATCACAGGGCTCACTCACACACACACAGTCCAGCATGGACTACAGCCCTCTCAGACCCATACATTCAGTCAATGGTCTCCATAGGGTACAGAGCGACAGGCATCTCCTACATGGAGAGCCCGGCTTCCCGCCTTGTCCCAGCGGGACGAGGACCCCCTCTGCCTCATGTCCTCAAATCCTGGAGGTCATATCTGGTCTGCCTCCCATCTCCAGTCTCACTGACAATATCAGGCAGCTTCTTATCCTGGCTGCCACACCCACACCTGCAACACAGTGAGTCAATCAGGACATCTCACACACACAGACCTGGGGGTAGTTAACCCTCTATACACCACTCAGGTCTAGCACAGCAATAGCCCTTACACACAGGCTCAAATATTGTTAACCCTGGTTGCACGGCTGAAAACACATGTGATGCATACCGGCCATGGGCTCTCATGCGGTCGTACCTCACAATATATATATATATATATATATATATATATATATATATTTTCTAGGCTGCAAGCTGTGCTTCTCCACTCTGGGTGCTGAGCCCCACTGTCCTATCCCCCTGTGAGCTGTGCCACTCCCCCTTGTGCACTGTACCTCTCCCCCGTGTGCTGTGCCTCTCTCCCACTGTCCTCTCCCCATGCACTCTGCCTTCCCATGCGCTATGCCTCTTACCCGTGAGCTGTACCTCTCCTCATGTGCTGTGCCTCTCCCCACTGTGCCTCTCCCCCCAGTGTGCTGTGCCTCTCTCCCCATGTTCTGTGCCTCTCTCCACTGTTGATTGCTTTCAGTGTGAGAAACAAGATACAAATCTTGTAGTTGTGCACTGTGCCTATTGTTGAGCCCCAGGCCCTGGGGTACTCGGGTAGCAGTCTCTGAGGGGTTCACGGGGATGCCACGGGTGGCGGTGCCTGAGCCCATGGCCTGGGTGACACTTCAAAGAGGGGTTATGTACAGGGTGTGGGCTCCACATGCCTAATTTGCATAGCCCCTTGGAGCCCTGGTTCATTGCACATGCAATATGTCCGCCCCTGTGATGGCTATAATGGCATTTTTTACTATTACCTTTTGTGTTCTCCCTGTTTCCTCATAGATTGTAAGCTTGCAAGCAGGGACTTCACTCCTCATGGTTTCAGAAGTTTTACTGTCTCATATTGTCTGTATTGTATTTTATCATATTATTGTATTGTATTATATTTAGTGATGAGCGAGCACTAAAATGCTCGGGTGCTCAGTGCTCTGGCCGAGCATCTCAAGATACTCGTGTACTCGGCCAGAGCACCGAGCCCAATGTAAGTCAATGAGTGACAGGCTCCGCCCACAGACTTCCGGTTATAAACCGAGTATTTCTGGGAAAGGGCGGGACGGGGGGCTTTTTTAAATCGCCGCAACATATAACACCTTGCTGTGCCCCCCAGAGGGACCCTAACAATCAATCTGCTCCCTGTGTAGTGACAGCTCACTGTGTGCACTGAAGGGAGCTGTGTATCTGTGTCAGATTGCTAATTATTAGCGAGCAGTCCGAGCATCTCGGCGGTACTTGGTGCTCGCCGAGCATCCCGAGTACCGGGATACTCGTGCGAGTAACGAGTAGCGCAGAGCATACTCGCTCATCCCTAATTATATTATTATATTGTATTGCTTTGTATTATATCATATGCCCTCTTAATAGTAAAGTGCTGAAGCATATGTTGGTGCTATAAAAAAAAAATATTATTATTATTCAGTGAGCCCGCGTCGCGTGCAGTGTACAGTCTAAGAAGAGGAGCTGCTCCTGCTGCCTGCCTCCTCTCCTCCTGACTGAGTCGTCGCGTCCTGCCTGGATAAGGTACACCTTATAGTGTGCCTGCCTGATGTACACATCTGTACACCTCATAGTGTGTGCCTGCTTGATGATGTATACATATATATACCGTATATATATGTATACATCATCAGGCAGGCACTCTATAAGGTGTATAGATGTATACATCAGACAGGCACACACTATGAGGTATATTATATACCTCATAGTGTGTGCCTGCCTAATGTATACATATATACACCTTATAGTGTGCCTGCCTGAAGTATACATCTATACACCTCATAGTGTGTGCCTGCTTGATGATGTATACATATATATACCGTATATATATGTATAGATCATCAGGGAGGCACACTATAAGGTGTATAGATGTATACATCAGGCAGGCACACACTATGAGGTATATTATATACCTCATAGTGTGTGCCTGCCTAATGTATACATATTTACACCTTATAGTGTGCCTGCCTGAAGTATACATATATACACCTCATAGTGTGTGCCTGCCTGATGTATACATATATACACCTCATAGTGTGAGTGTGCCTGCCTGATGTATACATATACGTATATATACCGTACATATATGTATACATCATCAGGCAGGCACACACTATGAGGTGTATAGATGTATACACCAGGCAGGCACACACTATAAGGTGTATATACTGTGTATATGAGAGACACTCTGTATATATAAGGTATGTATTATATATATATATATATATTTATATATATATAATGTGTATATATAAAAATTGGCCGCGGCGGGGGGGGCGCCAAAATAAATCTTTGCCCCGGGTGCCAGAAAACATAGTTACACCTCTGCCAGAAGCTGACATCATACGCTAATGTCAGCTGCTGGCCTCTGATTCATCGGAGACTGCCATTGCTATAGATGAGTGGCGGTGGGAATACATGTTATTTGATTGTGTATCTAAAGGTGCAAATTCAACTGAAATAAAGCAAGGAAGTTGGCAGCCCCCTCAACAGGGCCATGGTTGTCATATGGTCTATGGTGCCTGCAGGCCACATGTCACCCATAGGCAATGTGTTTGAGACTCCTGATCTATATCATCAAATGCAGCAGAGAGGTTCAGAATAAAAAAAGCTAAGATAAAGGTAGACAACACATATAAGGATTCAAAAGAATAATGGAAAATGGATTTATGTAGTAGAACAGGAAAGGACATTAAAGAGATTCTGTCACCCCCCTGCTGCATGGCAATCTAAATGCAGCACTGAATACAGCATGTCTGCCCCATTCAGGGAAGGGGTCTCCCATGTATCTGTGTACTGTGTACCCCAAGATATAGCCTTTGTAAAACTTAGGGTACCTTTACACGCCGCTACTGGCGGGTGAATACAACTGGATACATGCGAGAAATGTATCTTGCATCGGCAATATACCCCGTAGTAGCGGCGTGTGAAGACGGTAGTAGCCACCCGGCAGTAGCGGCACCTGTTTCCGAGCACTGCCCTGAAACAGGTGGCTACACAGCCGATTGTAGCGACCTGTATCGGCGTGTAAAGAAGCAACAGAAGGGATGTCTGGACACCAGCCTATGTACCTGGTATGTAGCTGGGGCGTGACACAGGCTCCGGGTTACCGCACCCCATCAGCGATCATTGGAGGAAGCTCCTGCATTACGATTGGTAGACGCTGCATAGGGCGGCATATTTAAGGAGCTGACCAGTCACACTACACAATTGCTCGAGCGTCATGTATTAAACAGCCTCCTGCGCTGGCTGCCCAATCATGATGTTCTTGCTTTGTCCTATCAGCGTACGGACGTCTCATAATCCACAATTGTGGCACGCCTATGTGTTGTCCCTGCTGCACCAGGTCTGCCCATATTAGCTTGTTGTAGCGGTGTGTAAATGAGGTAAGGTGCTCGGCAGAAGGTAACTTGAGACACCCGGCGGTGTATCTAGAGATAGATGTAACCTACCGTAGCGCACCTTGTTGCGGCGTGTAAAGATGGTGCGATTACCGTTTGCAACCGTTTGTGCGTGCTCGTGCACGTGAAGTAGCTGGTTGTATCCACCCGCCAGTAGTGGCGTGTAAAGGTACCCTTACAGTTAGAAACCATGGAGGTAGTTACTGTGGCTGGAGGGAGTTTGATTGACTGTGGCCATTCCCTCCCCCTCTGCCTCTCTGTGCTGCTTCTGCTGTG
Organism: Allobates femoralis; assembly: GCA_033576535.1. Lineage (NCBI taxonomy): Eukaryota > Metazoa > Chordata > Amphibia > Anura > Aromobatidae > Allobates > Allobates femoralis. Next base: position 213,649,132 of record JARQOC010000003.1, read on the forward strand.
CTGTTTATGCTTTGTCAGGGCAGGACTCTGGAGCTGACATCAGGACAAATGATTTGCATGCTGTGAGTGACAGAGAGGAGGAGGGCAGAGCCATCACAGCAGAAGCAGCACACAGAGGCTGTGCCAGAGATGAATCTTATTACAATATCACGCCCCATCTGGGTGTGATAAAGGATCATGGAGGCTGCAAACCAACACGCCCAGGGTGACTATTGCATATGGCCCCCACTACATTATCATCCTAATGAGTATAAGATATAAGAATATTTTTTAGCACATTGAAAGCAAGCATTTAGCAGAGAGAGGGATAGTTGTAATGGTAATAGGAAGGTGCAGGGACATGTATTGATGGGTTAGGTGGCTTTTAGGAGGTGACAGGTTCCCTTTAATGCAAGAGTCCCAAGGCACCAGAGGATTATCCATAAAAAGAAGACTTTTTTCCATTGTATTAAAAAATCACAACAATTGAAAAACAACATTTAGGACATAACTGGCTTCCCAAACCTCAAAGTACACCTATCTATGTAAGAGCTATGTCCAGTCCATAGATCTTGACCACTCATTTATATACTTGAAAAATTAAAAAATGTTCTGGAATAAAACATTGGATTGCAGATACAAGGGTATCATTTTATTCAACTGTCTGTAACTTGCATTCCCATATTGATGGATTAAAAGATGATCCTTCAAACAGATTACATTTTGTTTTACTGATGAATGCCAGGGAGATGGACTGGATGAGGTGTGATGGACAAGGGTGACTTAGACTGGCTTCACAACACACTTTTGTTCCTGTCCTTGGGGTCCTGCTTATTGCAGGACCTCATGAACAGGAATGGACAGGTCCGGATTGTAAACTCTGGATCCGGTATTTTGAAGGCTATGGACACAGAAAGAGCTGGGAGGAGCCGAGCTAGGCAACTGGTGTCAGCGCTGTTACTTTCACTTTAGCAGTGTATATACATACACTGCTAAAGTGAAATTAAAGAGTGGAATGGTTAAAAATAAAAAATAAATTCTCTCCTCTCCACCGGGTGTCCCTCAATGAATGGTTTCCACCTCCAATGGTTGAAGGACCTTAATCAGCTGACCGGGAAAGGGTGGGGCAACCTGAATAGCTGATGTGTCACATGACCGCATTAGCTGAGTGGTTTAAACCGATTAAAGCCGCTCTATTTAAGGCGCTAAGCTGATGCAGTCATGTGACACATTAGCTGATCAGGTTGCCCCACCCTTTCTCGGTCAGCTGATTAAGGTCCTTCAGCTATTGGAGGTGGGTGCCGATCATCGAGGGACACTTGGCGGAGAGGAGAGCATTTATTTTTTATTTTTAACCTTTCCATTCTTTAATTTCACTTTAGCAGTGTATGTATATACACTGCTAAAGTGAAATTACAGGAACAGAGCAGTTTTAGTGTACTGAGCATGCTTAGTACACTAAAACCGGATCCGGGAAATGATCCTGTTTTTTCCCGAATCCGGTGCTCATAGACTCCCATGTTATAGGCATCGGATCGCATCAGATTAGTTTCTACTGGTTTGGTCCGGTTTTTTCTCTGGAGTAAAAAATCAGAGTAGTCTCCGATTTTGGGATTGGGAAAAAAAGGACAGAAATGAATCTGGGACTGAACTGGCAGAATCGGATGGCCATTTATGGCCAATTTGGCACCATAGGGATACATGGGAGGCATAAATGGATCCTGTTCTGTCTTTTTCAAAACGGACAGAACAGGATCCCAAAAAGTGTGGTGTGAAGCTAGCTGATACAGATTCATAAAACAAGACTTACATTTTTGAGACTGAAAATCAATCAAGTACCAAATGTTAATCTTAACTTAGAAATGAATACCTAGATCTTTACCACTGAGATATATGATGGGATGTTCCACTTTAGGACAAAGAAGGAAGTACAAAGTATTAAACAGTAATTTTGGATTACGTGGAGATAAAACAGGTGAAATATACTTGTGTGAAAGTGTAATGTGCATAGTTAAAAGACTTGAGCATAAAATTGCTTTATATACCCTCATTTGCTACATTCATAGGCAGTAGCCCCTTAGCGTACCACTGAAGAAACATAGCTAACATGTGTGCCAAGGTTGTAGCCATTCCTGCAAGGATATTGAAGTATGGGCATCACTGTTTTGTCTAGGGCACTCTTTAAATAAAAATTTTTAATGTAATGTTTAACAGCAGATTTTGATAAGAGAGTGATGAGATTGAGAACAATAAATGGAGCATTGTCCACTGTATAAGGGCTGAGTCTTATTAAGGCCCTCTTCACATCAGCATTTTCTTAAAATTGCGGCAGATCCGGCATATTTACCGCATCTGCCGCCTAACAGCTTCACTTGCAGCACACTTGTGGCACACCCCATGCATTGTCTATAGGGTTTGCGGTTGGGTGCGGCAAGTGCAGTTCTGCCATATACGGAAAATACAGTTGCGTCAGTAAAAGAAATTGCTGTCAGCAGCTTTTTTTTTTCGCCGCTGCAAGTGCCAGTTCTGCCGCATCCAGCAAAATTGCACTTGCCGCCCCCGACCACAAGACCCATGGAGAATGCATGGGGCTTGCCACAAGTGCAGCCGTTAGGCAGCAGATGTGGTAAATCTGCCGGATCTGCTGCAATTTAAAAAAAATGCTGATGTGAAGAGGGCCTGATATGCAAATTTTCATATGGAGTTGCTAGAAATTTATCATGGTATACCTAATGCAACTTATACGTCAATCTTTCTTTCCAATTGTCGTCTTAATTCATGTATTCTTCTTTAGACTTTTGCTGACCTAAAGAGGTGTAGTTGTTCGCATCTTCCATTCTCTTTATCAACTTCCAAAAATGTTATGGAATTGTTTATTAGTCTATGTGTTTTGGATTATTAGAATGCTATTTTTTTTTAGATTTATTTCAAGGCAGTGTGGAGAAAAATTGAGACTATGAGAAATCTTAAATTTAGACTAATCTGCCTTTAGTCCAGCCAGATTTCCACTTTAAGCTAATTTATTCACAATCATAAAGCTATTTTAGATATTTTATAATTTGGTGTGCGAAAGGTGATACAAATAATACTGCCTTTATCCAACAACATAATATTTCTCATATGTGATATTTGGATTTTATTTGGGAGGTTTCTATGTTTTCTTCTTACATGAGTGGGCCCTCAACATTAAAGTCTACACATAAGCAGCTAATTACCTTCTTTAAAATCAGCTTTTAAATTTTCCTTTCATCTTCTTTCTCGTCTCGAACTAATTATCATTCACTCTTCATCAGCATAGTATATTTCCACAGTGTAATGTATATCACAGTGAAAGGGACTAAAATAATGTCTGGCACTCAAGTTCATTGTCATTAACATTTTCAACTGCCATCTGTTTAATTCATAAACACGTAAAATGATTTTTAACATATAGTGCAGTCTGCAAATTTCTCAGCCAGGTGTCATTAGAATACATGATCTCAAAGTTGACTACTACAATAACCTACTGGTTGAAATATGGCCCAAAAGTTTATTCAAAATATTAATAGAAAATCTCAAACAACAGATTGGCACTAGTGATGGTGAAATAGTAAAAAATTATGGTTGGAGCTATTTGAATTGAATGCATCATACTATTTGACTATTCATACCGAATATTGGTCCTATAACAAGTCAATGAGAAGTTCAAATATTTTTCCAGTGGGCCCTCCCCAGAGGTGTTCGGGGCTGTAAAAAGGCTGAAATGAATGGAAAGGTGCTGAAATTGAAAAGGAACAGCATTGAGAAGATGCCTGCATGCATTTCTGACTCACAAATGGCTTCCTGGAATCATTTTGTCAGAATATTAGGCCACTTTTACAGAGTGACAATAAAAACTACAAAACAAAAACTAAATTAGACTGGAAAAAACAACTCCTTCCCCTTAGCCTATGTTCACACATAGCATTTTTGTTTTAGTTTTCTCATTGCTGTCAATGCTGCAAAAAACTGTGACCGGGAAATGTAATTGAAACATTTTACTACTTTATCTGGGCATGTGATGTGTGCGACAGAAATGTGTATAGAAATAAAACACAGAGCCTCACATAGCTGATGTTTCCAAAAAAAGATGCTTTATTCCACCATCTGTGCAATGTTTTAATCTCCACAATTGAGATCTTTATCAAGCATTACTTTGGGTACACGCATGCTCTGTTAATCAGGTGGAGACAACGCACAGCGGGGGGCAGAGAGAGCGCACATGACAGAGAGCACACAGGGGGCAGAGAGAGCACAAGCATGGGCAAAGTGAGCACACTGGAGGCAGAGAATGCACACTAGGGGGCAGAGAGTGCACTTGGAGGTAGAGAGAGTGCACAGGGGGCACAGAGAGTGCACATAATTGCCACTTCTGGTGTCCGGATGTCTTGCTATTATGCACCTCCGCCATATCTGCATGACCAAGTGATGGATGTGGGGCCCACTGCCAGTACTGGTACATTGTGCAGTACCGCCAGCAGTGTAGCAGCTCACCAGGGGAAAGAGAATGAACACAGAGGGAAGAGAGGGTGCACAGGGTAGAGAGAGAGCACACACAGGGCAGAAAGCTCAAAGGAGAGACCACATAAGGGGAGAATACAGTTCAGGAGAATGAGAGACAGTACACAGGGGGGGTAGTGCACAGTAAAGCAACAGCTCAAAGGAGAGCAAAGAGGGGAGAAAACATCATGGGGGAAAGAGACTGCATGGAGGCAGAAGAGTGCATATGGAAGAAGCAAAGAGGAGAGAACACATGATGGGAGAAGATAGCACAGTGGGAAGAAGACAACCCACAGAGGTGAGAGCGCATGGTGGGAGAGAGCAGCACAAAGGGGAGACACAGGCAGGGGTGCACCAAGCCCCTCCGCCGCCTGAGCCGCGGCACCGATTACGGGGGGGGGGGGGTGCTGTTGTTGAGCCGTGGGCGCCTCTTCTGTCCCTCTCCCCGGGTCGCACCGCTTACCTGCGGTGCGCTCGGGGTGAGCGGCCGGCGCCATGACAGGGGGAGGCTGCGTGCATGAGGCGCCGCTTCTGCACTGCCGCTCCCCCTGCCGGCTGCCGCCTGAATGACAGGGCTCACCTTGTCCAATGGACGGTGCCGCCCTGGACACAGGTCAAAGGAGAGAGCATGGAGGGGAGAAGACAGCACAGAGGGAAAGACAGCATGCAGGGGGAGAGAGAAAGACAGGTGGAGAGCGCATAGGGAGAGAAAATTGCAGCCCCCAGAGCCACAGAGCCTGCCCCCATCATGATGTCATTGCTATCCCGATGCTATAACTAGTGCTTAAATAAAATACAGAAAGCATTTGAAAACAGCAGAGGCAAAACAGGTACAAAGTAGTCATAAAACAATCAACCCTACCAATTAATAGAGGTAATGGCTGCCTAGTATTAGAATTGCACACGGATAAGGCTTGTATAGCATACCAGTCACACAGACGTAGTGCAGTGTCTGGCTTACAACCAGACATTAGTGATGCTCATGTGGCGCCCCACTGGTCAGTGCACCATAGTAGGGGTACTGCACCCAAAACAGAGTTTGCGGTATCCCCATCATTGGACGGGATAATGCTGAACTGAGGCTCTCTTCCCAGCATCCCTACAGCTAGACTAGGGGACCAATCAGCTAACCTGTCACCAGGGTAACTGGTCCTGGTGGGAGGAGTGTTAGGGTAGGTGGAGCAGGAATCACACAGACAGATCAAGTCTAGTCTGAGGAAAGAAGCAAGGAACAAGTCCTAGAGGGACACCACTGGGAGGGCGCCCGAAAAGGAGTGACAACCCAGACAGAAAGGAGAAATCCAGTGCCAGACTGTCCAAGTAAACGGTCTTGGGAAATCCCAGTCCACAGCAGAGTACCGGCTCTGAGTCGTGGTGCAGGCGAGTCCAACCCTGAACCGCCAATACTGGAGGGTCGCAGGTCTGCCAAACAGCTCCCAACCTCGTCCAAAATTTGCAGCTCCACAAAGGTACCCTCAAACTGGGTTCAGCCCCTTAGAGAAGAGTAACCTCATCACACCCGACGGCCCTGGTAGGAAGTGAGTTTGTACAGGGCAGCGCATGGATAGAAAGGAGGCACAAGAAAGAAACAGGGGACAGTGAACATAGTAGAAGGAATACTTGGAGAGCCTCAGAAAGACTTTGTACCCTCTGGTGACTACCCAGCCAGTTACCTGCAAAGACTGTGTAACTGTAAACTGAAGTGAACCGTGAACTGTTGCCAGTAAAGTACCCATACAGAGTCAGCAAGCCGTCGATGTTTTATTCTGCTTAAGTTAAGAAGCAGCTACTGCCAAATAGACCAGCTCAGCAGCAGCACTGCCCCGGGGACCCTGTTCCATCTGCAGGGAGCGTTATAAACTGGCAGCAATACCACCATCCCCGGCGGTCTGACAGCAGCACTGGAGAGATCACCAGAAACTGCAGGTGGCGTCATGAGACTTTAGTCTTTATTATTTTTATTATTTTCCCTTTTTAACCAGCGACCTCTAGGTTTACGGGCCCAGGCACCGGCCACCCCCAGCAGGAACACCCGGGTACCGAGTTCCCAAAGAACCCTGGGCCGGTCACTCATACTATGGGATTACTCTGAATGCCAATAACTAAATAAGTATAAGTGCACCCAAGTCACCGTAGTTTTTAGGCCATGTGCACTCTCCCCACGTTTTTTTGCCCTACTACATCACATTCCCTGCAAAGTATATGGGAAATTAAAATTGTGCCCATGTTGTTGATTTTCCCGTGGCAGAAATGGAGAGCATTTTTCTGCGGAAAAATCTGCAGCATGTCAATTCTTTTAGCATATTATGCTGCGATTTTCACCCATAAAGCTCAATGCTAGCTCCAAAATACGCAGCAAATGCACAGCACTGTTCACATAGTGAGTATTAGCTGCAACTTTAGCCGATATTTTGTGCATATTTTTGTGCTGATGACATAGGGTTCTGCTGTATTTTTAGTCACCAGGAAAGGTGCTGCAGGCAGGTACAGTCTGCCACCCATGCCCAGCTGCCTAATTTTACTTGGCTGGTAATCATTAAAAACAGGGGAGCCCTTTTTTTAAATTATTTCTTGAAATAATTATAAAAAAATTACATGGGGCTTTGTCATATTTTTCGTTTCAAACCAGGTAAAACTCGGCAGCAGGGACTGGAATCCTCAGCGTAGAGTGGCCAAATGTTCTGGGCCCCTGAGACTGACACATTCATTGAAGCAGCGTGCCTGAAAGATCGGAAAATAGCTTTCCGAAATTCCAAACCCTGCTCAGATCTATGGGAGGTAAAATCAAGGGCCTAGAAAACACCTTAAAAGGAGCCCAAAAGCTGCCAAACTCATATTAAACTGTTTTACAGTGAAGACTTACTGTTTTGGTACTGACATTAATTTCCTACACTACTACTTAGTAAGCTCCAGCGCTGCTGTCACCATGCTTCCATGCCCGGTCATGAACTTCAGACATATTCACTCTTCCCCTCCGCTGATTAGTTAAAGACACAGTTAGTCTCGCCCATCCTCCCTGCTGTCGTCAGTGATTGGATGCCAGTGTGGCAACCAAACTGACTTCAGACTAATGTAAAAATAAATAAATAATTTAAAAAATTGTTGTATGGTCGTCCCAATTTTGATGACAGCCAAGATAAAGCCACCAGATATAGTCTGCAGGATGCAGCTGTCTGATGTCCCCTAGATGTCAAAGGAAAATAGGATGTACCTCATGGCTTTTTTTATTTATTTTTATTAGTAGTTCATTTTCAAAAGCTAAATACTAGGCTACAGCGCAACATGATAGGCAATAAAGGGTGCAAGCTTACAATATATAGGGGAAGGGACATTATACCGCTGTTTGTCATCTATCTGTAAATCAATTTATTTTGTCCATATATCTATAAATTTATCTGCACTTTACATCATCTATCTATCCATTCATCGATCCACCCACTTGAAATGCGTCACTCCTGGTCCTTCATCCCGACTCTCTCACTACTCAGTTGCATTGGCAAACAATTTAATGGTATTTGCAGTTGATGCCAGTGGGATAATGTCGGATGGCAGCAAGACCAGAGGTTAGCAATGTGAAGCCATTAATCAGATAGCCGATATTACTAACCAAGTCAGTAAGGAAATAAATAACCACACAAATATTTTATTTGAAATTGAATCCCAAAAACATTCCTATTTCACCTTTTATTTTTAATTAAAATCCATTTGTTGAAAGTCTCAAATTCCACTTAAGTCTCCCAAAAAAAGGATTTAAAATTGATTAGGAAAACCCCCTGAAAAATAACAAAACCAAAATAAGTGCTGAAGTAGCGTATTTTTCGCTTTATAAGACGTACCTGATTATAAGACGCACCCCCAAATTTGATGAAGGAAAAGAGAAAAAAAATGTTTTAATGTTAAATGAGGTCAATCTTATAATGCCAGTGTCTGTCTTACAAAACAAGTATATGCTTCCCATCCTAGCACAAGACCCCCCCATCCTGGTATATATATCCCCCATGCTGGCACACATAAACCCCTATGCTGGCACACTGCCCCCCCATGCTGGCACACATAAGCCCCCGTGCAGGCACACTGCCCCCATGCTGGCACAGTTTCCCCCTGCCTGGCTCAGTCTCCCCTATGCTAGCACAGTCCCCCCCATGCTGGTACAGTCTCCCCCACGCTGCCACAGCCCTCCCTGGCTGTTACAGTCCCCCCCTGGCTGGCACAACCATCCCTGTCTGGCACAGCCCCCCCATGCTGACACAGTTCCCCCTGGCTGGCACAGTCCCCCCTGGCTGGATCAACTTCCCCTGTCTGGCACAGTTTCCCCCCGTCTGGCACAGTCTCCTCCTGGCTGGCACAGTTTTCCCTGGCTGGCACAGTCCCCCCTTTCCGGCACAGTCCCCCCTGGCTGGCACAGCTCCCCCTGTCTGGCACAGTTCATCCCTGGCTGGCACAGGTTCCCCCAGCTGGCACAGCTCCCCCTGGCAGGCACAGTCCCCCCCTGGCTGGCACAGTCTTCCCCATTGGCTGGATCAGCCCCCCTCTCTGCCACAGTTCCCCCCTGTCTGGCACAGTCCCCCCATGTCTGGCACAGTTCCCCCCCCGGCTGGCACAGCCTCCCCAGGCTGGCACACCGTTAAAAAAAATAACAAACGATGTTATTCTCACCTCGCTCCTGCTGCCGGCGCCATCCCCACTGTCTGTGCTGTTCCGGCATCCGGCACAGCACAGGACCGGAGGCCGGCACAGGACACAGTGGGGATGGTGCCGACAGCAGGAAGCGAAGGAGCGAGGTGAGTATGATATCAACAGGATAGTCACTGCTTTCCACGCAATGAAAGTGTGGAAAGCACTGACTATTGACATGGGGCTGCAGCCGCTGAGCTGCAGTCCCGCTCCTGGGCTCCTGTAATATGCGCTGCTCCCCTGCTGGTGATTGACAGCGGGATGCAGTGCATATTCATGAGCCTAATGAGCGGCCCCATGTGACCATGGACCCGCAGCTGCAGCCTGCTTCCGGTCCCCTGCAGCCCCCGAACACCACTCCACAGGCCCCCACTTCCCCACCGCACAGCAAATTGTTGTTTCGCATTATAAGATGCACCCCCGACTTTCCCTCAAAATTTGGGGGAATAAAAGTGTGTCTTATAATGCGAAAAATACGGTAGTTCCAGTATATGGGGGGAAAGATCAGTGAGTGCATGTCCCATATGGTGGGTCCTGAAAGTGTGATAAGCCGTGACTTTTCTGAAGTTATCTCAGATCACACAGCGGGTATCACACATTGGGGAATCCTGCTATGTGACCTGAGATAACCTCAGTGGGATTAGCGCTCATAACACTAGCTGTCTCGTGAGAGCAGTAATATCGTGCAAGATGTAGCGGGTATATCTTGCTGGTATCAAAGTTACTGAAGAAAGGTTCCAGGCAGCAACGCTGAGGGACCAAGCATTAACCCATACAGTGGCGGCAGTGATTGTGCCGAGGCTAGGGCCGGAGACCCACTGTGCTCCCTCTCATATTAGACAAGGCAGACATCCATGAGACAGAGAAGAAGTAGAGGGGCACTCACCGGGTGTGTTGAGATCCTTTATTCCACTTGTGAGTAAAGCAGGTTGCACGTTACCGGCATTAAGGTGCAGAGGGGTGGGAAGGTGGTGCTGGAGGCAGGACAACAGCGACTTTTCACGCCTGTCTGGTGCTTCTATGGGTCTACATGTGATGTCGACAGACACCTCCTTCAATACAGGTGGGTGAGGGGCATCAATTAAAACCAAAATTTATCGATAAAGTAAATTTTTTGAGGAAAAAAGTAAAACTTATTTTTCTTCCTCATTGCTTTAGTTTCTATAAAGAACCTGAAAGGTTGATAAAGTTGTTGAATGTGGTTTTGGGCAGTTTGAGGGGTGCAGTATTTAGAATGGTTTACATTTTGGGTATTTTCTGTCACATCACATTTCCTGTCAAAGTTACTTCAAATATGATGTGGTCCCTAATAAAATTATTTTGTAAATATTGTTCAAAAAAGGAGAAATTGCTGGTAAACGTTTTACCCCCTCTAACTTTCTAACCAAAAATAAATGCTCTGGGAAGCTATTCTGACATCATGCAAAGAAATACAAGCAGAAACTCTCGTGAAACTCACAAGTTGAATGGATGCAAGAATTGTGAACGTGATATCAAACAAGGGTTCCGATGTTACATGCAACTTGGTCTGTTAGGATGTTTTGTAGTTAAATAGTTTTTTACTTCAGTGGATGTGACCTCCTAATGCTGAAAATTTGTCAAATGAGCATTTTCAGTTCTTTCAAACATATCAAATGTTTAGAAACTCTAGTGTGTCTAATAATTTGGAACAGTGCATTTAGAGTTTTTTTTAATTTTAAAGATTATACTGCTATCATTGGGAGGTTTCTTTAATAAAATTCGATGTATACTCTACCGGGTGATAACTTTTATTACACTGAATGTAACTTGCACCAACCATGTAGGAAAATCAGAGAAAAAGAACATTGGATAATAATTTGGAATATGATTATATATATATATACAGTGTTGGCCAAAAGTATTGACACCCCTGCAATTCTGTCAGATAATACTCAGTTTCTTCCTGAAAATGATTGCAATCACAAATTCTTTGGTATTATTATCTTCATTTAATTTGTCTTCAATGAAAAAACACAAAAAGAATTGTCCTAAAGCCAAATTGGATATAATTCCACACCAAACATAAAAAAGGGGGTGGACAAAAGTATTGTTAGAAAAATCATGTAATGCTTCTCTAATTTGTGTAATTAACAGCACCTGTAACTTACCTGTGGCACCTAACAGGTGTTGGCAATAACTAAATCACACTTGCAGCCAGTTGACATGGATTAAAGTTGACTCAACCTCTGTCCTGTGTCCTTGTGTGTACCACATTGAGCATGGAGAAAAGAAAGAAGACCAAAGAACTGTCTGAGGACTTGAAAAGCCAAATTGTGAGGAAGCATGAGCAATCTCGAGGCTACAAGTCAATCTCCAAAGACCTGAATGCTCCTGTGTCTACCGTGCGCAGTGTCATCAAGACGTTTAAATCCCATGGCACTGTGGCTAACCTCCCTAGATGTGGACGGAAAAGAAAAATTGAGAAGAGATTTCAATGTAAGATTGTGCGGATGGTAGATAAAGAACCTCGACTAACATTCAAACAAGTTCAAGCTGCCCTGCAGTCCAAGGTTACAACAGTGTCAACCCGTACTATCCGTCAGCGTCTGAATGAAAAGGGACTGTATGGTAGGAGACCCAGGAAGACCCCACTTCTTACCCTGAGACATAAAAAAGCCAGGCTGGAGTTTCCAAAACTTACCTGAGAAAGCCTAAAACGTTTTGGAAGAATGTTCTCTCTTTTTGGGCAAAGGCATGAACATAGAGTTTACAGGAGAAAAAAAGAGGCATTCAAAGAAAAGAACACGGTCCCTACAGTCAAACATGGTGCAGGTTCCCTGATGTTTTGGGGTTGCTTTGCTGCCTCTGGCACTGGACTGCTTGACCGTGCGCATGGCATTATGAAGTCTGAAGACTACAAACAAATTTTGCAGCATAATGTAGGGCCCAGTGAGAGAAAGCTGGGTCTCCCTCAGAGGTCATGGGTATCCAGCAGGACAATGACCCAAAACACACTTCAAAAAGCACTAGAAAATAGTTTGAGAGAAAGCACTGGACACTTCTAAGGTGGCCAGCAATGAGTCCAGACCTTAATCCCATAGAACACCTGTGGAGAGATCTAAAAATGGCAGTTTGGAGATGGCACCCATCAAATATCAGGGACCTGGAGCAGTCTGCCAAAGAAGAATGGTCTAAAATTCCAGCAGGGCATTGTAAGAAACTCATTGATGGTTACCGGAAGCGGTTGATCGCAGTTATTTTGGCTAAAGGGTGTGCAACCAAGTATTAGGCTGAGGGTGCCAATACTTTTGTCTGACCCACTTTTGGAGTTTTGTGTGAAATGATCAATGTTTTGCTTTTTGCTTCATTCTCTTTTGTGTTTTTTGAAGACAAATTAAATGAAGATAATAATACCAAAGAATTTGTGATTGCAATAATTTTCAGGAAGAAGCTGAGTATTATCTCACAGAATTGCAGGGGTGTCAATACTTTTGGCCAACACTGTGTATATATATATATATCTTTCAAGCAATAAATGTGTTCATGATTCACTTCCACTGTTATGGGGCAATCAGCTGCTTACGTTTTTATGGGGGTAATGTCCCGCAATTCTGTCATAATGTCCCTAGTCCTAGGCCACTCCAGGTATGTATGTGCCCCATCCTGGTGTATATGTCCTCCATCTTGATATATGTATTCTCCATCTTTGTCCCACCTGGTATATATGATCCCCATCTTGATATATAGAGCCCCATACTGCAATATATGGCCCACATCCTGGTATATTTGGCCCCATCCTGGTGTATATATGGCCCTTATCCTGGTACATATAGCTCCATTCTTGTATATATGGCCCTCATCCTGGTATATATTGTCCCATCCTGGTATGTATGGCCCTCATCCTGGGCCCATGTGTTTTGTGTGTGGTGTCCTCCTATGATACCGGTAACTTTCTTCAGCATGGAAGTGAAGTTATGCATGACGTCACAGCTGTGTCTGGCCACTGACACCGACATTAGCTGCCAGAATATTTGCTGATCCCCATGCTTGGAATTACAGACATGGGAAGAAGTGAATATTCATGGTCTTTAAAGCAAACCTGTCAGCAGGATTTAGGACTATAAAGTTAAGTCATTGCCATAATGAAAGGTTGGCATGATGCTTGTCATATACTAATGTGTATGGCAACCAATAACAGATGCTGGCAAGAGGGTGGGAACCAGTCTAACTGTTACAGCCAATCACACACTCTGTCACAGAGAGAGGGCGGTAGAAGCAGTGAATAAACATGAGGCCTAATAAACATGAAGGGGATTAAGAAGTAGTGTGATCACAGTGCTGAAATTGGTAATTACCGTATATACTCGTGTATAAGCCGACCCGTGTATAAGCCGACCCCCCTACTTTTGCCCCAAAAATCTGGAAAAACCTATTGACTCGTGTATAAGCCGAGGGTGGACCCCAGCACAGGTATACAGCCCCCAGCAGTGTGGTATACAGGCCCCCCCAGTGGTATACAGGCCTCCCCAGTGGTAGTATACAGCAGCCCCAGTGGTAGTATACAGCAGCCCCAGTGGTAGTATATAGCAGCCCCAGTGGTAGTATATAGCAGCCCCAGTGGTAGTATATAGCAGCCCCAGTGGTAGTATATAGCAGCCCCTGTAGTAGTATATAGCAGCCCCAGTGGTAGTATACAGCAGCCCCAGTGGTAGTATACAGCAGCCCCAGTGGTAGTATATAGCAGCCCCAGTGGTAGTATATAGCAGCCCCAGCAGTAGTATATAGCAGCCCCAGTGGTAGTATATAGCAGCCCCAGTGGTAGTATATAGCAGCCCCAGTGGTAGTATACAGCAGACCCAGTGGTATACAGCAGCCCCAGAGGTATATACAGCAGCCCCTGTGGTAGTATACAGCAGCCCCAGTGGTATACAGCAGGCCCCCAGGGGGTACCCAGCAGCCCCCTGGGGGTCCCCAGCAGCCCCCAGGGGGTACACAGCAGCCCCCAGGGGGTACACAGCAGCCCCCTGGGGGTCCCCAACAGCCCCCTGGGGGTCCCCAGCAGCCCCCAAATGCTGGCACTCGCCCCCCTTGCAAGGGCCCCCCCCCCGCTTCTCTTACCATCCCGGTCTTCTGTTCATCGCCGCTCCTCGGTGCTCCTCGCTGCTCCGTCCTCTCTGCTCCCGGCCTGCTACATCCGGGATCCCCGGCCGTCGCGCGATGACGTCATATGCCTGCGACAGCCGGAGATCCCGGATGCAGCAGCAGGACGGACGGACGGAGCAGCGAGGAGCACCGAGGAGCGGCGATGATCAGAAGACCGGGATGGTAATATAACCAGCGGGGGGCCCTTACAAGGGTGGGCGAGTGCCAGCATTTGGGGGCTATATGCACTGCTTCCCCCTGCCGCTGATTGACAGGGGGAAGCACTGCATATTTAATTAGCGGCCCCACATGACGGGGCCGCTCATACAGCAGCCCCCCCGCCTCCTCCAGCCTCCACAGCCCCCACCACAGCCACCACACCATGGGCCCCCGTATAGACCCGTGTATAAGCGAGGGGGAGACTTTTCAGCCCAAATTTTGGGCTGAAAAACTCGGCTTATACACGAGTATATACGGTATAATTCTCCTGCTGTAAGCTCGATTTTGCTTCCTTTTACAGCCCCCTTGTTGAACCTATACCTAAATAGTTTCACAGACTTCTCAGGAAAGTCTGTGTTTCCGGGCCTCATACGGACTCCAAACTTTACAGGTCAGGCTCACCCATCACTAGTCCTGGGTACTGAATTCCAGGGAATTGTTGCACCTCATGAGAAGCATTGGAGATGGGAGTAGGTTTGGATTGTTCAGATTATGGAGGATGATAGTTTTAGGAAATTAGCGGAGAGCACAAGGAAAATGATAGCCATGAGGAAGGACATGTAGGACAGTGCAGAACTGTGGAGGGCTTTCTGGGTAAGGCTGATAAGTTTACATTGGATTCTGTAGCAGATGACAACCAGTGCAATGAGCGGCAAAGCATACAGGCATATGGTTAGAGAAGAATATGATCCCAGGTGCTGCATTCAGGATGGAATGGAGAGGGGAGGGTTTAATAAGATGGAGACTGATTTGTAGAGAATTGCAATAGTCTGGAATTTTGTAGTAATGCAGGGGTGATGTCAGGAGCAAAGGTATATAATTAGGTGTCATCAGCATACAGATGGTACTGAAAACCAAATCTACTAATGGTTTGTCCAATAGGGGAAGTGTATAGAGAGATGAGGAGAGGACCTAGGACTGAACCCTGAGGAACCTCGACAGTAAGGTGAATAAGAGAGGAAGAGGAGATACAGTGAACAAGTGAAGAAGGAGAGTTCAGTGTCCTTGAGTCTGATAGAGTGGAGCATAGTGACAAGTAACTGGTGATCTACAGTTTCAAATGCAGCATTTAGATCCAGGAGAATCAGCATGGAGCAGTAACCATTATATGTTGCTGTTAGTAGATCATTAGAGGCTTTAGTATGGGCAGTTTCAGTTGAGTGTAAGGAGGGGAACCCGGAATATATAGGGTCAAGAATGGAGTTATCCATCGGATAGCAAACTAGATGTGAGTGGACCAAACATTGTTGAAGTTTAGAGATGAAGGGGAAATTAGAGTAGTTAGTAGAACAATAAATGAGTGGTGACAGTATGGGAAAGGAACTGAAGGATATGTGAGGGAATAGGGTGACTGGTACAGGTAGTAGGACGAGATGATGGGAGAAAAAGGAGGGGGGGGGGGGAACAAGAGGCGCAATAGTGCCCTTATCACTAGACACTAAATCAAAGAAGGTGAGAAAGAATGGTCACTCACCTATCCCAGTTGTGATACCCACAACTGGTTAGTAGACCTGATAGGATAAGTATCCTGATGGCTGCTGCTGGACTTCCACCGGTCTCCACACAGGGAGACGAAATCTGAAGCTTTGGGAAAGGAAGGTGTGCCACAGTCCGCGCTGCCAGAATCTTCCGCTTGTAAATAATGCAAGTAGCCGATGTCCAAATCAAACCTTCTTTTATTTCTCCAACGCGTTTCAACGCCCTCCCGGCGTCTTCCTCAGGGATCCATTATTTACAAGCGGAAGATTCTGGCAGCGCGGACTGTGGCACACCTTCCTTTCCCAAAGCTTGAGATGATGGGAGGAGCTTTGTAACTTCTGTGACTGGTTCGAAGGGAAAATGAATGAACTAGGTAAAGTGCAGGAAGGAAGAGAATTCATAATATTAGGATATTGGGAGAAATTTATTTTTTGTATATGGTCAGGTTTTTCTTTGAATTAATTGGACAGATCGTCAATGCTGAGGTTGGTTGTAGGGGACTATGCTCTTGGACTGAGGAGGAAATGAAAAATGTATAATTTTTGGCACATGGTAACTGTGGGGACCCTGTTTCAAATTTTACATTATAAACCATGGCCTTTAATCACTAGTTTCTAATCACCAACAAACATCTGAGCCTGTTTATGTTCTAAAGAACTGAATATGTAGACTGGTACCAACAAACTTCATATGCTTTTAATAATAAAGCAAATGTATACATTTTCTTATTGTAACATGCAATTATTTTCCAGCATTGCTATATAACAGCAGCTGATTTACAAGCATTTTTCTAAGTGTCATGTCTGTGGATTAGTACACCCTCATTCAGCCTTAATCCCTAATGCCGCCTTCAGAATATACGAATTGTGCCAGCTGTAATTCAACGAGATCGAGAGAGCAGACCGCGAACGGCATAAATATTTCAGTATTTATTCACTGGGTGTTTGGAGATCTGCATGACTAATTATCTGATAAGAAGGAACTTCATTCAAATGCATATTTTTTTTATACTTTGGGGTTAAAAATAATGTTATTAAAAGTGGAAACCTGTATTACTTTACTTTTGGTTTAATTTAATGTGAAACATCTAAGCAGCAGAAGTTTAATATTGTACATAACATCACAGGATCATGTATTTTATATGAATACAATTATAAAAAAACAAAAGTAAAGGCCTGGATCCAAAGAATTATCTACCACCAGCACCTTTGTCAAAACTATTAAATAACGAGTTCATTAGATATGGTGCCAACAGAAGACTGGCCATTTGTGCATTTAACCAGAGTGTAGTTATGATAATTGAGACCAGCTGTTATACTGTTTAGTTACTGGACGTGATCCAAGCTAACAGCAAAGTGATACCACTCGGAGGAGTCAGACTGCAAGTAGAAATGCCGGTGTAGACATAGCCTTCTAGCCAGTACTTAAACAGCAGTTTGCTTTGGGCCTTGAGTCAAGATCTGTCTGGAGGTAAAATCTGCTTGACATCAATAAACCAGCTGCATTCTACAGACAGATGCCAACTAAAGATCACGTAATAGCAAATGGAAAACTTTGTGTTCCCTTTCTTAAACAGAGATTTTAATATCATCTAAAACTTCAGATTTAAAGTTCAATACTATTCATTCCCATTTGCATCAGATTAGACATCTATAGTATTGCCACCCACATAGTTCTTGTTGCAGCTATCCAAGCCTGAAGGGTGTGAAACATGGCAACAGCAGAGAATATTACTAGGACATGCACATAAAGTAATTGATAACGAAAGAACAGAAACCTAGAAGATAAAACAATATCAATTCAACTATCTACTGTAACCATTATGGTACCTTTACACGCCGCGACGGCAGGCTGGATACATCCCGCTACAGGCTACAAATGTCGCTTGTAGCGCCAATGTAGCCCGTCGTAGCGGCGTCTGAAGACGTGACGCTACAGCCGGCAACAGATACATCTGTTTACGAGCTCTGCTCGAAAACTGATGGCTACAAAGCCGATTGTAGCGAGCTGTATCGGCGTGTAAAGAGGCAACGGAAGGGAACTCTGGACACCCGGGGCTGTAGCTGCAATGTAGCTAAGGCGTGTCCCAGGCTCTGGGATACCGCGCCCCATCACCGATCATTGGAGGAAGCTCCTGCATGACGATTGGTAGTCGCTGCCTAGGGCGGCATATTTAAGGAGCTGACCAGTCACACTACACAATCGCTCGAGCGTCCTGTATTTCTCAGCCTCCTGCGATGCCTGGCCAATCATGATGATATTGCGCTGTCCTATCATCGTACGGACGGCTCGTAATCCACGATTGTGGCACGCCTATGTGCTGTCCCTGCTGTACCAGGTCCGCCCATATTAGCTTATTGTAGCGCTGTGTAAACGTGGTACGCTAAGCTACAGCTGGCTACTTGACACACCCGGCGATGTAGCTAGCTACAGATGTAGCGTGGCGTAGCGCACCTTATGGCGGCGTGTAAAGAGGGTGTAGCCCCGTTTGTAGCCGTTTGAGCGTGCTCGTGCACGTGAAGTAGCGGGATGTATCCAGCCTGCCGTCGCGGCATGTAAAGGTACCATTACAGCCACAATGGGGCCACAAGGGGAGGAAGTTGTCCATGTGATATATATTCTTAGTGGGGTATTCCCAACTCCAAAATCCTATTTCAATATATAGTAGGTGTATTAAAAATAATATTAGCAAACATCACCAAACAGAAATGTATTACAATTTTTCTGATTTGCTATGTCTCTTACCTCATGTGCTGGATATTGCAGCTTAGATGCCCATGGATACAATCATTCATATAGTTACAGTTAGTTATTATTATCTAATATATGATTGCCCTATAATGACTGCATATCCAGTTTGTCGGGATGTCTAGGAATCACACAATACATTGCACCGGACGTATACTGACTGCCATATTGTAACACCCAAGTGATGGGTATTCCGATATGGTGGCCACTAGTGTTGTTGCCACCCGCTCTCCTAGCTGCTCGGTCTCCCTCCCCCCTCCTCGCCACTCCATCCTCCTCCTTCTGACTGCTCTGTCCTCCCCCTCCTTGCTGCTCCACCCTCCCTCATTGCTCTTTCACCCCCCGCCCAATACTACCAATGAACGCTGAAGGCTGAAGGGCCTTTGTTGTCGCTGCAACCATAAGGATTTGTATGACACGAGTCATGTGACAGGGCCAGGGTCATGTGATCCCGCAACATCACACAGGTCACATTGGGGGGAGGAGGAAGACCAGTATGTGTGTGTGTATGTATGTATATGTGGGTGTGTATGTATATGTGCGTGTACCTATGTACTGTATGTGTGTGTATGTATGTATGTATGTGTGTGTGTCTATATATGTAGATTCAAGATTCAAGATTCAAAGAAGCTTTATTGGCAGGACCAAATACACTTCAGTTTTGCCAAAGCAATTGTATAATGGGAATAGGGATAGGGACTGTGTGGATGTTGGGTAGGGGCTGTAGGGAAGGTGGATGGGGCGGATCCAGGATGGGGGTTATAGTCCATGGCATAGGGAAGGTAGATGGGGCAAGTCCAGGGTGGGGGCGATAGTCCATGGCTTAAGAAATGTGGATGGGGCAGATCCAATGTAGAGGCTATAGTCCATGGCATCATAGTTCTTTTTCTCGCAGTCTATGGCATTCGCTCACATACCGCACTGCTATCTCCACTGCTCTCTCTTCTTCTCCCAGCAGGATAGATGTTTTTAATTCCTCCTTCATGGTGGTGAAATCCGGGAAGAGATGTGAGAGTCTCCTGAAGTGAGTGTCCCTCACTACTGAGTATTTGGAGCAGTGTAGCAGGAAGTGGGTTTCGACCTCCAGGGCCTCCTGGTCACAGTGTTGGCACAGTCTTTCCTCCCTGGGCTTGTACCTCTGCCTGTGTCGGACGGACTCGATGGCCAGACTGTGGGCACTGAGTCTATATCGGCTCAGGATCTTGCGGTCTCTGGGATCCGGGAGTTTCTCCAGATATGGGGCCAGTTTGTAGTCTCTCTGTAGACTCCGGTACATGGTCTGTTTCTGTGAGCTGAAGATATCGTTCTTCCAGTCACTGACATACCTCTCCTGGCCCTCCTCTACCATCTTCCTGATTCCGGCTTTTGTCAGGTTGTGGTTGGTGTTCTGGTTGTGTTGGGTTTGGCTGGGCTGTTCCGAGGATCCTGGTTTTTCTGTTTCACCTACATGTATCAGGACTTTATGGTGATGGGAGCTTGGATTGCTCCTATGTAGGTGAGCCCGGAATGACAGCGTCTTCTTTAGAACCGTTAGGTGTAGAGGGAATCTGCCCAGCTCAGCCCGACAAGCAGTGTTGGAGGTGCTCCGGTGGACCTGGAGAAGGTGCTTACAGAATTCCAGGTGGAATATTTCTGTTGGGCTGGAATCCCACCTTGACCAGTCTGGGAAGGTGTGAGGACCCCAGACTTCACTGCCATACAGGAGGATTGGGGTGATGATGGAGTCGAAGATTTTTAGCCAGACCCTCACTGGTGGTTTCAGATGGTAGAGTTTCCTTCGGATAGCATAGAAGGTTTTTGCAGGCCTTGTCTTTCAGGGTCTCTATGGCTTGTATGAAGCTTCCTGACCGGTGAATCTCTAGACCCAGGTAGGTATATTTGTCTGTTACTGTGAGGTCGCAGTTGTTGAGGACAAATGATGGGTGCTGGTCTGATCTTCTCCTTCTCCTTTGGAACACCATGGTGTTGGTTTTCTTTAGATTGACCGGTAGGGCCAAGGTGGAGCTGAATTTCTCTAGGATTTTCAGGTTGTCTTGGAGGCCTTTCTTGGTTGGTGACAGCAGCAGCAGGTCATCTGCATACAGCAGGAATTTCACCTGAGTTTCATGGAGGGTGAGACCTGGTGTGGTGGAGGATTCCAGAGCGGTAGCCAGCTCGTTGATATAGATATTAAAGAGCGTTGGACTTAGGCTGCAGCCTTGTCTGACTCCGCGGCTCTGTTGGAAATAAGCCGTTCTTTTGCCGTTCACACTCATGCTGCAGCGGTTCTCGGTGTAGGAGCTTTTGATGACATCGTAGGTCTTTCCTCCTATTCCGCTCTCCAGCAGTTTCAGGGATATGCCCGGGTGCCACACCAAATCAAAGGCCTTTTTAAAGTCCACAAAGCAAGCGTATATTTTTCCATTCTTTGTATTGTGGACGTGTCTCTGAATGAGGCTGTGCAGGGTGTAGATGTGGTCAGTGGTGCGGTGGTTCGGCATGAACCCTGCTTGGCTCTTGCTGAGGACGTTATGCTCGGTGAGGAAGGTGAGGATCCTCTTGTTCAGGATACTGTTGAACAGTTTTCCCAGGTTGCTGCTGATACATATGCCTCGGTAGTTGGCTGGGTCATACCTGTCCCCACTCTTGTGGATGGGTGTAATGAGACCTTGGTTCCAGGTACGGGGGAAGTAGCCGGCCCTCAGCACAATATTGAACAGTTTGACCATTGCAGCCTGTATTTCTGGTGGGCTGTGCTTCAGCATTTCTGGTAGGATCCCATCCAGACCACCGACTTTTCTACAAATATGGAAGAGATTCTCTCGGCTACTTCCTGTAGTGTAGTGTATGTATATATATGTGTGTGTGTATTTATGTGTGTATCTATGTATGTGTGTTTATGTATATGTGTGTGTATGTACAGTTGTAGCCAAAAGTATTGACACCCCTGCAATTCTGTCAGATAATACTCAGTTTCTTCCTGAAAATGATTGCAATCACAAATTCTTTGATATTATTATCTTAATTTAATTTGTCTTCAATGAAAAAACACAAAACAGAATGAAGCAAAAAGCAAAACATTGATCATTTAACACAAAACTCCAAAAATGGGCCAGACAAAAGTATTGGCACCCTCAGCCTAATACTTGGTTGCACAACCTTATGCCAAAATAACTGCGATCAACCGCTTCCGGTAACCATCAATGAGTTTCTTACAATGCTCTGCTGGAATTTTAGACCATTCTTCTTTGGCAAACTACTCCAGGTCCCTGATATTTGAAGGGTGCCTTCTCCAAACTGCCATTTTTAGATCTCTCCACAGGTGTTCTATGGGATTCAGGTCTGGATTCATTGCTGGTCACCTTAGAAGTCTCCACTCCTTTCTCTCAAACCATTTTCTAGTGCTTTTTGAAGTGTGTTTTGGGTCATTGCCCTGCTGGAAGACCCATGACCTCTGAGAGAGTCCCAGCTTTCTCACACTGGGCCCTACATTATGCTGCAAAATTTGTAGGTAGTCATCAGACTTCATAATGCCATGCACACGGTCAAGCAGTCCAGAGCCAGAGGCAGCAAAGCATCCCCAAAACATCAGGGAACCTCTGCCATGTTTGACTGTAGGGACCGTGTTCTTTTCTTTGAATGCCTCTTTTTTTCTCCTGTAAACTCTATGTTCATGCCTTTGCCCAAAAAGAGAGAACATTCTTCCAAAACGTTTTAGGCTTTCTCAGGTAAGTTTTGGAAACTCCAGCCTGGCTTTTTTATGTCTCGGGGTAAGAAGTGGGGTCTTCCTGGGTCTCCTACCATACAGTCCCTTTGCATTTAGACGCTGACGGATAGTACTGGTTGACACTGTTGTACCCTCGGACTGCAGGGCAGCTTGACCTTGTTTGGATGTTAGTCAAGTTTTTTTATCCACCATCCGCACAATCTTGCGTTGAAATCTCTTGTCAATTTTTCTTTTCCGTCCACATCTAGGGAGGTTAGCCACAGTGCCATGGGCTTTAAACTTCTTGATGACACTGCGCATGGTAGACACAGGGACATTCAGGTCTTTGGAGATGGACTTGTAGCCTTGAGATTGCTCATGCTTCCTCACAATTTGGTTTCTCAAGTGCTCAGACAGTTCTTTGGTCTTCTTTCTTTTCTCCATGCTCAATGTGGTACACACAAGGACACAGGACAGAGGTTGAGTCAACTTTAATCCATGTCAACTGGCTGCGAGTGTGATTTAGTTATTGCCAACACCTGTTAGGTGCCACAGGTAAGTTACAGGTGCTGTTAATTACACAAATTAGAGAAGCATCACATGATTTTTCTAACAGTGACAATACTTTTGTCCACCCCCTTTTTTATGTTTGGTGTGGAATTATATTCAATTTGGCTTTAGGACAATTCTTTTTGTGTTTTTTTCATTGAAGACAAATTAAATGAAGATAATAATACCAAAGAATTTGTGATTGCAATCATTTTCAGGAAGAAACTGAGTATTATCTGACAGAATTGCAGGGGTGTCAATACTTTTGGCCAACACTGTATATGTGTATATGTACGTATGTATGTATGTATGTATGTATATATATGTGTGAATGTATGTACAGTATATGTGTGTCTGTGTGCATGTATATGCGTGTGTATGTATGTGTATATGTGTGTATGTATGTATACCGTGTTTCCCCGAAAGTAAGGCCCTGTCTTACATTCTTTTGGGGGCCAAAAGTGGCCCCCGGCCTTACTTTCGGGGGGGGCCTTACATTGGGTGCCCCAGCAGTGTGGCCTACAGGCCCCCTCCTGCTGGGACACTGCGGGAGCGGGTCGCACGTCACGTGCGCCCGCTCATTACATATGCACTGCATCCCCCTGTCAATCAGCGACAGGGGGAGCAGTGCATTATACAGTATATATGGGCCCCCTATTGCTGGCACACTCCCCCCTGTTATGAGGCCCCCACCGCTGCTGCTGCTGAAGACATCTTACCCTCCACGGTCTTCTTGCAGCAGCCAGCGGCGCGTCCGTCTGTACTCGGCGGTCTTCCGGATCATGTGACCCGTCGCAGCGCATGACGTCATCGCGACTGCGACGGGCCGGTCACATGATCCGGAAGACCGCCGAGTACAGAGGACCGACGGACGCGCCGCTGGTTGCTGCAAGAAGACCGTGGAGGGTAAGATGTCTTCAGCAGCAGCAGCGGTGGGGGCCTCATAACAGGGGGCAGTGTGCCAGCAATAGGGGGCCCATATATACTGTATAATGCACTGCTCCCCCTGTCGCTGATTGACAGGGGGATGCAGTGCATATGTAATGAGCGGGCGCACGTGACGTGCGACCCGCTCCCGCTCCCCCCCCCCTCCGCTAGCGGCCTTACATTGGCCCCCCCGGTTGTAAGGCCTTATAATCGGGGGAGGCCTTACATTGGCAGGCCCCCCCTTTACCCCCAGGCGGCCTTACAATCGGGGGGGGCCTTACTTTCGGGGAAACACGGTATGTGTGTATATGTAAATATGTGTGTGCATGATGGGACCCGCTGCATGTGTATACAAGTGTATGTGTTTGTATGTCTGTGTGTGTATATGACGTGACCCACCCCACCGCGTGTGTATGTGTATGACATGTCCTGGCAAGTCACGTCATACACATACACACACACATATTTACACATATACACACAGGTCGGGTCACATCATACACATATATATATGCATGTATAAACACGCAATGAGTCATGTGACAAAGCGGTTCACGCTACACATATATACACACATGTACACATATACACACATGCGGTGGGTCATGTGACACAGCAGCTCAACATATACATACACACACAAGTGGCAGCTTTACGCAGTAGGAACATACACATTTACACACACATACAACATACATATGCACACAGTGGGTCACATGATACACACAGACACATACACACGTGGCAGATTAGATGACACAGCAGGGATACATATACACACATACACATAAATATACACAAACACACAGCGGGTCACATGATGTAGTGGGTCCACATATACACACATATAGACATAGATACACATATATACGCATGTGGCAGGTCATATGGTTCAGTGGTGACATACATATATACACATATATGCACACATATACCCACATGCAGTGGGTCACGTGACGTGGCAGGGACACACACAGATATATATATATACATATATGCACACACACAGCAAGTCATGTGACGCAGCAGGTCAACATATATATATATATATATATATATATATATATATATATATATATATATATATAAACACACATATATACATAGACATACACAAGCGCAGCAGAACACATGACATGGCAGGGACACATATACACAGATATGCACACGTATACCCACACGTGGCAGGTCACATGACACAGTGGGATGACACATATATTCGCATATATGCACACAAACGACAGATTACGTGCTGCAGTGGGTCAACACTTATATATACACACATATACAAACGCGGCGGAACACATGACATGGCGGTGACACACACACATGTACACTTACTTAAGCGACCACCATCTTTGAACACTCCGGTCGGGTGTACAAAGATGGCAGCAGCGTGATGCATCTTCCCCACCGCAAGACTGCAGTAATTACAGGATTATGTCGGAGGGGAATTTCGTGGGAGCTAATAAAGTGGATAACAAGGTGTCTCTGTCTATTTTGTATGCAATAAAGGATTTTTCTCTGCGTCTGTTTTTTGCCACTTTACTGACACTATTTCTAATATCTGGCTGTCAAACTGACGGCTGACATTAGCAATAGGGCTTGATATCAGCTGCAAAATAAAAGCTAGCATCAACCCCTTTACACTGTGTTCCAAATTATTATGCAAATGTTCTTTTTTTCTGATTTTCCTAAATGGTCAGTGCAAATGACAGTCAGTGTAATAAACGTCATCACCCGTATACATCGAATTTTATTGAAGAATTCTCCCAATGATAACAGTATAATCTTCAAAATTTTAAAAAATCTCTAAATGCACTGTTCCAAATTATTAGGCATGGTAGAGATTCTAAACATTTGATATGTTTGAAAGAACTGAAAATGCTCATTCTTGAATTTGCAGCGTTAGGAGGTCAGATTCACTGACATAAAAAGCTATTTAACTCCAAAACATCCTAACAGGTCAAGTTGCTGTACATGTTAACACAGGAACCCTACTTTGATATCACCTTCACAATTCTTGCAACCATCCACTACTCCAGGGTCTCAAACTCCAGGCCTCGAGGGCCGCACATAGTGCAGGTTTTCAGGATTTCCATAGCAGTTGACAGTTGGTTATCAAATGACCAACTGTCAAATTCCAAGGAGATCCTGAAAACCTGCACTGTGTGCGGCCCTCGAGGCCTGGAGTTTGAGACCCCTGCACTACTCCATCCATCTGGACTATCCAGGTTTGTTCGGCACTCATCAGTAAGCAAGACTGTTTGAAAATTAGTCTTCATGTATGTCTGGGACCACTACAACTGTTTCTGCTTGTGAGCACTGTTTAGGGGTGGCCGAATAGTAGGTTTATGCACCACAGCAAGCCTTTGAAGGATCCTACACCTTGGGGTTCGAGGGACTCCAGAGGCACCAGCAGCTTCAAATATCTGTTTGTTGGTTTGTAAGGCCTTTTTTGCAGCTGCTCTCTTAATCTGATGAACTTGCCTGGCAGAAACCTTCCTTATTATGCCTTTATCTGCTCGAACACATCTGTGCTCAGAATCAGCCACAAATCTCTTCACAATACGATGATCACGCTTATGTTTTCGTGCAATATCAAATGTTTTCATCCCTTGTCCAAGGCATTGCACTATTTGTTGCTTTTCGGCAGCAGAGACATCCTTTTTCTTTCCCATGTTACTTGAAAACTGTGGCCTGCGTAATATTGTGGAACACCCAGTTTTCCTTTTATTTGGCTCACCTGCCTAACTAATTATCACAGGTATCTAATATTGATTTCAATGATCCAAAGAACGCTGAGACACAATACCATCAATGGGTTTCATTGAAAAAACATAAAAATAAAACCCTATGACACTTAAAACCAATTTGCATAAAAATTTGGAACACAGTGTATTACCCAGTTTGCCACTGCTACACAGCAGCTGGAGGAGCAGGGCAACCGCCAGTTTTGGCGTCTCTCATGGAGGCGCCAATTCTGGGGAGGCTGCTGGCTGCGATTCTCACCCTGGGGGGCCCAGAACACTTGGGCCCTCAGCTGACTGGGTTGTCTTGGCTGGTAAACAAAAATATAGTGAAGCTCACTCCAATTTTTTTTAATTATTTAGTTAATTAAAAAAAAAATGGCACCCCTGTATTTTTCTTTGCCAGCCAAGGTAACACCAGGCAGCAGGAGTTGGCACCCGGTATCTGCTTGGTTTACCAATGCTGGCAATAGAAAATACAGCAAATCTCTACACATTTTTTTTTACCAGGAAATTAAACAATTTATTAATAAAAAAAAGCACAGAAACAGGTTTTTAACTAAAAATACATTTATTTACATAGAATACAAACAGGGAGAAGAGTGCACAGGGGGAGATAGACAGCGCACAAAGGGGAAGAGCGCACATATGGACACAATTCAAAAGAGAGACCACACAAGGGGAGAGAGAGAGTGGGCAGGTGGAGAGCGCACGGGAGGGGAAGAGATCACCGCCGCCTCCATTGTGATGTCAATGCCCTCCCGATGTGACAGCATTCGGCCTCCATCTAGTTTATTTATAAGCACCATTAATTCCATAGTGCGGTACATGAGAGCGATTTCATGCAAAATACAGATGTAGATTACAGTGAACAATTAAACAGTGACAGACTGGTTCAGAGGGGAAAGCCCTTGCAGGCTTACATTCTATAGGATGATGGAGAATAGACAGTAGGATGAGGGTTGCAGCCGTGGTGGTGCTGGTGAGTTGGCCTCTCCAGTGGTGGTGGTAATGATGTAGCTGCTCCAGTACTGGTGGTCATGGAGGAGCACCACCAGCTGTGGTGACAGATGGGTCATTGCAGGCTATAAACTTTATTAAAGAAAAGGGTTTTCAAATTTCATCTGAAGGATCTGAGGGTGGTGGATAATCGGACATGTTGGGGCAGAAAACTCCAGAAGATGGGGGATATTCAGGAGACATATTGGAGGTGATTGGACGAAAAACAAATAAATGTAGAAGAGAGGAGGAGGTCTTGGGAAGACCGGAGATCAGGGCCGTATTTAGGGTTCATGCTGACCTAGGCATTTTTAGTTGTGCAGCCCCCTATTGGTAAGTCAGACTATGGGTATGTGCGCACAACATCTCTTTCAGGCAGATCTGCTCCATTACCGCTTGAAAAAGTGATATAGGCTAGGGTCACACTTAAACCCTGGACCCGTTAAAACCATCAGGTTTTCAACTTAGAAATAAAAAAACACTGATGGTTTTAACGGATCCATAGGCTCCCATGCAAAAAGCGCAGTGTCAAAATGCACTGCTAAAAAAACGCTATGCGTTTCTTTACTGAAGCGAAAAACACTGCTAGCAGTGTTTTTGGGTGCAATAAATAAAGACATATCTTTTTTTTAACATGAGACCCTATGGGAAACGCATCTGTTAACATATGGTACATATTAGCGTTTTTTAGATGCAAAAATGGCAAGTTCCAAAAACAGAATCAGATTTTGAAAATGCAGAAAAACTGCAATGCCAAGTGTGACCCGAGGCATACTTTAAAAAGATTGGATATATATGCTGCAGTATAGAAAGACCTTGCTGTTCAGTCTTTCAAGCTTCAGGTTTCCAAAGATGTGAAGTGGTTGAATAAAGTGACCCGACTGTTCCGCAGGCAAATTCCACTTGTAACTACAAAAACATTCATAACAGGGAATGCAGCCATATAAGAATCATATAAGGTATATACAGCTTAACTTAACATTTGCTGAAAAATCCACGTTTATTTAGTTTGCAAACGAGGGCGTTTCAGTGCACACTTGACATGGACTATACCGTAGTCACTGTTATGCCCGAATATTTTAATTTTATAGCCAGTTCCTTGTCTTGATTGACAGTTGTCTGTTGACAACAGAGGATGCTTAAAGTGAAAGTATAAGTGCACACAAAATGTGGCTACATTTGTTGCAGAGATCCTGCTTGTCTGTGGTCCTTGCTCGATGCACCTAGCAGTTTACTAAGCGAGTTCAGGGAGGGAGAGCACCATGTGACATGCACATGCTGTCTGTATATTTAAACACCCCTTATCCTCCACATCAAAGCCGCTCAAAGGTTGGCCCGAGACAGGCAGGAACCAGGCCTCAGAACAGACCTGCAGCCACCATACTGTGTGCACGGCTACACCGATGCAGCATTTTGTTTGCATGGCCACACTGACACTTAGCGCACACCGATTTTAGGCAGCGCTCGATGATACCAAATGCATTTAAAATGTAAATAAGGCCACACTTAAATATAGGATTGCTTTCACCGCATCCAGATCCAGATGCGGTGAACGCAATTGGCTTCACACAACCAGCAATCCGGTAACCGGATTGCTCAGGATGTGTAATCCTGAGCAATCCGGTTACCGGATAGTTTGCTCATCCCTGCTGCAGCAGGGATGAACAAACTGTTCTGTGCTTGTGTAAACTATTAATTGTATTAATAAATGTTTCTATAATGTCTCTAGGGGGTGCCCACTCCCCCTAGAGACCTTCCACCCACTCAGGAGGGCATATAATGCTGGAATCACTTATGTACAGCAGCTGACTCCTGTCAGCTACTGCACAGTTTTATCAATGAAAGCGCCGGGCTCCTCTGAGAGCAGGGTGCATACTATAGCTATTGTAGCTATAGTATGTTCGCTGTCTGATGTCCTGAAGCCTTATACAGTAAGATCTATGGGCAGAGCTGCCCATAGATCTGCTGTAAATGGCTTCAGAACCTCGGACAGCGCACATTCTATAGCTACAATAGCTATAGAATGCGCGCTGCTCTCAGAGGAGCCCGGCGCACTCATTGATAAAACTGTACAGCAGCTGACAGGAGTCAGCTGCTGTACATAAGTGATTTCAGCATTGTATGCCCACCTGAGTGGGTGGAAGGTCTCTAGAGGGAGTGGGTACCCCCTAGAGACATTATAGAAACATTTATTAATAAAATTAATAGTTTTTACACACAGAGAACACTTTGCTTATCCCGGCAGGGATAAGCAAGTCTATGCGGTAACCGAATTGCTCAGGATTACACACCCTGAGCAATCCGGTTCCCGCATTGCAGATGATAGAACTGCTCCGAAAACTGCGGCCTGCATGATTTTTCACGCAGGCTGCAGAACCGGAGGCAGAAACCGGATTGCTTGTGAAGCAATCCGTTTTTTATCATAGGCTCTTAGGAGGAGCGTTTCCTGATCCGGTTTTGAGCTTTTTAAAAGCTCAAAACCGGATCAGGTTTTTAAAAAAAAAACAGATGTGTGACCCTAGCCTAAGACGTAATGTTGCACCAAGGCACAGGAACTGTCAAAAGTGGAAAAAAGCACCCTCATTTGCAAATAAATTAATTAAACTTTTTTCATCATTAGGCATGAATTGTATATGGCTGGTATGATTTTTATATTGGCTACATTATATAAATAAATGTGTGTGCCATTAATTTGGCATTTGGGAAATGACAGATGCCCTTTAAAAGGGAACTTGCCAGGTCCTCTGTTCCCCCAGATTCACAAGCAGTTCTGTGCACACATCTGTAATCTCTGTCTAAGGCTAGGGTCACACTTGCATGCGTTTTTTAAGGTTGTTCCTGGCAGCGATTTTGGGCTGCGTTTTTGCTCTTGGGTCTGGAGCAGCCTTACAAAACGCATGCGAAAATGCATGCAAAAACGCATGGCGCCATTTAGTGCCATGTGTTTTCGCATGCGTGACCCATAGGGCCCCATGTTACAAAAACGCATGCGTTTTTGAAAAAGCACTAAAAAACGTCTCAAGAGACATTTTTTGGTGCTGAGCCAAAAACACACCCAAAAAACGCATGGCACTTTAGCCATGCGTTTTTGGCATTGGGGCATGCATTTTTTGTATTGGGGTCTATGGATGCAATTTTGCATGCGATTTTCACACAATCCAAGTGTGAAAATCGCATGGAAAATCGCATCCAGTCCTCAAGTGTGACCCTAGCCTAAGGTTGGCTTCACACCACGATTTTTTGGACCTGGGGCTGTCCTGTGTGAACCAGACAGCCCTGGATCTGATTTTGCCCCTATTGTATCCCTATGGTGCCGGATGGGGCCGGATGGCAGTTATTTGCCATCCAGTTTGGTGTCTGTCTGGCAGGATCCAGCTGTTTGCGTTTTTTGCCCCGGCACAAAATCAAAGCTTACAGCATTTTTTGTGTCTGGGGTCTGTGATCCTCCCGAATCCTTCCAGATCCCGTGTCCATAGCATGGAAGTCTATGGGCACCGGATCACACCAGATCCGACATAAAATCGGATTGGTTCCCGGACACCGGGTGCTGAAAGAGCGGCGGCTGTGAAAAGCAGCCGCCGATGAATTTCAGCACCTGGAGAGCTTCCCGGTTGAAATTTCAACACCATGGCCAGCTCCCCTACAGCCGCAGTGCTGAAATCCCAGCACTGGACAGCGGCAGCTGCTGATTCCTGCACAAAACAGGATCGGAGGGCATAAACCTGACAGGGAAAAAACGTGGTGTGAAGCTGGCCTAAGGGTATGTGCACACACAGAGTTTTTGCTGAGGCCAAAAACACAGCAAAATCTAAACAGGTTTCTCGTATCTCAAGATTCCTTGGCAGGAGAGTTGCTGAGTATTTGGCTGTATTTTTTGGGTGTTTTCACCATTGACTGCAGCAAAAATGCAGAGAAAAACTGACGCTCAATCTTTACAAAAATGCAGCAAAACCTGTACAGGTTTCAGTTTCTGCAAAGAAATAAAACCAATGTGTGTGCACAGCGTTTCTGTGAATAACATAAGATTTGCTCGAAAGTAAAAACACAGGATTAGATTAGCATAAAACCAAGATGCAACAATTTATGAAAAAGGCATAAAAAACGCACTGTGTAAACATAGCCTAACAGTCCTTTTACATAGTAGCATCCATAAACAGGTCTTTTAAAAAAAATTTCTAAACACTGTTTATGAGATGCTAATTAAGGCTTTGATTAGTTGGCCCACTTAGCTTGGTGTCACTCTCCTGAGGGTGTCATAACATGCTTTAGCAAAGCCTGCTTTTGCGCCAGCTATATATGTTCGCAGCTGTGATCTCTTGCCCATTTTTCCATACTCCTCTTCCCCCCATGTGGCCCCCCTTTTGTCATACTGCTCTATTCCAATGTGATCCCCACCTGTCAATACTCCTCTATCCCCCATGTGGCCCCCCTTTTGTCTTACTGCTCTATCCCAATGTGATCCCCACCTGTCCATACTCCTCTTCTCCTCCATGTGCCCTCCACCTTTTTATACTGTTTACCTCTCCCATGTGGCCCCTTGTTTCACTGTGCTCTCCCCCGCACATGTGGACCCATTACAGTGCTCTCACCCCACACATGTGGCCTCATTACTGTTCTTCCCCCACTCATGTGGTACCATTACAGTGCTCTTCCACTACACATGTGGACCCTGCTACAGTGCTCTCCCCCTACATATGTGGCCCCTGTTACAGTGCTCTCCCCCCACACATGTGGCCCCTTTACAGTGCTCACCCCCATAAATGTAGCCCGGATACAGTGCTCTCCCCCTACATATGTGGCCCTCTGTTACAGTGCTCTGCCCCCCCACACATGTGGCCCCTTTTACAGTGCTCTACCCCCCACACATGTGGCCCCTGTTTCACATTTTACTCCCCCAAGCTGCTCCCAGTATCCTGCATCCCAGTGGTTTCCTGATGCCTGCTCCATCACTTTCCAGCAACTGATGAGAGAAGCTCATTCAGCATGTCGGTCAGGTGCTGCTCTGCTCCACTGAACCCGAAAGTGTCGGCTGCTGCACGGAAGATGATTGAATGCAGTGTCCCGGCATTCAGTTAATTTCGGGACAATGCTGCCTGCACCGACATCCTCCCAATCCTGCAAACACTCTGGTTTGAAAATAGAGTCTGGAGGATGGAAGGGTAGGGAAACTAAAAGAAAAAAATGTCTTTCCACAGCCCACCACCCCAGGCATGTTCCCTCCAGTGCCTAATGTTAAATAAGGCCCTGCCAGAGATTATGTGAGGGAAGATAGTGGAAGATTAGTCTGGACGGAGATATAGGAATGGGACAGGTTATGGACAGCTCTGTAGGTCAGTGTTAGTAGTTTGTACTGGATTCATTGTGGACTTGGAAGCCAGTTAGTTGCTAGTAATTGTAACCATGGATGCAATGTAATGTAAGGTCCTGCATATCAGATAACAGACATGGCTAATCAAAAGGAATCTACTACATTTTTAATATTGGAGATATTTTATAATAATATTATTATTATTATTATTATTATTACACCTACTAAATATTGGGATAAGATCTTGGAGATGGAAACACCCCTATAATCGTCCATGATCTTCCCTATGGACAGCATGGGAAACTTCATAGGATATGCTGGGACAACTGAACTCTAAAACTCACTTATCAGAAAAGCAGCTCCTTTAAATAAATTTAAATTACAAGGCTTTCTTTTATTTCTTGCTTGATGCTTTTTACAAAAGAAAAACAGAGTTCACAAGATTGTATACATTTTCTTTGTATTCTATTTAGGATAGAATGCTGATATGAGCAATAATTTGTTTCCCTTTTTTGTTTCCTTCCTTTTAAGGTACCGTCACACGCCACAATCTCACCTGGAAATCATAAAGGCGATATGTTGCCCCGGAGCAATCGCCGTGAAATTGCCTCACAGTTGCAGCGTGTGATTTGGAAATTTCACGGCGATAAATCGCCCTTCGGCCGTCGCCTGATTCCTGAACAGTGCTCAGGAATCAGCTGCAATCATTAAGGCAATATTTCCTTGTTGTGGCGTGTGACAGGGTGATAATCATGGAAAGAGCGTTGCCTATGATTTCCCGTAGGCGTGCCTCAGCATGCTGTAGTTTGCAGATTGGTGTGGGCTACTGTGTTCCCATTGGCTGTCAGTTGACACCGTAGAAGAGCTGTCCGTTCAGCACCACACACATCTTCAGCTACACAACAGTCCGCAAACTTGGTGCAAACTCCGATAGACAATGGCGTCATGTATTAGCCAGCCTCCTAGAGCAGGCTGACCAATCGTAACGCTGTTGCGTTGTCCAATGAGCATGTATGGGGTGCAGTATACACCACTGTGGCATGCCTATCTCCTCACCGTGCTGAACATGTACGCCCACATTGCCTTTGAGATTGCGGCGATGGAATTAGGCAAGATTGGTTCCGCTATAGGGGAGGCGATTTCCGAAGCGACACATCGCCTTAGCTTCAAGGCAAAATTGCGGCGTGTGATGCCGCCATCGACGATCTGAGGTGACCACGAAAAACGTGAGCGCGCACATTAGATCGCCACATATCGCCAGCCGAGATCGTGTGACGGTACCTTTATGGTACTTCCTTTTTGTTAAAGGGGTATTATTTCCTGTCAGAGGATATGCCATTAGGGATTAACGATCCCGAAATATAAAGTTTGTAGTTTGTACCAAATACTGGATGTCCAGGGCTTGGACTCAAACACAGACAAACAATAGAAAATCTGTGTCCAAGTTTAGTGTTCGATTATTGTTCGTAAGATAATAATTGCTTATTGGCTACAGTGCAACCAATCAACAATCTTTAATACACTGCTGTGAACAATAAGGATTTTAAAAAAATAGTGTTGGCTTCTGCCAATTTTTGATAACCAGCGCAGCCAAATAAGACAACTATGAGCTGCAAGCCCAATCTGTCTGCTTTACCTTGGCTGGTTGTTAACCCTTCATGACCCAGCCTATTTTGACCCTAAAGACCTTAGCATTTTTGTCAATTCTGACCAGTGTCCCTTTATGAGGTAATATCTCTGGAACGCTTCAACAGATCCTAGCAATTCTGAGATTGTTCTTTCGTGACATATTGGGCTTCATGTTAGTAGTAAATTGAGGGGTCGATAATTTTTGCGTTTATTTGAGTAAAAATCAAAAATTTGGCAAAAATTTAGAAAATTTAGCAATTTTCAAATTTTGAATTTTTATTCTGCTAATCCAAAGAGTTATGTAACACAAAATAGTTAATAAATAACATTTCCCACATGTCTACTTTACATCAGCACAATTTTGGGAAAAACATTTTTTTTTTTTTTTTGGTAGGACGTTATAAGGGTTCAAAGTTCATCATCAATTTCTCATTTTTCCAGCAAAATTTACAAAACCATTTTTTTTAGTAACCACATCCCATTTGAAGCCCCTTTGAGGGTGTACATGACAGAAAACACCCAAAAGTGACACCATTAAAAAAACTGCAAACCTCAAGCTACTCAAAACTACATTCAAGAAGATTATTAACCCTTCAGGTGCTTTACAGGAACTAAAGCAACGTGGAAGGAAAAAATTGACATTTTAATTTTTCTAACAAAAATGTTATTTTAGCCTCAATTCTTTCATTTTCACATGGGTAACAATACAAAAAGCATCCTAAAATTTGTTGGGCAATTTCTCCTGAGTATACCGATACCTCATATGTGGTCATAAACCACTGTTTGGGCGCAAGGTAGGGGTCAGAAGGGAAAGAGCGCAATTTGACTTTTGGAGCTAATTTTCCATTCAAAAAGTGAAATGGCGCTCCTTCCCTTCTGAGCCCTGCCGTGCACACAAACAGTGCTTTATAAACACACTAGAAATAGGCCCGATGCTACCGCATCGGAAGGGCATCACTACCACTTTACGCTCTTTTTGGCCCCCTGCGCTCCCTTTGACCACCCTGTGCTCTCTTTGACCCTCTGCTTCACCTTGTGTCTTTGCCCCCCCTTCCCTCTCTTTTTCCCGTGTCTCTGCCACCCCTTCCTTCTCTCTTCTCCCCCGTGTCTCTGCCCTCTCTTCAGTCTCTCTTCTCCCCCATGTCTCTGCCCCCTCTTCCCTCTCTCTGTTACCGCCTTTCGTCTCTCTGCCCCCTTCCCTTTCTCTGCCCTTCCTTTCATCTCTCTGATCTCTGTCCCTTACTCTGCTCTCCCCTTTTATCTCTCTACCCTCCTTTCCACTGTCTACTCACCCCTTTCTTCTTTCTGCTCTCCCCTTCAGTCTCCGTGCCCCCCTTCAGTCTTTCTGGTCCCCCTTGTTTTCTGCTTCCCACCCTTCAGTATTTCTGGTCTCCCCTTGTGTTTCTGCCCCCCTTCAATCTTTCTGGTCTCCCCTTATGTATCTCTGCCCTCTTTTCATCTCTGCCCCCCCTTTTGTCTCTCTACAATCCTTCAGTGTTTCTGGTCCCCCATATGTCTCTCTGCTCCCCCTTCCCTATTTCTGCCCCCCCATCAGTGTTTATGGGCCCTCTTATGTTTCTCTGCTCCTCTTCAGTATTTCAGGTCCCCACCTTGTCTCTCTGCTCCCCTTCAGTATTTCTGGTCCCCCCCTATGTCTCTCAGCCCCCCCTTCCTTCTCTGCTCCCCCCCTTTTGTCTCTATGTCCCCCCTTCATCTCTCTGCCCCCCCTTCATCTCTCTGCCCTCCCCTTCAGTGTTTCTAGTCCCCCTTATGTCTATCAGCTCTCCTTCAGTATTTCTGGTCCCCCTTATGTCTCTCGGCCCCCCTTACCTCTCTGCTACCCCCCTTTTATCTCTCTGCCCCCCTTCAGTCTTTGTGGTTGCCCTTGTTTCTTTTCCTCCCCCCTCAGTATTTCTGGTTCTCCTTATGTCTCTCTGTTACCCTTCAGTATTTCAGGTCCACCCTTATGTGTCTCTGCTCCCCTTCAGCATTTGTTCCCCCTATTCATCTCTCTGCCCCCCCTTCCCTCTCTGCTCTTCTCACTCCCTTTTCATCTCTATGCCCCCCTTCATCTCTCTGGCCCCTTTCAGTCTTTCTGGTCCCCCCTTATGTCTCTCTGTTCCCCTTCAGAGTCCCTGCCCCTCTTCAGTCATTCTGGTCACTCCTTATCTCTCTGCCCACTTCAGTCTTTCTGGACCCCTTTATGTCTCTCTGCCCCACTTCCCTTTCTGCTCCCCCTCTTTTGTCTTTCTACACCCATCTTCCCTCTCTCTGTCCTCTCTTCAGTTTTCCTGATCCCCCTTATGTGTCTGTGCTCCCCCTCTTTCTGCACCCCTCTTCTCTCTCTCCAGTCTTTCAGCTCCACCCTTCTGCCTCTCTGTCTCCCCTTCCCTCCTTCCCAGCTGTGACAGTTCCGTGTTATAGCTGAGAAGCAGTGAAGAGTAGACTACAGGAGGTGGAGCTGCAGTGATGTCCAGTCATGTGACTGATCACATGACTGTGACATCACCTACTCGGATAGGACCTTTGGTAAGTAAGTTTTCGGGGTCTGCAGGCGCCGAAGGGGGGTGCAGGCACCGGGGGAGGTGTGGGGTCTACTGCGGGGGTATGCGAGTGCTGGAGGGGGGTGTGGGGGTCTACTGCTGAGGGAAATGAGGGACACGGAGAAGGGGGTGCGATGGTCTATTGCAGGGGTGTGCGGGCACTGGAGTCTACAGTGGGGGTCTACTGCGGGGACGGGGGTCTGCCGGTAATTGCAGCTCGCGATGGCGCGCATGCACGCCATCGCTCGCGGCGCTGGCATCCGGCCGCGGTGCATGCTGGAATAGCGGCACAGTGGCCGGATGCCAGCAACTGGCAATTCTTATATAGGATATGAGATATCGGTGTTCTCAGTGTGGCACCCTGGCACCTGTTGGGCACCACAGAAATCCTTAGGGCATGAATTGAGTTAACAGCAAAGCAAAACTCACAAAATACCAAACAACACAACAACACCTTAGAACACCTGGTTTCACCCCGAGCCTCTAGGGGGAGCTCCACTGGTCACTTTGAGCCAGTTCCCCCTATAAATAGAGTCTTGGAGGGAGAAACACGAGAGTGTGCAGACGCTACAAGAGCTGCAGGTTGTGCATGATCTCAAGCTGATGAGACACACACCAGGCCTAGTCAGCCTAGCTACTAGTGAGGAAATCCCTGCAAATGGGATAATAGGAAAGGAGAAGCACCTCTCAAGGAACCCAGAGTATTCTAACTCTTCCTTTACCAACCGGTTACTGGAACCGAAGCTGTGGAAGCTACATAGCCACTGCAGAGAACCAGCATACTTCACAGGGAGTCTAGCCCCCTGTTCCGCCTGTCGCACTTACCAACGAGAGCCCAGGGAAGAAGGTAGAATTATCATCACCCCTTTTACAGTGCCCTCAGTGCTGACAACCAGGTGAAATCCGTTCTATTGAACACACTGCCCGGTCCGGATGGATTCCACATCCACCCGACCTTAGCACCAGAAGTATAGAGAGAAGGAAGCCTACACAACTGCTTGCTGTGAATCTCTAGGATTGCTAAACTTCACGAACCCGGTCTGGCGTACCTGAAAACCACCAGTAAAGGTACTAAAAAGACTTTGGCGTGTCTGTGTTTGACTCCTGGGCCTAACAGCAGCATTACCGCAGCTGCCTCACAACATCTTGCGCAGCTCCCGGCTCCGGGGACTCCCGCTCATCCTGTGGGGAGCGTCCCAACTTGCTGCCAACTATCCCATGGAGACCTAGCAGCGCTGGTAAAGTTACCAGAACACCCGCAGGTGGCGTCACGAAGACAAACTACCCCTACTGTTCCGCCATTTCCCCTATTGATCTGGACCACCGGGCCTCACAGCCGCAGGCACGGTTCCGTGACAAGAGAAGCAGACGCCTGCGACGTGAACTACCCGGCTACAGTGAGTCAGAATTTGGCGTCACGAACAGGATACGAGCAGGCCCGTTATCATGGGTATTGTGTGCTATTTATTGACTGTAAATATCGAACAGTAAATTTGAACCGCCATTGCTGTGCGAAAAGGCGGGAAAAGAAGGGGCGTGACTGTGCAGAGGGCGCGAATATTGGCCTCGCCCCCACGCTCTGACGACTTCCTCCGTACGCAGCAGGAACCGGAAACTCCCGTGGTGCCTCACTCCTCACCGCAAGGCCGACACTTCCGTTTGAAACCGAGGGAAAGGCTACGCTTAACTAAGGGGGAGCGACCATGAGTAACCCGGTTCCCAACAACGCGGTACCCCCGCTAAACCAAGCGGTACCTCAAAACATACCTCTTGATGGACAGCAACAAGCCAGCGGTATGCCACCGCAACCTGCTCCGATTATGCCGATGTCTCTACCCTACGTTCCTAATGCGACCTGGTTACCTAAGTACAGCGGTGTACCCAGTACTTTGGAGAACTTCCAGAGGAAGATATGCCAGACGCTGGACATGTACCCTATGATCGGTAAGCAAAGAGCTTCAGTTATTATGGGACAGTTAACCGGCGCAGCTGAACTGCAGAGCCGCAGCTGGCCTGTAGAAACTCAGGAATCTGTGGAGCAGATATTCGCTAAATTAACCCGGGTTTTTGAGCGCCATACTGAAGCTGAATTAAGACTGTCATTCTATCGTTGTAAACAAGGGGCACAAGAAAGTGTCCTCGATTATTCACTGCGCTTGCAAGAAGCATACAGACTGTTAAAACAAGTTGATCCTGATGGTGTCAGAGATGAAAACAAAGCGTTAATTGGACAATTTATTGTGGGCCTTAAACTGTCTGAGGATAGAAAGCAAGCAAGCTGGTGGTCCATACAAAATCTTGGCGCAGAGTTTGATACCTTGAGAGACTTAACAGTTTGGGGACAACGGCTCGCTGAAGTACCTGATCACGCTTCACAGCAGCAGCAGTATGCTGACACCCCTTCCGTGCCGGCAGCAGCATCTCCAATCCCTGCGATTCAGTCCAGTGCACAGACTGTAACGCCTGACCGGTTTGAGCAACTGTGTGCTAATGTCGAGCAGCTGATGAAAGACGTGGCCAAGCTACAAGCTGGGAGAAGACCCAAGACAGATGCAAGGTCATCGGACAAGATTCTACTTGCCGACAGCCCTGACGACGTCCCGTGGATGAGGAGAAAGACACAGCCGCCGCGAGGAAAACCTGCTGACCGCCGCAGTCCTCACAGACGCCGCAACAGTCAGCAGAACGACTTAGGAGGACGTACTTCACAGTCTCGTCCTTTAAACGAGCGACCCCTGGGCGAGAAGGGCCAACCCCAGGAGTAGACTGTACAGGCCCAACCACCAACTGGGAACACAAGTATGTGGGAGACTGTCCATACTTACCAATCGTCATCGATGGCATCGATATATCCGCCTTGATAGACACTGGATCCCAGGTGACATCCATTCCCAGTACCCTTTACAAGCAGTTCTGGCCTGATGTTAAGCTAGAACCCCCTAACCCCGATTTGAGCATTGAAGCCACTAATGGTATACTAGTTACAATAGAGGGACAATGGGAAGCTACAGTAAAGGTGGGGAGGGTGCAGCTGAAGAACCAGGGTATCTTAGTGGTTCAGGATAAGCCTAACAACAAGGATCCATATGTAATACTGGGTACCAATGTCATGATCAAATGCCTCGATGAAGTGTTGTTTTTACTCCAACAGAGTGCTGAAGCCGGTAAACCCAGTAAAAAGAGGGCTATCCAAAAGCAGATCAGAGCTCTGGTGTATCAACAACAGGTAACATTGTCAAATGGTGAAATTGGCAGAGTAAGGGTCACAGATCCCATTCCAATTGTGGTACCACCCAGAAGTGAAATGATGATCTGGTGTCGAGCAGCCATAGGCCTCAGAGGGCAGGACTACCAAGCTGTAGTAGAACCTGTAATGTCCGATAGTAGTCCTACGCTCT
Source organism: Allobates femoralis (assembly GCA_033576535.1). Taxonomy (NCBI): domain Eukaryota; kingdom Metazoa; phylum Chordata; class Amphibia; order Anura; family Aromobatidae; genus Allobates; species Allobates femoralis. The sequence continues at coordinate 213,689,640 of JARQOC010000003.1, forward strand.
TGACAGCCAGAGGGTTAGTCGATGTAGGAAAGGGGAGAGTCCCCGTACGCATATTAAATTATGGTGATGACGAAGTCAAACTGCCAAGATATGCAACTGTCGCAAAATTGTACCAGGTAAAAGATGATGCTGTAATTGATGTAAAATCCTCAGCCCAAACAGTCACTGATGAATCCCCTCACTCCAAAGATCAGTTAGAGAAATGGTGTCAAGAACTCAGTGTGGGAACTGACAATACACCCTCTCACCAGAAAAATGGAGTATACCGGGTAGTTCGGGAGTATGAGCAAGTGTTCAGCAAACACCCACTTGACTTTGGGAGGATTAAAGGGGTACAACATCATATCCCAACAAACAACCATGCACCTATCAAAGAAAGGTACAGGCCTATACCACCCACTCATTACCAAAAAGCAAAAGAGATGCTTCAGGACATGAAGAATTCAGGAGTCATTAGGGATAGCTGTAGTCCCTGGGCCGCACCACTAGTCCTGGTTAAAAAGAAAGATGGTAGTATGAGGATGTGCGTAGACTATAGGCAAATCAACAAAGTCACACACAAAGATGCATACCCGTTACCACGCATAGAAGAGTCACTAGCTGCACTCAAATCTGCCAACTACTTCTCCACATTAGATCTTACTAGTGGGTACTGGCAGGTTGCCGTTGCAGAGGAGGATCGTGAGAAGACAGCCTTCACTACTCCTATGGGACTATGCGAGTTCAACAGTATGCCATTCGGGTTGTGCAATGCCCCAGGAACATTTCAGAGGCTTATGGAGTGTTGTTTGGGCCACAAAAACTTTGAGACTGTCCTGTTGTACCTTGATGACGTCATTTTATACTCTCAGACTTATGAAGATCACCTCCAGCACCCGAGTGAAGTGTTCGAGTCACTGTCCAAGTACGGGATGAAACTAAAACCATCCAAGTGCCACCTGCTGAAACCCAAGGTCCAATACCTAGGACATGTGGTAAGCGCTGAAGGCGTCGCACCGGATCCGGATAAAGTCACCGTCATCAAGGACTGGCCAGCACCAACCAACCACAAAGAGGTACGTCAATTTCTAGGACTGGTCGGGTACTATCGACGATTCATCAAAGGCTATACCAAGATAGCCGCACCCATGCAAGATCTATTAGTAGGTCAATCCAAAAACAGCAAGATCAGGGGACCCCCGTTCCACTGGGGACCAGAACAGGACAAATCCTTCCAAACGTTAAAAGATGCTTTAACTGGAGAAGAAATCCTGGCCTACCCTGACTACAATCTCCCGTTTTTATTGTACACTGACGCAAGCAATGAAGGTTTAGGAGCAGTCCTATCTCAACGCCAGCAGGGCAAGGAGAAGGTGATAGCCTACGCCAGCAGAAAGCTCCGTCCCACAGAGAGGAACCCGGAGAATTACAGCTCCTTCAAGCTGGAGTTCCTGGCCCTGGTCTGGGCGATCACAGAGCGTTTCAAGCATTACCTGGCATTCGCCCCGTTCACAGCTTTCACAGATAACAACCCTCTAACACACTTAGAGACTGCAAAGCTGGGAGCCCTAGAACAGCGTTGGGTAGCAAGACTCTCTAACTATGACTTCACTGTAAAGTACCGGGCAGGTCACAAGAACGGCAATGCTGATGCCCTGTCCCGAATGCCTAACCTTCCTGAAGAGGGAGAAGACATAGATGACCTGGAAGAGATTGAACTACCTGCTTTCCACCATTCGGGTACAGCAACATGTCATCAGAGAAACCAGACACGTGTAGAGAGGACCGTGAACCCTTTACCTCACCATGACTGGAAGGAGGCTCAAGCCAACGACCCAGATGTCAGCCTTGTAAGGGATCTAATCACTCAAGAACACGCCAACATGGACTCTGATGCCTCACCAAATGCTAAACGCCTATGGAAAGAGGAAGGAAGGTTGTTTGTCTACCAAGGTAAATTATGCAGAAGATACCTCAATCCAAGAACCCATGAACTAATCTGGCAGATTGTAGTTCCCAAGACTGAAGTCCAAATGATCCTTGAAGCATACCATGATGATGCCGGACACTTTGGATGGAAGAAGCTGGAGAGACTCCTAAAGGGTCGGTGCTACTGGGTCGGTATGCGAGGCTCAATTGACAAATGGTGTAAAAACTGTGGACCATGTCACCTTCGAAGGAAAGACCATCTAACTCAGAAAGCTCCGTTGCAGCCAATTGTTACCACCAAACCTCTTGAAATAGTTGCTCTCGACCACGTGAAGCTTACCCCAAGTCGAACCGGGTACACTTACGCTCTCACCATCATTGATCACTACTCAAGATTCCTGGTAGTAGTTCCAGTTAAGGATTTAACTGCAGAAGTCGCAGCCAAAGCGTTCCAGAGTTACTTCTGTCGCCCCCATGGGTATCCAGACCAAGTCTTAACTGACCAAGGGCCAACCTTCGAATCAGCTCTGTTCCAAGAATTCTTAGGGCTATATGGGTGTAAGAAAATCCGCACAACACCTTATCATCCTCAGACGAACGGTTTATGTGAGAAGATGAACCACATAGTCATTGACATGCTCAAGACCTTACCAGTTGAAGAGAGAAATCAATGGCCAGAGAAACTTCCAGATCTCGTGGACATCTACAACCACATACCTGTCAGTTCAACCAACTATACACCTGCTTACTTGATGAGAGCAAGACCAGGTAAATTGCCTATTGATTTGCAGATGGGAACCATCGAACCCACAGAAGACTCTTCTGATGAAGATTGGGTCAGTCAACGCAAAGAACAGTACAGGAAAGTACAAGAAAGTGTTGAAAGAAACCTAGAAATCAGTAGAACCAAGCAAGAAAAAGACTTTAACAAACATGCCTCAGCTGAACCTTTAGCTACAGGAGACTTAGTGCTGAAAAGAAAACGAAAAACCAACAAATTGGATAACAGTTGGGAATCTATACCCTACACCGTTATGCCGTCACACTATGACAACTCAAAAACTTGCGTTATCAGTAAAGATAATGGGAATACTATTGCAACTGTTTCAAGGGATCATTTGAAGAAATGCCCAGCACAGTAAATCCCACAAGCAACCAGTTACCCTGCTGTAACTACAGATGAAGAAACTAAAGAAAACCTAGTCCTTACAGACATTGGATACTTACCAGCTGACTGGCCACAATGCGGTGATGCATTCCTCATACCAGTTATGCATTTCTACCAGCCTGTAGAAAATCAGCAACCAAATCCAATTCAACAAGTCCAACCACAAGTTCAAGTGCAAGAATTGCAGCCTGTTATTATGGAACCTGAGATTCCTGTAATCGGTCAACCTGCTAGTCCCACAGTAAGAGAAGCCATTCCTACTCAACTACTTACAGAAGTTAGTCCAGTTGATAGACTAGGTACTTACTATGGTCTTACACGCAGCAGAAGTAGAGAACCAACAACCTCTTCGTACACTACACCAACAGCTTTGGAAACACCCACACTACGCAGATCCACACGTAGTACATTAGGCCAAGCCCCAAACAAACTTGGAGAATGGGTTTAGAATGTAGTGGAACCATATTGGAAGGTTGGAGGAGTGTTTAAACTAGGGATTGGGGGGGAGGGTATTCATTGTATAGGAGGGGAAGATAGTGTAAATAGTAACCTGGGCACAAGTAATAAAATTGGGGGTGGCATGGGGGGTGGGGTTAGAACAGTCAATCTAGTAGGAAGGAATAGAGGTAAAGAGAGATGCATAAAGTGCATGTACACGAATGCCAGAAGACTCACCAACAAAATGGAGGAATTAGAATTGATTTTGTTGGAAAATAATTATGACATGGTGGGGATTTCGGAGACTTGGCTGGACGAGAGCCATGACTGGGCTGTTAATTTACAGGGCTAATGTCTGTTCAGAAATGACCGCACAAATAGGCGTGGAGGAGGTGTATGTTTATACGTAAAATCATCCTTAAAACCCATCCTGCGTGATAATATAGGTGAATCTAATGGAAATGTAGAGTCCCTGTGGGTGGAGATAAGGGGAGGGGAAAAAAATAATAAATTACTGATAGGGGTTTGTTATAAGTCCCCAACAATGATGGAAGTGGAGGAGAATATCCTCATAAAGCAAATAGATGAAGCAGCGACTCAGGGAGAAGTCATTATTGTGGGGGACTTCAACTACCCTGAAATACATTGGGGATCAGAAACCTGCAGTTCCAGCAAGGGTAATAAGTTTTTGAAAACTATGAGAGACAATTACCTTTCACAACTGATTCAGGACCCAACAAGAAGGGGGGCACTGCTGGACCTAATATTAACTAACAGGCCGGACCGCATATCAAATATACGGGTTGGAGGTCACTTGGGTAATAGTGATCATAACTTAATAAGCTTTCAAGTATCCTTTACTAAGATGTGTAGTAGAGGGGCTGCAAGGACACTAAACTTCAGGAAGGCAAATTTCCAACGGTTGAGAGATTATCTTAGTGCAATAAACTGGGACGATGTCCTGAGACATAAAAGTACACAACACAAATGGGAGATGTTTATTAGCATCCTGAATAGGACCTGTGCACAATATATAACCTATGGGAATAAGCATGCTAGAAATAGGAGGAAACCACTATGGCTAAATAAAGCGGTAAGAAGTGCAATATGTGACAAAAAGAAAGCATTTAGGGAATTAAAGCAAGTAGGTAGTGATGAGGCATTAAATAAATACAGAAAATTAAATAACATTTGTAAAAAGCAAATCAAGGCAGCAAAGATTGAGACAGAGAGACTCATTGCCAGAGAAAGTAAAAAGAATCCCAAAATATTTTTTAACTACATAAATAGTAAGAAACTAAAAAATGATGGTGTTGGCCCCTTTAAAAATAGTCTGGGTGAAATGGTGGATGAGGATGAGGAAAAAGCCAATATGCTAAATGACTTTTTTTCAACAGTATTTACACAAGAAAATCCCATGACAGACAATATGATCAGTGATAACAAAAAGTCTCAATTAAATGTCACCTGCTTAACCCAAGAGGAAGTACGGCATCGTCTAAAAATCACTAAAATTGACAAACCCCCGGGCCCGGATGGGATACACCCCAGAGTGCTGCAGGAATTAAGTACTGTCATAGATAGACCATTATTTTTAATATTTAAAGATTCCATAATAACAGGGTCTGTACCACAGGACTGGCGTATAGCAAATGTGGTGCCAATATTCAAAAAGGGGACAAAAACTGAACTTGGAAATTATAGGCCAGTAAGCTTAACCTCTACTGTGGGTAAAATCCTAGAGGGTTTTCTAAGAGATACTATACTGGAGTATCTGAAGAAAAATAACCTCATGACCCATTATCAACATGGTTTTACGAGGGACCGTTCCTGTCAAACTAATCTGATAAGCTTCTATGAAGAAGTAAGTTCTGGACTGGACCAAAGAAATGCAGTGGATGTGGTGTATATGGACTTTTCAAAAGCTTTTGATACAGTGCCACACAAAAGGTTGATACATAAAATGAGGGCAATGGGGATAGGGGAAAATATGTGTAAGTGGGTTAAGAACTGGCTTAGAGATAGGAAACAAAGGGTGGTTATTAATGGAACACACTCAGAATGGGTCACAGTTAACAGTGGGGTACCACAGGGGTCAGTGTTGGGCCCGCTTCTATTTAATATATTTATTAATGACCCTGTAGGGGGAATACAGAGTAGAATCTCAATATTTGCAGATGACACTAAACTCTGCAGGGTAATCAATACAGAGGAGGACAATTTTATATTACAGGAGGATTTATGTAAACTAGAAGCTTGGGCTGCTAAATGGCAAATGCGCTTTAATGGGGATAAATGTAAAGTCATGCACTTGGGCAGAGGAAACAAAAGGTATAATTATGTGCTTAATTGTAAAACACTGGACAAAACTGTCACTGAAAAAGACCTGGGTGTATGGGTAGATGACAAACTCACATTTAGTGGCCAGTGTCAGGCAGCTGCTGCAAAGGCAAATAAAATAATGGGATGCATTAAAAGAGGCATAGATGCTCATGAGGAGAACATAATTTTACCTCTATACAAGTCACTAGTGCGACCACACTTAGAATACTGTGTACAATTCTGGTCTCCGGTGTATAAGAAAGACATAGCTGAACTAGATCGGGTCCAGAGAAGAGCGACAAAAGTCATTAGAGGACTAAGGGGTCTGCAATACCAAGACAGGTTATTAAACTTGGGGTTATTTAGCTTGGAAAAACGAAGGCTTAGGGGTGATCTTATAATAATGTATAAATATATGAGGGGACAGTACAGAGACCTTTCTAATGATCTCTTTACTCTTAGGCCTGAGACTGGGACAAGGGGGCATCCTCTACGTCTGGAGGAAAGAAGGTTTAATCATAATCACAGACGCGGATTCTTTACTGTAAGAGCAGTGAGACTATGGAACTCTCTGCCACATGCTGTTGTAATGAGTGAGTCACTACTAACATTTAAGAAGGGCCTGGATGCCTTTCTTGAAAACTATAATATTACCAGTTAAACATACTAGATTCTTTGATAGGGCGTTGATCCAGGAAATTAGTCTGATTGCCGCATCTGGAGTCAGGAAGGAATTTTTTCCCCCCAATGTGGAGCTTAGTGTTGCCACATGGTTTTTTTTTGCCTTCCTCTGGATCAACATGTTAGGCTATGGGTTGAACTAGATGGACTTAAAGTCTTCCTTCAACCTTAAAAAACTATGTTACTATGTTACTATGTATATTACCTGTAAGTGTTTGTAAATAGTAACCGTTTTCAAAACCTGTAAAAAGTAGTGTACAGAAGGGTGGAGGAACTGGGCTCTGTCCCAAGTATATCAAGTTGGGGACAGAAAGCGCCTGGTAAGGTATAGAAGGTTAGTACCGGCCTCCCAAGCAGAGACACCCGTAGGGAATGTATAAAGTTTACCGTGTATCCCTGGACTTTACCTTTTCCCCTTTTCATAAACTTTGGACAATTGTCACAGGACTTGTGTGACCAGAACTTACCTTTTCCAGCCTGCGGCAGATGGACTAGTGCCGTATGGACTGCTTTTCACATTTTTCATATTTTTCCCTTCCTTTTCAGTGATTTTTGTATTTTTCTTTCAGACTCTGTTATTGAATGTTATAAAAATGTATAGTGTTAAGTTGTAAAAAGAACTTTTGCTCAGTCGGGAGAACTGAGTTTAACTAAGGGGGAATGTGGCACTCTGGCACCTGTTGGGCACCACAGAAATCCTTAGGGCATGAATGGAGTTAACAGCAAAGCAAAACTCACAAAATACCAAACAACACAACAACACCTTAGAACACCTGGTTTCACCCCGAGCCTCTAGGGGGAGCTCCACTGGTCACTTTGAGCCAGTTCCCCTATAAATAGAGTCTTGGAGGGAGAAACACGAGAGTGTGCAGACGCTACAAGAGCTGCAGGTTGTGCATGATCTCAAGCTGATGAGACACACACCAGGCCTAGTCAGCCTAGCTACTAGTGAGGAAATCCCTGCAATTGGGATAATAGGAAAGGAGAAGCACCTCTCAAGGAACCCAGAGTATTCTAACTCTTCCTTTACCAACCGGTTACTGGAACCAAAGCTGTGGAAGCTACATAGCTACTGCAGAGAACCAGCATACTTCACAGGGAGTCTAGCCCCCTGTTCCACCTGTCGCACCTACCAACAAGAGCCCAGGGAAGAAGGTAGAATTATCATCACCCCTTTTACAGTGCCCTCAGTGCTGACAACCAGGTGAAATCCGTTCTATTGAACACACTGCCCGGTCCGGATGGATTCCACATCCACCCGACCTTAGCACCAGAAGTATAGAGAGAAGGAAGCCTACACAACTGCTTGCTGTGAATCTCCAGGATTGCTAAACTTCACGAACCCGGTCTGGCGTACCTGAAAACCACCAGTAAAGGTACTAAAAAGACTTTGGCGTGTCTGTGTTTGACTCCTGGGCCTAACAGCAGCATTACCGCAGCTGCCTCACAACATCTTGCGCAGCTCCCGGCTCCGGGGACTCCCGCTCATCCTGTGGGGAGCGTCCCATCTTGCTGCCTACCATCCCCCGGAGACCTAGCAGCGCTGGTAAAGTTACCAGAACACCCGCAGGTGGCGTCACGAAGACAAACTACCCCTACTGTTCCGCCATTTCCCCTATTGATCTGGACCACCGGGCCTCACAGCCGCAGGCGCGGTTCCGTGACAAGAGAAGCAGACGCCTGCGACGTGAACTACCTGGCTATGGTGAGTCATCAGGAGAAATTGCCCAACAAATTTTAGGATGCATTTTATCCTGTTGCCCATGTGAAAATGAAAAAATTTAGGCTGAAAGAAGATTTTTGTGAAAACAAAATTACTTTTTCATTTTTACGGATCAATTTGTGAAATATCTGGGGTTTCAAAGTACTCACCACCCATCTACATAAGTTCCCTGGGGGGTCTAGTTTCCAAAATGGGGTCACTTGTGGGGGAGCTCCAATGTTTAGGCACACAGGGGCTCTCCAAACACGACAAGGTGTCCACTAACAATTTGAGCTGATTTTCCATTCAAATTGTTAGCAGACACCATGTCGCATTTGGACAGACCCTGTGTGCCTAAACATTGGAGCTCCCCGACAAGTGACCCCATTTTGGAAACTAGACCCACCAAGGAACGTATCTAGATACATAGTGAGCACTTTCAAACCCCAGGTGCTTCACAAATTGATCCGTAAAAAGGAAAAAAATAAAATGTTGGTAAAAAAAAAGAGAACTTTTTACTTATTACGGATCAATTTGTGAAGTACCTTGGGGGTTCAAAGTGCTCACTATGAATCTAGATACGTTCCTTGGGGTCATTGGGGTCCAATGTTTAGGCACATAGGGGCTCTCCATATGCGACATGGTGTCCGCAAACAATTCCAATTGTTAGCGGACACCATGTCGCGTATGGAGAGCTCCGATGTGCCTAAACATTGGAGCTTCTCCTGTGTCCCCTGTGGAGAGTCCCTGTGTGCCACCAGTACAAGGGCAACTGGAAGAGTTGGGGTACAGCACCAGAAAAAGCCGTCTCTAATTAATGCGCTATTTTCTAAGGTGGCTGTGGGTTGCAATTTGCAACGTGGGGGTCCACAACATTTGGGTCTCTCCATGCTGAGTATTCCAGCCCCCCAACTGCTAAGTTGTACCTGGCTGGCAACCAAAAATACAGCAATGCTCCATGTCATTTTATTTGTAGAAGTAATTAGAAAAAATGACATGGGCTTTGCCATATTTTTGGTCCAGCCAGGTACAACTTGGCACCTATGGACTGCCACCAGCCCCCAGCTGTCTCGTTGAACTTGGCTGGAAACCAAAAATACAGTGAAGCCCATATTTTTTTAATTTCTAGGACCAATTCTAGAAAACAAAGTGGTGTGGGGCTCCACCATATTTTCGTTCAGTCAGGTACAACTTGGCAGCTGCGGATTGCCACCAACCCCCAGCTGTCTCATTGTACCTGGTTGGCAACCACAAACACAGCGGAGACCTTTTTTTTTATTTTTTAGTTCTAGAACTAATTCTAGAAAAAAAAAATGACGTAGGGCTCCTCCATATTTATGGTTCAGCCAGGTACTAGGCAGCTGGGGGCTAGAATCCTCAGCATGGAGAGGCCCAAGCGTTCTGGACCCCAGCCCAAACTGCAAACTGCAGCCCCCAGCCGCTCCAAAAAATGGAGCATTCATTGAAGCACCATCTTCTGGCACTGTACCCAGACTCTTCCAGTTGCCCTGGTGCCGGCAAACTGGGTAATAAAGCAGTTAATGCCAGATTTTTTATTGGCAGCTGGCACTAAGCCCGAGATTCATAATGTCAGGCCAATGATAGAATCTCTGGTAAATAGTCAAAAAATACACCACACAGAGAAAAATCTTTTTATTTGAAAAAAACACTAACTAAATTCGGACTCCATTTTTATTATAAAGATCCAATGTAGTCCACAACGAAGGTCCCACGATGCTCGATCACTTCCAATGTAGTCCACAACAAAGTCCCATGACGCTCCATTGCCTCTGCTACATCCAGAGACAGCAGCAAGGGATCAAGTGTCTTCTTCCTACAGTCTCTGGGGTTACTCTGACCCCAGAGACTACAACAAGAGGACACTTGATCCCTTGTTGTAGTCTCTGGGGTCAGAGTCATGGTGCACTGTATGGCAATTATCTGCCATACGATGCTTTATGACTGTGACCCCAGAGACTACAACAAGGGATCAAGTGTCCACTTGTCTTTAGGGTCAGAGTCATGGTGCATGGTATGGCAGATCATTGGCATACAGTGCACCATGACTCTGACCCCAGAGACTACAACAAGTGGACACGTGATCCCTTGTTGTAGTCTTGTGGAACAAATAGCACGATCTCCTGCTGGGCGCTCAGAACAGGGCAAGAATTCCTGATCAGGTGAAAAGTCCTTTATTAAGAAAAAACCTCCGTCACCACGACATGTTTCGACGGTGTAGTGCCGTCTTTCTCAAATGGAATCCACTTGAGAAAGACGGCACTACACCGTCGAAACATGTCGTGGTGACGGAGGTTTTTTCTTAATAAAGGACTTTTCACCTGATCAGGAATCCTTGCCCTGTTCTGATCGCCCAGCAGGAGATCGTGCAATTTGTTCCACTCTTATTTCTCTCTCCCTGAGGGCACGGCAGGAGCTGCTCGTTCTTAGCGCAAGGACCTGTATTGCCGTGGCTACGGCTTAACACTGGAGACATAGGACCTGTCTGACGGCAGCGCGCCCGGTCACATGGGACGTGAGGAGGCGGAGCCTGTGTAATACGAGGAAGTGAGTGGGGACACCTTTGGCCGACCGGAGGCCGCACGGCGTGAGACCTCTTTCTTACATCAACTTGCAGACAGCCTGGCTTAAGGGGGAGCCCCATAATCGTTCACACTTACACCAGTGTTGTGCATGGACCGCACAACACTAGGAGGTTAGTAGACATAGAACCATAAGTTAACAGAGACTAAGGTGATATTGTACCATTGCGCCCCCTTTCTCTCCTTTTGTCATTACTTGTTGTAGTCTTGGGTTACTGTCATGATGCACGGTACGGCAGATTATTGCTATACAGTGCACCATGACTGTGACCCCAGAGACTACAACAAGGGATCAAGTGTCCTCTTGTTGTAGTCTCTGGGGTCTGAGTCATGGTGCACTATATGGCAATAATCTGCCATAGCGTGCACCATGACTCTGACCCCAGAAACTACAACAAGTGGACTCTTGATCCTTGTTGTAGTCTCTGGGTCACAGTCATGAAACACGGTACGGCAGATCATTACCATACAGTCCACCATGACTCTGACCCCAGAGACTACAACAAGGGATCAAGTGTCCTCTTGTTGTAGTCTCTGAGGTCAGAGTCATGGTGCACTGGATGGCAATGATCTTCCGTACCGTGCACCATGACTCTGACCCCAGAGACTACAACAAGAGGACACTTGATCCCTTGTTGCACCCATCGATCCACCCATGCACGCACCCATGCACCCATTCATCCACCCATGCACGCACCCCTGCACCCATCCATCCACCCATTCACGCACCCATGCACCCATCCATCCACCCATGCACGCATCCATGCACCCATGCGCCCATCCATCCACCCATTCACACACCCATGCACCCATCCATGCACGCACCCATCCATCAACCCATGCATGCACCCATCCATCCACGCATGCACGCATCCATGCACCCATCCATCCACCCATGCACGCACCCATGCGCCCATCCATCCACCCATGCACACACACATACATACATACATACACACACACATACATACTTACCTCTCTTGATCCTCCGGTGAGGAGAAGGAGCCCAGGATAGGAGGAGGAGCGCCACACCAAGGAGACCAGTGCAGCACCACGGAGGATGAAGAAGCAGTGAGAGGGGCGGGAGGGGGCTGGGGCGACAGAGAGGTGATCCGGGGTGGGAGGGTACTGGGGAGTGTTGAGGGCACCATGCTCCCGCCGGCGCGAGACGGCGCCAGCATGCAGGAATGGTGCGGGGGGGGGGGGGACACAGCAGGAATCGGAGGTGGGGGGGACCCAGGGAAGGGATGGGGGGGTTGATCCAGAGTGGGAGGGTGCTGAGGAGGGGGAGGGTACCGGGGCACCCCATGCACCCACCCCTCAAAACCTGATTGGACAGCTACAATCAGATCTGGAGGGGTGAATCGCTTTGATTTGTAGTTTAAGTTTAAACTGCCAATCAGAGTGAATCTAGCCACAGTGGGGAGAAAGTCATCCCCCCAGGACAAAGTACAGGTCCTCATGTTCCCGCGGCACCAGTGACATGTCACCTTCTCCGGTCACCGATGCCGCGGGAACCCAAACCCGCCATGACGTCATGGGACGTCACAGGTTGGGAAGGCACCGACTTCTATGATGTCCCACAACATCATAGGTCAGGAAGGGGTTAAAAATAGAGTGGATCCCACAATATTAGGGATGGGCGAATACTGATATATTCGTAATTGCCATACTCATAACTACTACTTTGTAATACTTTGTAATGTATTCGTCCGAATGGCAAATCCAATGTTAGTCAATTACTGATAGGCTCCACCCACAAACAGCCTGCCATAAAACGACATTTCTGAGACAGGGTTAGGAGGGTGAGTTATTTTTCATTTTCACTGCATAAAACACCTTGCTGTAGCCCCAGTGAGACTCTAACTTTCAATCTGCTCACTGGGGTGCCGACTCCCTTTGTGTACTAAAGGAGCTGGCAATTTGTGTAAGATTGCTCAAGATTGACACGTCATTCACAAGCACCAGTGTTACTCGCCGAGTAACGAGTATCATGAATACTGTACTATCCGTTCGAGTAACGAATAGTAATGAGTATATTTGCTCATTAATAAACATTATTCCTTGTAATCATTTTCTTAAATAATAAAAAATGGCTCAACCCTATTTTTGATGCTCCATAAAGCACATCCAGTCAGCCGTGTAAACGGAATCTCTCATGCTCATGCCTGCCACTGGCTGAGAATGACCTTTGGAACCTCTCTCTGAGATCTTTCTCAGCATTTCGTTGATTCCTATGGAGCTTCGGTCTGACAACTTTCTTCAGAATGATGTTCCAGAGGTCATTGCCTGCCAGCAGTACGTATCAGTGGAACATTCTACTGGTCAGCAGTGACCTCTGGAGTCTCATTCTGAGGACTTTGCCAGACACCCATCGATTCATATGTAACTTTGTTCTGAGAACTTTCTGAGTCACAGTTGTTCTGCGGTTTAAACCAAGGAGAAAAGCATAATGCAAAATGCAATGTGCATACCGAAATAATATGAAAACATATATTTGGACAATTTATAGCAAAAAAACACAATTAAAACATTTAAAAAAAGGAGAAAAAATAAACTGACCCCCAAAATTCATGGTAGCAGCATGTGAATAGCAGCATAGATCATGATAAGCTATCCCTCTCCAAACACAAAGAAAAGGAAAATAGAAATGCAATCAGAATACCAGACAAATATTATGCATAAAAGCAAAAACAGAGAGTCAAAAACGTTGGGCTATATAGCCAGGTATAAAATACATCAACTTACATAAAAGCCTTAGTCTGTCTATCTGTAAGTTTGTTCCCAAAATAGCACCATCCAGAGGACACCGGCCACAGCGCAGGCAGACCCAGGTATATCCTGAATGGCCAGACTGTAAAAAAAAAGTTGTAGTACCTAACATGGCTGCCATCTTTGTACACCCAGTCATGCTCAGTAGTGGACAGGGTTTATCATTGGGTATATTACTACCCTGGTCATTACTTTATGAATAGACATGACTAATGACTATATTAGGATTGCAGCGGGGGTCTGGAAGTAAGACCCACATGAGGAGGGTGCAGGGGGGCCAATACCCCCCCTGCATGGGCTACACTGTTACACCCACCAACTAACATGGTCACGCCCAGCTCAAAGCAAATCATACATTCAATAAGAGTGATGGTTTTATTGGTGGGCATGAACGGCTACTTTGGTGGGCATGGTAACATTTCCTCCCTTCCATTTGAATCATGCAAGGGCGGCCCTCAATCATGCCTCTGTTACATGATGCAAGTCAGATCAGACTTAGAAGAAGCACAAAAAGTGTAGCATCTACCATCAGATGATATCTAACGCGCCCTTTATATTGCTACATCCGCTGACACATAGTAACGCTCAGGGTAACATTTATAATACAGTTGAACTAATATATAATCTCACATGTTCTACAGTCTCCCGATGCAATAGAATTGGGTCCCTGTCTAGTTACATATAAATACCTATACCAAGTCCAGTAGCAGATATCTGCAGAATGCAGACAAAGAAAGGTGCATGGTATCAAGTCACAAGGAGAGCTCTAATCAACAAGTGTCCTTCTTGCTGTTCTCCCCCTTACCTTGGCAGCAATCCCTCCTGCCTTGCATGTGTGACTCATTATTTGGAGGCACTTTTGCATTGTCCACGGTAGGTTTGTTTATACAGTATGCCACTTATATAACACATTATTTCATTAAAATGCTCATCAACTAAATCTTTACTTTAACACGAATATGTTGACTTTTTGACACAAATATGTTAGTAATACAGGTATCTTCCTTCACAACGTGCTACTTGTCTGCTGGTATCATCCAAAGAGACTGCACGCCTTTTTTTTTTTTTAAATGGCAGTTGATGGGAGATCATATGACCAGAGCTGACTATCAGCCTACAATGTTATTGGATTAAAGGAAGCTGAAGGACAATTCGAGTCATGGTTCCATTAAACTGCCATTTAGGCCATAGGAGTACAGACTGTGGTGAAGAAACTGCTCTAAGGCTGCTTTCACATCAGCGTTATTTGAAATTAACAGCTCACTTTTGGCAAGCCCCATTCATTCCCTATGGGACTTACAGTTAGGTACGGCAAGTGCGGTTTTGCCGGATCCAGCACTTTCGGCAAGTCAAAAAAACGATGATAGCAGTGGTTTTATTGTGCTGCCACAAGTGCCAGATCCGGCAAAACCACACTTGTTGCACCCCACCGCAAGTGCCATAGCGAATGAATGGGGCTTGCCACAGGCTTGTGCAAGTGAGCTCTTATGAGGCAGATGGGGCAAACCTGCCAGATCTGCCGCCAATGGGCAAAATAGCTGATATGAAATGTGCCTAAGGCTGCTTTCACATCAGCATTATTTGAAATTCGCGGCTCTGCCGAGTAATGGCTTACTTGCAGCAAGACCCCTTCGTTCCCTATGGGACTTGCGGTCAGGTGCGGCAAATGCAGCTTTGATGGATCCGGCACTTGTGGCAGCGCAAATAAAATGCTGCTAGCAGCTGACGCAAGTGCCAGATCTGCCAGATCTGGCAAAACCGCACTTGCCGCACCTGACCAAAAGTCCGATAGGGAATGAATGGGGCTTGCCACAAGTGAGCCATTACGCTGCAGATGCTGCAAACCTGGTGGATGTGCCGGGATCGGGCAAAATCGATGATGTGCAAGATGTCTAACAGACTAAAAGGCTGCTCTAGGAATAAGTCACAAAAGAGGCGAACCTTTAATGAGTAGTGAGTGCCAGAAAATCATGTCCCAATGCATTTGGTATATTAAACATAAAATTATCAACCAATAGATTTAAGATAGCTCATTAATTGAAATAAAAGCTGCCACCTGACTGGTCTACTGTATCCAGAACAGTGGGAGTGATGCAAAGTTGTAATAATGATGTACGAGTTGTTATCACACTGTTGCAGTTATAGAAATTTTGATTGCTCTCAGTTGGAGAAACAAAATAATAATCTGTATTTGTATTTTTTAATGGTTTACAAAAATAAAATAAGTGATGTTACAAGGTAAGCTTTCGAGACGTCTCAGGTCTCTTCATCAGGCATGGCATGACAAAATGTTCAAAGAAACACAACAATGGAAATCAACTTCCTGGATACCACCATAAAAATTCTAAATGGTTCATTCCAAATATTGGTGTATCGGAAACCGATTGACTGTCCCACATACCTCAGATTGGACAGTTTCCACCTGAAACACATTAAAGAGTCCATTATCTACAGCCAGGTCCTCAGATATAACAGTATATGCTCCAACCCAGCAGACAGGGATGAACACTTAAACCATCTAAAAAAGACATTTTTAAACCATGGCTACCACCGCACCTCTATTGATGATAAAATCATTAAGGCCACAAGAATCCCTAGAAGTCAAGCACTCCAATACGGAGAAAAAGAAGAAAACCATCGTATTTCTCTGGTGGTGACCAAAAACCACAGCTTGAAGTACTGAGAAAAACTGCCATGAAAATTCCCCACTCTTGGAGTGCCTGATCTACACCTGCCTCACCTGTTACCTCTCCACTCACTCTCTTCTAGATTTATTAGTCTGGTTTCCACCCCCTACACTCTACAGAAACTGCCATCATCAAAGTAACCAATGACCTTCTGACAGCAAAACGTAATGGTGACCACTCTCTGCTTATTCTATTTGACTTCTCTGCAGCTTTTGACACAGTTGACCACCATCTCCTGCTCTCTATGCTGCACTCCATCGGCATAAAGTATACTGTTCTCTCCTGGTTCTCATCCTATCTTTCTGACCACTCTTTAATTGTATCATTTGCTGGCTCCACTTCCTCTCCTCTCCTCTCACTATTGGCGTCCCTCGGGGTTCGGTCCTTGGCCCTCTTCTCTTTTCTCTCCTCATGGCCCCTATTGGACAGACCATTAGCAGATTTGGTTTCCAGTACCATATCTATGCTGATGACACACAATTATATACTTCAGTCCCTGACCTTACCCCTGCAGTACTAAAGAACACCAATGACCGTCTAGCTGCAGTTTCCAACATCATGTCTGCTCTCTATCTTGAACTCAGCCTTTCCAAAACTTAACTTTTCATAATCCTGCCCTCCACTAACCTCCCTAAATCTGACATCTCTCTCGGTGTGTGGAACCACGGTCACGCCTAGGCAGCAGTCTCGCTGTCTGGGTGTTATGTTTGACATCAATCTCTCCTTCACCTCCTATATACAATCTCTCACCCAGACTTGTCACTTGCACGTGAAGAACATCTCTGTAGTCTGCTCCTTTCTCACCATGGAATCAACAAAAACCCTTGCTATGGCCCTAATCCATTTCCGCCTTGATTACTTTAATTCTCTATTAATTGTCTTCTCCTGCACTAGACTTTCCCCACTCCAGTTCATCCTTAATGCCGCAGCCAGGATCACCGATCGCCAATCATTGCTCACACGCCTCCGCTCTGTGCCAGTCACTCCACTGGCTGCCTCTACTTCTCGACTTTAATTAGTGCATTGTGTTTTTTACATTGTTTCTCTGCTTTAATTATTGTATTGTATTATTTTTACATTGATTCTCTACTTTAACTACTGTATTGTAGTTTTTACATTGTTTCTCTGCTTTAATTATTGTATTGTATTTTTATAATTGTTACTTATGACCGTTTGTATGTGAACCAATGAACTGCAAAGCGCTTGCGCAATATGTTGGCGCTATATAATTAAAGACTATTATTATTATAATTTACCAGTAGCCAAACATTTTTGTGATCAAGGACATAACATTGAAAATATCATAGCTGCCATATTAAGAGTTAATTTGAAATCACAGAAACATTGAAGGGTCTGTGAATCCAAGCTCATTAGAACGTTAAATGTGTCCAAAAATGGCTAAACCTATCTGACAGATTTATGGTTCATTATCACATCTACTACTAGAAAAAAACAGCATCAAAAATTCTTACCATCCATGCCATAGACAGAAACCAAATGCACTTACAGGACGCAGTCAGAGCCCAAATGTGAAGCAAGCCCAGCTGCAGGCTGATAAAATCACCTCTACCATCAAGATGTGGGAGGCGACCTGCCATGCATATACTAGGCCTGCATAGGACACCATTCACACTGATACATATGATGCAGAGTGTCTGAAAGCTACCCAACCGCTCCGCTGCCTGAGCATTGGGCCGCACAGAACGATGCTTCTGCACCACTAGATGAATGGCGCCCCTATGGGCCCAACTGCACCCTGGATGGATAAAAAAGTGCAAAAGTTTTTTATATGATAAATAAAAAACCTTTATAGATGGGATTTTGGTTCATGTATTGGCCCAAG
The DNA here is from genome assembly GCA_033576535.1 of Allobates femoralis. Lineage (NCBI taxonomy): Eukaryota > Metazoa > Chordata > Amphibia > Anura > Aromobatidae > Allobates > Allobates femoralis. The sequence continues at coordinate 213,707,761 of JARQOC010000003.1, forward strand.
ACATTTAAGCTGATGACCCACGATCAAGGGATCCCATGCTCACCAGTCCTAACAAAATTGTACAAAAACTACTAGAAAAAAGCAGCATCAAAAATTCTTACCATCCATGCCATAGACAGAAACCAAATGCACTTACAGGACGCAGTCAGAGCCCAAATGTGAAGCAAGCCCAGCTGCAGGCTGATAAAATCACCTCTACCATCAAGATGTGGGAGGCGACCTGCCATGCATATACTAGGCCTGCATAGGACACCATTCACACTGATACATATGATGCAGAGTGTCTGAAAGCTACCCAACCGCTCCGCTGCCTGAGCATTGGGCCGCACAGAACGATGCTTCTGCACCACTAGATGAATGGCGCCCCTATGGGCCCAACTGCACCCTGGATGGATAAAAAAGTGCAAAAGTTTTTTATATGATAAATAAAAAACCTTTATAGATGGGATTTTGGTTCATGTATTGGCCCAAGACATTTAAGCTGATGACCCACGATCAAGGGATCCCATGCTCACCAGTCCTAACAAAATTGTACAAAAACTACTAGAAAAAAGCAGCATCAAAAATTCTTACCATCCATGCCATAGACAGAAACCAAATGCACTTACAGGACGCAGTCAGAGCCCAAATGTGAAGCAAGCCCAGCTGCAGGCTGATAAAATCACCTCTACCATCAAGATGTGGGAGGCGACCTGCCATGCATATACTAGGCCTGCATAGGACACCATTCACACTGATACATATGATGCAGAGTGTCTGAAAGCTACCCAACCGCTCCGCTGCCTGAGCATTGGGCCGCACAGAACGATGCTTCTGCACCACTAGATGAATGGCGCCCCTATGGGCCCAACTGCACCCTGGATGGATAAAAAAGTGCAAAAGTTTTTTATATGATAAATAAAAAACCTCTATAGATGGGATTTTGGTTCATGTATTGGCCCAAGACATTTAAGCTGATGACCCACGATCAAGGGATCCCATGCTCACCAGTCCTAACAAAATTGTACAAAAACTACTAGAAAAAAGCAGCATCAAAAATTCTTACCATCCATGCCATAGACAGAAACCAAATGCACTTACAGGACGCAGTCAGAGCCCAAATGTGAAGCAAGCCCAGCTGCAGGCTGATAAAATCACCTCTACCATCAAGATGTGGGAGGCGACCTGCCATGCATATACTAGGCCTGCATAGGACACCATTCACACTGATACATATGATGCAGAGTGTCTGAAAGCTACCCAACCGCTCCGCTGCCTGAGCATTGGGCCGCACAGAACGATGCTTCTGCACCACTAGATGAATGGCGCCCCTATGGGCCCAACTGCACCCTGGATGGATAAAAAAGTGCAAAAGTTTTTTATATGATAAATAAAAAACCTTTATAGATGGGATTTTGGTTCATGTATTGGCCCAAGACATTTAAGCTGATGACCCACGATCAAGGGATCCCATGCTCACCAGTCCTAACAAAATTGTACAAAAACTACTAGAAAAAAGCAGCATCAAAAATTCTTACCATCCATGCCATTGACAGAAACCAAATGCACTTACAGGACGCAGTCAGAGCCCAAATGTGAAGCAAGCCCAGCTGCAGGCTGATAAAATCACCTCTCCTGCACTAGACTTTCCCCACTCCAGTTCATCCTTAATGCCGCAGCCAGGATCACCGATCGCCAATCATTGCTCACACGCCTCCGCTCTGTGCCAGTCACTCCACTGGCTGCCTCTACTTCTCGACTTTAATTAGTGCATTGTGTTTTTTACATTGTTTCTCTGCTTTAATTATTGTATTGTATTATTTTTACATTGATTCTCTACTTTAACTACTGTATTGTAGTTTTTACATTGTTTTCTTGCTTTAATTATTGTATTGTATTTTTATAATTGTTACTTATGACCGTTTGTATGTGAACCAATGAACTGCAAAGCGCTTGCGCAATATGTTGGCGCTATATAATTAAAGACTATTATTATTATAATTTACCAGTAGCCAAACATTTTTGTGATCAAGGACATAACATTGAAAATATCATAGCTGCCATATTAAGAGTTAATTTGAAATCACAGAAACATTGAAGGGTCTGTGAATCCAAGCTCATTAGAACGTTAAATGTGTCCAAAAATGGCTAAACCTATCTGACAGATTTATGGTTCATTATCACATCTGAAGAATGTTTTTCAGAGGCTCTGAAGACACCAGGTTTACATATAAACTAGGGTCATAAAAACTCTGACATCACTAAGCCTGGATCTTCTCCAGGCTTTGTTTTGTTTATTTATTTGAATGTCCATTTATTATACCTTGCGTCTGCTCTGGTTGTGTATATATTTGTGTTTCTTTGAATATTTTATTAGAAGAAAAAGGTTTGGTACCGTGTTAGCCAGTTGAGAAAATGTTGATTGCTCTCAGTGTGAGAAAAAAGATACAAATCTTGTAGTTGTGATACCTTTTAATGGCTAACAAAAATAAAATAAATGATGTTATAGGGCGAGCTTTCGAGACGACTCAGGTCTCTTTATCAGGCATGGTATAACAAGATATTGAATGAAACTCAAAATATACACATGCACAACTAAAATGATTGGACATTTGACTCAATAAACATTACAAAGGCTGGACATTTGGCAAAATAAACAAACAGCCTGGGAGATGATCTTCAATCAGGCAGGCCCAGTGTAATGCCCTACCTGATGAAGAGACCTGAGACGTCTCGAAAGCTTGCCGTGTAACATCACTTATTTTATTTTTATTAGCCACTAAAAGGTATCTCAAGTACAAGATTATTATCTTGTTTCACCAACTGAAACCAATCAACATTTTTTTCAACTGGATAACATAGTACCAAAACTTTTTTCTTCTAACCAGATTTAGAAATGTAATGCTGCCTAAACCTGATCAAGATAATCTGGCAAGTTTACTTGATATGTGCTGGGTTGCTCCTATTAACCTGACACATAAGAAAGGAGGCTGCATCAATGGTGAAGAAGCTAGGCAGCCGTAGGTTTGGGAACAAGGACAGGTGTGTGACAATTTCAGTTCTTTTTAAAGTGATGCAAATTTAATTTTCTTTGATATTTTTCAACGGAAATATTCTGTATTTTACATTCATTCAATGAAAAAATCTAATTTTCCCTATTTAGATCTGTTTTTATTCATTTTATTAGTTGAATAGCAAGTGTCAGTGACTAAAATTATAAAATGCCAGCTGCAAATGTCAAATTCATTATGCCTTTAGTATTAATATAATCATCATTTTGAATTAGAATTTTCTTAGGATAAAATTAAGTAATACTCTGCTTAGCCATAATTAAAAACTGCAAACAAACTATTATATTTTATAACCTTTACGTTGTTTAAAACAACATTCAGACTGTTATGTTGCAGCAATTTTAGCTATTGTAAATACATAGCAATACAAAGATAAAGAATGAGAAATTAGCTATATTTTTATGAAAATGATGAAGTGGCCAATTATGGATTTGAGTTAATAGTTTTTTATTTCTCTTTGTGATGACATTTTCTTTTAGGTTAGCTTAAGTACTGTATTTTCTGGACTATAAGACGCACTGGACCATAAGACGCACCAAGATTTTAAAGGGGGAATATAGGGAAGCAAAATTAAGGAAAAAAATGTGGTTTAATGCATTGTTATGGGGGAAATCTGCTGCTGAAAATGTTATGGTGTAATGTCTCCATCCTGGCCCCTCCAGGTAATATATGATCTCCAATCCTGGATATGGCCCTCCATTCTGATATATAGCCCCCTTATCCTGGATATAGCTCCCATCCTGGTATATCATCCTCCAGCCTGGATATAGCTTCTATACTGGTATATCATCCCCACGCCTGGATACAGCTCCCCATCCTGGTATATTATTCCCCAGCCTGGATATGGCATCCCCAAGCCTGGATATAGTTATGTGATTTTTAATGTTACATATGAAGTGCCTTGATGTAAAGTTGCTTGTAAGTTTGCATCTATGGTTCACTAATTCATGACTCCATTAAAAATACCAGCTTGCAGCCAAAGAGTTAAAGCAAACATCTATTTGGAGCATTAGTTTCCTGACTTCAAGAGAAGTAGGCTAAGCAATTACTGGTAAATGATATTAATATTATTACACTCATGTCCCATATTGGGGCTTTGCTCCCCTCACTCTGGTTCACTGAATTGTATTGTACGCAACATTGGTCTTTACAGGTGTTCCTATGTGATCGTTGACTTGGGCCTAAAAAGGACCTACCAAGACACACTTGTGTCTTAGAAGTAAGATTTTTAGTGTTTCTGGGTCCTGTCTGCCTGCAGCCTCCAGTGCTTCTACTACTTGTATCTTGGTCTCCTGCACACCTGTGGCTTCCAGTTCTTCTGCTACCTGTTTCCCAGTCTCCTGTCTGACTGTGGCCTCCAGTACTTCTACTACCTGTTTCTTAGACTCCTGTGTACTGGCAATATCCAGTTCTTCTACTACTTGTTTTCTGGCCTCCTGTCAGCCTACAGCTTGCAGTGCTTGTTCTACCCATTTCCCATGTGCTTTGCGTGTCTGGTGCACCAATGACCATGGCCCATGTTTCTACCTGGACCATGAGATTGGAGGATCCACTTCACCAGGTGAGCAGAAACAGATATCATCAGCTATGTCTGCAAAAATCCATCAACTATACTGTGCTGATATGTTTCTTGTCGCAAGCTGTTGTGTATTCAATATTATCCCTATTATGATTATTTTTGTTATAATTATTGCATAATACACTCATGGGTACAATATGGAGACAAACCCAAATACACTGACAAACAAAAGGGTAACAATGTTTCAAAGCTTTTAAAATAAGGCACCATACCTAACTCCCCACTACAGCATTGAGACTACCATCTTGTTATTGACAATCTCTTGGCTATCTCGTACATAATAATTAATAATAATAATTTTATTTATACAGCACCAACATATCCTGCAGCACTTTACAGTTTGGAGGGTACAGACAATATGAGACAATACAGAGTAATGAAAATTCAAAAACCATGTGGAGTGAGGATCCTGCTCGCAAGCTTACAATCTAGAAGAAATCAGGGAGGCACAAAAGGTAACAGTAACAAATGATGTCATATATGGTCCAGCCATCAATATAATAATAATTAGGAGAGTCACGTGACGCTGCATGAATCGGTCATCGGCCGGGATCTGTACAAGTACAGGTAAAGTGCTATATTATGCATGGAGGACAGACAGTCTGCAGGTGCAGATAGATGACAAAAGAGGCCAGATTTAGAAAAGGGAAGATAGGAATAGTTAGACAAGTGAGGTGAGGTGATAGGCCAATCTAAAGAGATGTGTTTTTAAGGCTCGCTTAAAACTATTGGTATTGGGAATTAATTGAATTGTTCTTGGTAATTCGTTCCAGAGAATTGGTGCAGCTCGTGAGAAGTCTTGGAGACAGGAGGGAGAGGTTCAGATTGTAGCTGATGTCAGTCTTAGGTCACTTGCGTAGCGGAGGGCACATGTAGGGTGATAGAGATGAGAGAGGAGATGTAGGGTGGAGCAGAACTTTGGAGTGCTTTGTGGGTGAGAGTGATAATTTTATATTGTACTCTGTAGCAGACACATAAATTTGTTTCCAAATATTTAGCATATGATTAGTTATGCAAATTCTTGACATGTCACTGCATTGTTACTATTTTTCTTCCTAAAAATCTAGATTAAAATTATTACCATGTCAATTCAGCTTTGGGTTTTTTTTTTAAACAATAAATTTTTATTGAGAAATTTTCCAGTACAGAGAAAATCAGAACATACATCCTCATTTATGGCCAACATGGCCTAAACGGAGGCAGTAAATACCACAACAATAAGTCACAAAAAAAAAAAAAAAAAAAAAAAAAAAAGGGGGGATAGGGAGATTTGGGGGAGGAGGGGGGGAGGAAAAAATAAGGAGGGAAAGTACGGGTTGGGTAGGGGAGGGGGGGAGGGGGTGTCGGTCTAGCCACTTCAAAATCCGTAACGATTAAGACATGTTAGGAATATTAATGTACACAGATAGTATTGTGTCGGGAAGAGACCCATAGGTCCCACCAAGATAGGACTCTACTCCTTCGTTTGGCGTCCTGCGCCAGGAGCAGTTCATGTTGAAAATGTAGGTTGATAGAGTTCAGAAGATCCCCCACGGTAGGGACCAGAGGTTGTTTCCAATAACGGGCGACACAATTGCGTGCTGAGATCAGAACATTAGTGAACATTGGACGAAAGCTAGGAGGAAAGGATTCCAATCCCAAGCCCAGAAGAGCCAGCGTAGGAGGCAAGTTTACTGTCAGTCCAGTAATTTCTGTTAATAAGTCTTGAACAAAAGACCAAAATTGCTGGAGTTTTGGGCAGTACCACCACAGATGTTGAATAGTTCCCTTATGATTACACTTTTTCCAGCAGAGAGGTGACACAGAGTTAGGGCCAGTTGTAAAGTGGGCTAGTCGTTCCGGGGAGATATACCAGTCCATCTGTGTTTTTTTTAATTGTTCATGGTGGTTAATACATTTGGAAAAGGCAGACACATGAGTGGCAGCTCTTTGCCAGGATTGGAGGTCTGTTGAAAAGTTCAAACGTTTCTCCCACCTTAACATGTATGGAAGCTTTGTTTTGCCTCTCTCCCCCACCAGAGCATTATACATAATAGCTACCCCTCGATCATTGGGGGAGGATGATTTAAAGTATCTCTGTAATAAATGGTCCACGTCAACTGGGCTCACCTCCGGAAGCTTCAAGGAATCCAGAAAATGACGTAGTTGAAGGTAACAATAGAAGGAGGTACGGGGAACGCCAAAATTATCCATCAAATCTGAAAAGGCTTTGACTCTATCCCCCTCCCTTACTTGCCTTAGGAGCTCCACCCCGAGCGGTTTCCATGCGGAAAGAGAGAGAGAGGTCCACAGCCAGTTCGACCGCTGTGATAGAAACGTAGTGGTGTAGAAAGGATAGAAGGCCCCTGTTATGATGTGTCCAGATGTTAAGTAATGTGGTCATTGCTGAAAGGGGTATTTTATGTTTGCAGGTCGAGAGTAACGTTGCCTCTAATAGTAGTCTGGTGGAGTACCGAGGGGCAAAATGTTGTTCGATCTGCAACCATAGGCATTGGGAATCTTCTCTCCACCATACTCCTGCAGCTGCCAAGTGTATGGCATGATAGTAAGAAGTGATGTCCGGGAGGCCGAGCCCTCCTAGGCGGGTCGGAAGGGTCAGAATTTTAGTGCTAACTCGGTGGGTTTTGGAGTTCCAAATAAAGTTACCTAAGAGTCCCTGTAAAGAATGTAAGAAGCGTCGAGGGAACGTGAATGGAAGACACCGCAATGTATATAATATTTTGGGAAGATATGTCATCTTGGTAATTTGGATTCTTGCAATCCATGACAAATTTAATGATGAATGGGAACTTAGACTCAATGTAATCGACTTATACAGGGCTTCATAATTGCTCCGGACGATGTCGGCAGTACGAGTGATTTGGATGCCCAGGTATGGGAACCCAAGTGGAGACCATACGAAGGGCAAATTAGATTGGAGACGCTTGGCCAAATCCTGAGGAATGTTAATGGGGAACAGAAGGGATTTTGAGGAATTCAATTTATAGTATGACACTTCCGAAAATTCAGAGAGAACATTCATAATCCGAGGGATGGACCTCGCGACGTCCTTGCACATAAACACGACGTCATCGGCATATAAGCCTATTTTGTGTTCTCTGGATCCAACACGGGGCCCAATAATTTCAGGATCTTGCCTCACCCTCTCAGCCAAGGGTTCCATTGCTAGTGCAAATATTAATGGTGAGAGGGGGCAGCCTTGCCGTGTTCCGTTAGTTATTGAGAATCCAGAGGAGACAAAGCCCGAGGTTTTCACCCTCGCATTAGGAAAAGAGTAAAGCGCCATTATAGAGGCTTGGAAATCACCCACAATTCCAAATCTGGCCAATACCTCCCTTAAGTACCCCCAGTGCACTCTGTCAAAGGCTTTCTCAGCATCCAAAGACAAGAGGGCACTGGGGGTATGGTCTCTTTCCATCAGTTCAAGTAAGTCTAACAGTCGCCTAGTGCCATCTGAAGCCTGTCTCGCCGGGATAAATCCTACCTGGTCAGGATTAATCAAATGGGGTAATACACGCATCAGGCGAGTGGCTAACATCTTGGCATAGATTTTAAGGTCGCTATTGAGAAGCGCGATAGGTCTAAAATTTGCTGGGGAAGTATTGGATTTTCCCGGTTTTGGGAGCGTAGCGATTGAGGCCTCTAGACCCTCAGGTATTATTTGACCCTCTGTCCGCCAAAAATTGAAAAGTTTTAAGAGATAGGGAGATAAGGGTTGAAGGAAGGAGTGATAATAAGAGTAAGTGTACCCGTCAGGTCCCGGAGCAGATCCCCTCTTCATACCCCTAATCACTTCTTGTATTTCCTGTATTGAGAAAGGGGCATTTAGAATTTCTATTTGTGAGGGAGATACTCTGGGTAGGTGAATCTTGTCAAGGAAATCATTTATGAGCTCTGGGGAGGGCTGAGGGGTTAGCACGTCATCTCTTAAATTATAGAGTGAATAGTAGTAATTACGGAATTCCTCTGCAATCGTCAGTGGGTTTCTAATTACTGATTTGCTCTGTGTCACTAGATGGTCAATTTTGTTATGTTCCTGTTTTTGTTTAATGCGCCGGGCTAAAAGAGAACCCGCTCGATCACCCATTCCATAAAACTCTGCTTTGAATCTCCTCAAGTTGTGTTCAACTTTAGTCAACAGTAATCCACGCAATTCCAAACGGGCTTCCGAAAGGTCTGCGAGTATTGATGGAAGGGGTGATTTTTTATGTAGTGTTTCTAATGATGTGATTTTGGACGTAAGGGACGTTATGCGTTCTTCTCTTTGTTTTTTTGCTCTAGACGCCATCTTTATGAGCATACCACGAATATATGCTTTATGAGCTAGCCAGAGAGTCTCTGGGTTTGTATCTCCCGTGTCATTTAGTAAAAAATATTCGTTAATATGCCCTGAGATCTGCTGTGTGTTATCAGGCAGAGTTAAAAGATAGTCATTGAGTTTCCATGTCTTTTGAGGCGAAAAGTGTGAGGGGTCTGAGATTTGAAGGGATACTGGGGCATGATCTGACCAGGTAATATGGCCAATGTCTGCTTGGAGACAGCTTGGGAGTAATGAGTCGTTCACTAAGAAGTAGTCTATCCTACTGTATGTCCCAAATCTTGGAGACATGTAGGAGTAATCTCTCTCTTCCCCATGGAGATACCGCCAGATATCGTGGAGCTGGTGAGAAGACAGTAGATTGCCCATGTCTGTTCGACAGTGGGCGGAGGAAGAAGAGTCAAGCCGTCTATTAGGGGGCAGATTATAATCCCCGGCAATAATCGTTAGATCCTTTGTCACTTCCTTTAATTTGTTAAATAAGGTTCGGTGAAATTTCACCTGACCTGAATTGGGGCCGTATACTGATACTAACGAGTATGCCGTGTTGTTGAGAAGGGCACGAACTACTAGGAATCTCCCCTGAGGATCAGCAATTTCCTCTATCACTTGAACTGAAACAGATTTGTGTATTACTATCGCCACTCCAGCTTTTTTAACACCCGAAGATGCAAAAAACCTGTGGGGGTACAGGCTATTAGCCATTCTAGTATGATCTTGGGGGAGAAGGTGTGTCTCCTGTAAGAAGATTACCTCACTCCGAAGCTTTTTGATCTGGTTCCACATGAGAGAGCGCTTTCCAGGAGAGTTGAGCCCATTGACGTTTACCGAGGAAAACTTCAGAGCCATGGTCAACACTGGATATGCTGTAGTGAGGGGTGAGCAACAAGGTACAAAGATTACGTTAATACACAATGTCTTAAATTCAGTATACAATAATCAATACCTTTTGTGACCGACCAGGATCAGGAAGGTTAGGGAGGGATTAGGGAAAAATAGGGAAGGAAAGATAAGTGGGTAAAGGGTGGGTAAAAACCTATTTACAGTGCGTACTTATGACGCCAAAGGTGTAAACACCCAAAATTAGTATCCAAACCTCAGTTATACTTGAGGGTCAAAAACAGCAAAAAGCTGAGTGAGTACCACAAACGTACCCTAGGGGGCAATAAAATTCCAAAAGTAGGAATATCAGAGAGGAAAAAAGCGCAGAATAGCCAGAAAGGGATGAGATGATGCAGACAAGACAAGATAAGTAGGAAGAGGAGGGGGGGGGGAATGTATGAAAGTTAGAGGGGGGATGAGTAGGTGGGGAGAGAAGTTGTAAAGGAGGAAGGGAAGTTGAGATCGTGTTAAAGAATTATAATGGAAACGAAAAAAGCAAGGATATAGGTGGTGTATGTTTTAGAGAAAAACTAGAAGAAGAGAAGGGTGAGAGTGTAAGATGGAATAGATCGGAGGGGAAGGATTAGAACAGGGGCTAGTGGAGGCAGTGAGGTCGAAGTTAAGAAAGAGATAAGAGATAAAAGAGAGAGAGAGAAAGAGAGAGAAGAAGAAAAACAAGAAAAAGAAAAATACAAGGCAGGAATAGAGGCCCCACAGACACCAAAGTGTAAGTATCTGTATAAGAATGAGTATAATAACCGGTAGAATCAGTACTGTATTTGTTCAGACAGGATCCACATGATGGTCAGGGATGTCATCTGCAGGGACCGGACGATCCCGAGTCGGCGAGGCTGCATTCCTCGGTGGCATAAGATTCCATCGGCGGAGGAGATCTTCGGCTTGAATAGGGGTCAGGCAGGCATGAATCACGTTGTCTCTTTTGATTAGCAATTTCATGGGGTAACCCCATCTGTAGTCGACTTGACGGTTTCTCAAGATAGATGTAACTTCCTGGAAGGCTCTTCGCCTGGCTAAAGTGCCTGCTGAGAGATCCGGGAACACAGAAATATGGCTGTATTCCTCTGGGGCTCCAGATCCACTCCTGAGAGCCCGCAGGAAGTCCTCTTTAACCTCGAAGAAGTGGATCCTTGCGAGCACATCTCTAGGTAGCGAGGGATCTATTGTAGAAGGTCTGGGCAGCCTATGAATCCTGTCAATTACCACTTCACCAGGTTGTAGAGCGGGGATTACAGAGGAGACAAAATTCTGCAGCAGGGCTCTCAGCTCGCCTGTGTGCACACTTTCAGGGATCCCCCGTAGTTTCACATTATTACGCCTGGAGCGATCCTCCAGGTCCATCTGTTTCAGAGCCTGTCTCTCCGTCTTCTTCTGCAGCTCAGCATGTGCATCAAGTAGGGCATTGTGCGACCTTACTAATTCCCCATTTTGGCCTCCAGATGATCAGTGCGATTGGTAAGGGATGTGACCTCTCCCCTCACCCCTGCTAGCATGGACTGCATGTCCTCTTGCAATGAGGACCGCAGTCCCGCCAGCAATTCTCTCATGGCTGCATGAGTAAGTGGTGTATCAGTCCTGGGGCCAGAGCCTGAAGAGAGCGAGGCCAGGGACGCAATAGATCCCCTCCTGGAGGCGCGTGTGGAGCGCTGGGGGGAAGAAGGCGGGAGCGCCATTTTAGCTGCGGCTGCAGTGAGGCTGGGGGATGGAGAGGCAGCAAAGAAATCTGTGACCCGGCGAGGGTGAGTTTTTTTCGGGTGTCTTACCCGTCCCATTAGGTGCCCGACGTCTTCAGACGTCCAGCGGAGTTACTTCCGCGCTGTTTGAGCCGGTCTATGCGGTGATAAGTTGCTTTGGTGTCTGCGGGTCCTCGGAGCTCCCGGTCTATGCGGCCATTCTAGTTCAGCTCCAGGCCACGCCCCCAGCTTTGGGTTTTAACACTGCCTAAATCCTTCTGGGCATGCTCACATCGAATTCAGCATGTTTTGATTGAAATCGGGTCTCAGGTCTATTCTACACAATGTTGGTTCTTACTGTTAAACCCACTTGGGTATGTATACAGATTTTTCTTCAACTTTACCAACAAGTGTTTGATTAGATTGCAGTCTGGGGACTGTGGGACCAACAAACTGCACTACATTGTCATTTAACCATTGTCCAGCTGAAACACTATGTCGTCTTTCTCATACCTGTGCAAAGTAACTCTTGTAGGATACTCACAGATTAACATAAGATAGGATATTCACATAGGACACTCACATACATCATTGAGACCTCCATTGATCTTGGTCAAGTATCCAATGCCTTTGGCTGTGAAACAAGCTAATGTAATCAGGCTTCCTCCAGCGAACTTGACAGTTTCTTTAATTTCTCGAGCCATTAGCACCTTTTTACTTTGTTTCTTCTGATTTGAATTCACCAGAGCCTAGTCTATTGTCTTTCATCTCATCGCCCTAAATAACCCTTTTCAATATTCTAGTGTCCAGCCAACACTTCTTATGATGATATGGAAGTTTTTTTTACATATTTTTGGCCACCTTTCCACACCTGTGTAATGTGCATTGTATGGAAATATGTGATCTCACAATTACAAAGCATATGAGCCATCTCCACTGCCATGTTTGCTGCACCAGAACAGATAGACATTGTGGTGAGCCGACTTGTTGACTCTGATATTTTGCAATGAATATCTCCTTCTTGACTTCTATGTGAAAGGACTTAATTGTATTCTCCCAAATGTTATAGCACTCACATGATGCAGTTTGTTAATGTTTTTAGTCAAGAGACTATCTATGAGCTTGATGCTGCTGCTTTTCTTTTCTTGAGAAATCTTCCTCATGACTGCTTCCCGATTTGAACCACTGACCTGACTCTTAGGAATCAACATAGGCATTGTTCACACACAATTTGCATTTTTTTTAGCACTCCTAAAACCACATGCGTTATTTTAAGAGTGCTAAAAAATGTCCCTTGTGTGTCTGAAAGGATTAGAATCCATTTTGGACTTTGTCAATTTTTCATCAAAAACGTAGGCAAAAACGCAAGCGTTAACGCAGGGTGCATAAATGTGCCTTTTAAAAACGCATGTGTTTCCCATAGGGCCCCATGTTATAGAAACGCATGCGTTTTTTTTAACATGGGGCCCTATGGGAAATGCATGCGTTAACGCAGGTGCCTATGTGTGCCCTGCATTAATGCATGCGTTTCCCATAGGACCCCATGTTAAAAAAAAGCATGCGTTTTTGGAAACTACCCCTGTGTCTTTTTCCAGCACCCGAAAAACGCTGCGTGCAGCGTTTTTTGGACTGGGGGAAAAAAAACACAAGTGAAGCTGAAAAACGCATGTACACTCAAATGCACCCTGCGTTAACGTACCTGCGTTTTTGAAAAACTTCAAAAAAACGCAGAGAGTGCCAAAAACGCAGGTGAGTGTGAACAAGGCCATAGAAACACACTGAGCTGTTTGGAAATGTGAGAACAGATAGTAGTTTGCAGTATAAAAAAAAAAAAACATTTTTCAAACACCAGGAGCAGAACAGTAACAATGCAGTGAGATAACAAAAATCTGCATAAATAATCAAATGCTACATGTACATTGTTACATGTAAAATTCATGTATGAGATATCCAAAATAATTGTCTATAGAACAAAGCTAGTATCATGCTCAAAGCTGAAATGGATGGTAAGATCTGGAGTCTGAAAATCAAAAGATCAAAACATTGTTACTAGTGATGAGCAAGTGTAATCATTACTATTCGCTACTCACACGAATAGTATGGTATTTGCGATACTCATTACTCGTCGAGTAACGCTGGTGCTCGTGAGAGATGTGTTGGTCTTGAGCAATCTGACACAAATTGCCAGCTCCCCACAGTACACAAAGGGAGTCGGCACACCAGTGAGAGCAGCTTCAATGGAAGGCTCTCACTGGGTGTTGCATGCAGTGAAGATGCAAAAAAGCCCTCCCTCTTGCCCTGTTCTGAAAATGCTGATTTTATCGTCGGATATGTGTTGACAGAGCCTATCACTAAGGCCGGCTTCACACCGCAGTTTGGAGCTGTCAGGTTCTGTCCAGTGTTTTGCAGGATGCACAAGACAGAACCTGACAGCCCGGGACGTGCAGAAACTGAGGACAAATATTCCCTATGATCCTGTTTTAAACAGGAATCTTTTCTGTGCATCTCTGCCGCTGTCCAGTGCTGACATGTCAGCACCGCGTATGCAGGGGAACTGCCCACAGTGCTGAAATTTCAGCAGTGGAGATCTCCATTGTGCTGAACTTCAGCGCCGTCTCAGTAAAATGCATGCGGGAGGATCCAGTTTTGTTTGTTTTTTGCACCGGACGTAAAAAATTATGCAGACTCCGATTTTGTGTCCAGTGCCAAAAACAAACAGAATCGGATCCTCCCGGAAAAGCACAAAACCGGAGGCCAGAAAAGGCCAATCCGGCACCATAAGGACACTTGGGGTCAAAACTGGATCAGGTTCTGTCCGGTTCACACCAAAGAAAACCTCACAGGTAAAAACCGTGGTGTGAAGTCGGCCTAACTGATTAACATTGGACTCACTATTCAGACGAGTATGGGAGTGTTACAAAGTACTCTTTACTAGTATAGCGATTACGACTATTTCGCTACTCGCTCATCACTAATTGTTACTCTTTGGCTCATCAGAGTATGAAAGCATAATGAAGTGGAAAATGAATGTCCTTAAGTAGGTCAAAAAGATTAAAAATTACTTTTTTTTTTATTTAAATGTGTATTGTATTTTAGTTAGTTTCATGCGTTTCCATTAAAGTCAATGGGGACAAAAACGCATGCATTTTGATGCGTTTTTGCGGTAAAAAACGCATAGAAACGCAAATGAAGCAAAACGCAGCAGACGCATAGATGTGAAAGGGGCCTTAATAATAATCATACACAACATCATATTGACCCTCAAGCTAATTTGTTACCATTTTTAAAATGTGGTTGTTATAGGACCCTTTCAATATTAAGAGTCTGTATATTTGAATTCACACAAGGACATTGTTGAAGGTGAAAGTATGGGTTTTACTATAGTTCATTATACACAAATATTACAATATTCACTTTTTTAGTCTTAGTTTTTTTTTCTTCTGATTACATTCTACTGAAAGAAAATTAAAATGGTTGCTGTCTAGATTTAGACAAGTAGAAATGTAATATAAATAGAAGATGTATCAAAGTAATGAAATGACTGTATTAACAAGGGACAGTTCTGTTTGACATTTGCCTGGAATAATGTTTTATTTCAAATATTAGCATAATTATATTTCTGAGCATTATCAAAAGATATCATTTCTTCTACAAGGCATGACTTCAGTCATTGTGTGGACTTCATGGCACAAAAGTTAAGCAGGAATATCTGTGTGGCTGATACATTTTAAGCCAGATCATTTCAATATTTTATGTAACATCTTTACGTCCAGATCCAAAATAGTTCCTTATGGCCCAACTATAACTCACCAGGATATCATAATTGTATAGGTAAACAATACATTTACCTTTACTTTTATTTATTTTTGTTGTGAATCGTAATATGTGTGTAAATGTATATAATACTCTGAGGTCTCCTAGGATTGAATTTAAAGGGGTTGTCCTGGCTTTTTGTAGAATTTTTATGTGTATCCAGACAGCAACATTGTGACAGTTTGTAATATACCTTTTGTCAACAGTTTGCATTGTCACCCAGATATCACCTATTTGCGTCTGCAAGAGAGTGACCAGACGACGTGTTTGTGTTGGAGCCTGCATGTAAATGCAGAACTGGACGTTACACCCAGACTCCTCCAAACATGCGCCCCAGTCTACAGCATGCCCGGCCACCCCCAGACTCAAACAGGCCTGCCTCACCCCCTAATATGACCACTCACCCCCTTTGCATACAATGGTCCCCTCCTCCACTGACACAATGTGCTGAATCCACAGCTGAAGGAGATTTGACACACTGTCAGTGGAGGAGGAGACCACTATATGAAATATGGTGTGTGCGCTCACCCTGTGGCCCTGTGTTAAAATGTGTATGCTCACCCAGTGTGCCAAATGTCCTTTACAGCTACGGATTCAGCACATTGTGTCAGAGAAGAAGGGGACCGCTGTGTGCAATGGGGGTGGGTGGTCACATTAGGGGTTGAGGCAGGCCTGTAGCAGTCTGGGGGTGGCTGGACATACTGAGACTTGGGGTACATGTTTGGAGGACACTGCGGGCTCCAATACAAACACACCCCCTGGTCGGTCTCTGACAGACCGAAATAGGTGATATCTGGGTAACTATGCAAAATGTTGACAGGATGTATATTACAAATTGTCAACATTTTGCAGCCTGGATACACATAGAAATTATCCAAAATGCCTGGACAATCTCTTTAACCACTTTCAAGTTCTTTAAAACAAACATAGTTTTAGTAATAACAAAGTGAGCTTACAATAGAAGTGGATGGTAACACAGTAGTAATAAACAGTTCATTAACAGTGCACAAATACTTTTTTGTGTTTTAACATTAGAAACACAATTTTTCTTATTCATTTGCGATGAGAGAGGCCATTCTGTGCAGAGCCCTAATTTCCGTTGGCAATATCCTTTTTAGGGTTAACATTGCCATATATTCCATAATGTCCTCTGCTTCCTCCCACCAATACATATTTAGCCTGTGTTTGGTGGTACAACTGCCCAAACAGCTGATGAGAGTGGTGATGGTGGTGGTTCTACTGCTGATAGTGGATACCTTCTGAGCCGTGGCATGTTTTTTTTTTTTTTGTTTTTTTTTACTGGACCCTGTCAATTTGTCATTTGTCAATTTTTTAATTATCACGCACTCTTTACAATATGATATTTCATTTTTGATAATATTTTCAGCCCCAATTATTCACTATGCTAACATTGATAGGGATATAAAGCTTAGTGCTACAACTGTTTACAAGGATGTCACTACAATGTAATTTTGTGCAACCCTTTTTCCGGATGTTTATTAAAGTAACAGATGAATTCCATAAGACATCAAAAACAGAAGTAAAATTAAAATTAAAATTGATTTGGAATATCAGGTCTAAACAGTGGATAATGCGATGATGGTTCAGGGAGTCCCACATTTGTAGTCTGATTGTTATTAATGTGGGTTGTTGTCATGAAGGTCCTTTATTCACGGGGTCTTATCTTACAGTATTCTTGTATGGCCTGTAATAATAAGTAGCCAAATTAGTCGTGGATGTGGTAAAGGGTCTTATAGTCTGCAGGTGATTATTCTTAAACCAGTTTCTTACCCTATAATAAATTCCAGCAAATACTGGTCCTGGATTGAGTTTTGGGAATTTGTCCTCTCTTAATCATTGGAGGGTGTTCACCTGTATGTCAAACATATACACTTTAGGAAGTGTTCATTAAGTTCTTCTAACAAGAATTATATTATCATTGAATGAGGTGATTTTACCTGAAATTGTACCAGTTGTCGCGTTTTTTTCATGTGTTAAAATGTTGGTGACATGCCAAAGAGATGTATTACAATCAATGTAGTAAATCTTACTTACAGTATATAGGTCCTATTATATGTATAATATACCTTTGCAGGGTATCTGCCGTCTCAGTTATAGCTACTCTAGTTGCTGCGTTCCTCTGGTTGCAATACTCTCTAATAATCAACCATTGAAATATAAGTCATCATCTTGTGGTGCCTTATTTTCATATTGTAATGGGGCTGTTAACCAACATATGATATCAGAAACTTACACTGTCACCATAGATACACAACTGTTTATCGTCCTCTGGCTTCAGTGTTATCCATATATCCCGCAGGTTGTTGACAATATTACATGTATTACTACTATCATTGTTCCAAATTTATCCTGTAATAAAAGTCCCAGATTCAATATAATTATACTTGAGTGTCGATCTGTAATTTTCAATCCTAGGACTTACTCCTATGTTGTAGTCACATTGGTCCTTCCTCACTCCTGGTTGCAGTCCTACCTATACACAAATAGAAAGTGTGGGTTGTTGGTTGGATAGTGGATAATGCTTCCAGTCAGTTTGCCACCACCACAACCACCTCGTCTTCCACACAGTCAAGCCTCAGTAACCGTGAGTCTGGACCGCATATTGCTCACCCTGATCCTCCTTCCTCCCACCATACTGAGTGCCTGGACAAAAGTGATCCCACACTTGGACACTCTGAAGAGCTGTTCATGTTTCCATTTATAGATTCGGGCCTCTCGCCCGCTCCACTTGAAGGGGGGCAAGAGGAGATCGCACGAAAGCAATGATGGGAAAGTGTCACAAGAGGTGGACGAGGATGAGACACAATTGCCAGAAAGTCAGGAGGAGAACCAGGGTGCGGAATTGGAAGACGACGTGGTGGATGATATAATAACTGACCCAACCTGGCAGGATGACATGCACAGAGAGGACAGCAGTGCACAGGGGAAGGGAGGCGTAGCACCCGAACAATGCAAGAAGAAGCAGTGTGGTGGTCGCAGGCAGAAGGCGGGCAACCGTTCCCTGTAACACCAACACGATGAAAAGTTGCATGTATAACTGGCAGCTGTCCCTCATTACTCAGTCCCCAGCCGCCATTATTTCTCTGGGTGTGCCGTCCCCGCATTACACAAGCACGTTTCCCAAAACATTAGCTGTCCCCTTAACAACATAGTTACCGGAAAAGTCCACCTAACCACAGACACGTGGACAAGTGCTTGTGGGCAGGAATATTACAGCTCACTGACAGCACACTGGGTAAACATAGTGGAAGCCGGGACCCAGTCGGACCTTGGGATGGAACACGTCCGCCCAACGCCAAGGATTGTGGGCAAAACTCAATTAGGTTTGCCCCCACAGTCTACAGCTCTTGCACGTGATCCTCCTCAGACTCCTCTTCAGCCTCCACATCAGTCAAAAGCTGGAATCACTACAGCACTGCCTCAGCCAAGCGGCAACAGGCTGTGCTGAAGCTAATATGCGTAGGTGACAAATCGCACAATGCTGAAGAGCTGTGGACAGCTCTGAAAGAGCAGGCAGATCTGTGGCTCACACCTCTGAACCTACATCCAGGGATGGTCGTGTGTGACAATGGCCGGAACCTGGTGGCGGCTCTGCGGTGAGGCTAGCTCACACATGTACCATGCCTGGCCCATGTGCTCAACCTCGTGATTCAGCAGTTTCTTAAATCCTACCTGGAGCTGTCTGATCTGCTTGTCAATGTACACCGCCTGTGTGCCCATTTTAGAAAGTCACCTACTGCTTCAGCTGCCCTTGCCAAGTTTCAGCTTCCTGCTAACAGACTTGTGTGTGATGTCCCCTTGTGTTGGAGTTTGCCACTGCAGATGTTCATCAGGATTTGTGAGCAGAAGAGGACAGTTGTTGACTACCAGCATCAACAACGTCGTTGGTATTCGGTTCAGACTCCACACATAAGACCTCAGGAGTGGACATGGATGTCCAACATATGTGCCTTCCTCCAAAACTTTGAGGACTCCACCAAGATGGCGAGAGCGATGACGCCATCATTAGCATCACCATCCCACTATTTTGTCTTCTGAAATGCTCTCTGCTCAAAATCAAAATGGATGCATTGCAGGTGGAGCACCATGAGATGGAGCAAGGAACCATACAGGGTGATTATTCACAGCCCAGCCTCATCTCATCACAATGTCAATTGGGGGACAATGAGGAGGAGGAGGAAGAACAGGAACTAGTTTTATGTGCTATAGACAGTACTACCTGCACAACTGTCATACCGTCTGTTCAGTGTAGATGGCTAGAGGATAGGGAGCAGGAAGAGGAGGAGCGCAACATCAGTCATCCTCTTGGTGAGGACAGGGAAGCCTTGCCTGTTACCAGTCTGGTGCGCATGGCTGAGTTTATGTTATGCTGCCTTTTACGTGACCCTCGTGTTCTCAAAATTTTGGGTGACACTCATTACTTGTTGGTGAAACTTTTAGACCCATGCTAGAAGGAGAAATTTATATCTCTTATTCTCGAGGCGAAAAGGTCTACAAAAATGGGGCAGTACCAGAAGGCCCTTGTTGCGGAATTATTAAAAAAACTCCCAACTGAAAATGCTGGCAGCAGAGGTCACAGTTCGGTGGACAACCATGGAGTAGAGGTGAGAGAGACACAACTCCAATCCAGCAGAGGCAGGGAAACACTGTCAAAGTTCTGAGAGAATTTTCTCAGCCCCTCCCATGGGTCCTGAGGTGTGGGGTACTCTAACAAGGAGTGCAAAGTTTGAGAAGGAGTACCTTGCCGACTGTATCAAAGTTTTCCGTGATTCCTCTGTGCCTTATAACTATTGAGTATACAAGCTGGACACATACCATGAACTGACTCTCTACTCCTTGGAAATCCTGGCCTGCCCTGCTGCTAGGGTTTTGTCAGAGCGGGTATTTAGTGCCACAGGGGGAATTATTACTGATAAGCTCACCTGCCTGTCAACTGAAAATGCTGACAGGTTGCCTCTTATTAAAATGAAGAAGGGCTGGATTGGGCCAGACTTTTCAACACCTCAACACCACTAAATGATACCAACGTAACATAAACTCAAAGCCAGTGTCTTTTTTGGGAAGGTATATTCCCATGCTCCTCTTCACCCCCACACATTGGTATACGCTTCCTGATTTTCTCTATTAGTTCTAGTCCTCCACCACCATATCACCAGGGTGAATGTGGTCCATGATGCAACACTTTTAAAAGGGTGTTTATGATGCCCATAAGAAAAAAATTGTTATACAGTATATTCATGTTTACCCCCCAGGGGTATAGGTTTGTCAGTCCATACTGACATGGGTATTACAAGTATAGGAGACCTGCTCCTTTGTAATGGGATCATTGTTTTTTAAAGCCCTCCTCTACATCTCTTACTAAGGGCTTTGTAGTGCCTCCCAATTTTTGTCAGCCCTGCATAGGGCAACACTATGGGAAACCCACTTCCTAATAATGGGAGGATTATTTAATGAGGCCTTCCTCCACTTCTCTTCCAAGGGGCATTGGATTGCCTCCCAATTTTTGGCAGCCCTGCATAGGGCAACGCTATGGGAGACCCACTTCCTAATAATGGGAGTATTATTTAATGAGGCCTCCCCCATGTCGCTTCCAAGGGGAATTGGAGTGCCTCCCAATTTTTGGCAGCCTGCATAGGGTAACACTATGGGAGACCCACTTCCTAATTGGAGCATTATTTAATGAGGCCTTCCTCCACCTTCCTCCACTTCTCTTCCAAGGGGCATTGGATTGCCTCTCAATTTTTGTCAGTCCTGCATAAGACAACACTATCAGATGCAATGTCTGGAAAGGAGAAAGCGCAAATAGGGTATACCTGTGTGGTCAGGAGGAGAACAAAAATAGGATATTGCTTTCCTTTTCCAGGTTGTGACAGGCACAACCACACCAAACAACATATGCAGATTTTAATCCTGATGACGGTCTGCAGCAGCTCCCCCAACTTCTAAAGTGAAAAGCACGAAAACAGGGGGATGGGTTATCCGAACCGAGCTACCGCCTGAAGAAATTATTCACTTCCAAAACATTTATGTGAGGGAAAAGATGATAATACTCTGCATGCAGATGATTGCTTTGTTTAGCATGTGATTTTATGTCACTTCCTGCTCCACCCTGTTTGCTGATGTCAGTTTTTTGCAAATGAGAATGTATAAATTGTTTCAGTACTAGGAGATGGATGTACCGTATATACTCGCGTATAAGCTGAGTTTTTCAGCCCAAAAATTGGGCTGAAAAGTCTGCCCCTCGGCTTATACGCGAGTCAGTGCCTGTGCTGGCTGGTGGGGGCCGAGATCAGGGGCTGGAGGAGGCTGACAATAGAGCGGAGAGGTCACGTGGTGCCGCTCATATTATATTCATGATATGCACTGCATCCCCCGCCCATCAGGGGGGAAGGGAGCAGTGCATATGAAGTACCATTATACAGGCCCCCCTCACAGTATGGCGCCCCCCCTTCACAGGATGGCCCCCGCATACAACGCTGCGCACATACATTACCTGGCTATCAGCTGTCACCCTCCGGCGGCGGATCGCTGCTCCTGGCTCCGGGCTGCATCTTCATCTGTGTCTTCCTGCTTGTCATGTGACTGGCCGGGTCGCGATGACGTCATCGCGATGAGCCCCGGCCACAAGCAGGAAGACACAGATGAAGATACAGCCTGGAGCCAGGAGCAGCGATCCACCGCCAGAGGGTGACAGCTGATAGCCAGGTAATGTATGTGCGCAGCGCTGCATGCGGGGGCCATCCTGTGAGGGGGGGCTGTATACTGTGAGGGGGACCTGTATACCATCACTGCTGGGCTGTATACTATGCCTGGGGACCTGTATACCATCACTGCTGGGCTGTATACTATGCCTGGGGACCTGTATACCATCACTGCTGGGCTGTATACTATGCCTGGGGACCTGTATACCATCACTGCTGGGCTGTATACTATGCTGGGGACCTGTATACCATCACTGCTGGGCTGTATACTATGCTGGGGACCTGTATACCATCACTGCTGGGCTGTATACTATGCCTGGGGACCTGTATACCATCACTGCTGGGCTGTACACTATGCTAGGGACCTGTATACCATCACTGCTGGGCTTTATACTATGCTGGGGACCTGTATACCATCATTGCTGGGGCTGTATACTATGTTGGGGACCTGCTGTATATCATCACTGCTGGGGCTGTATACCATCACTGCTGGGGACCTGCTGTATACCACCACTGCTGGGGACCTGCTGTATACCACACTGCTGGGGGCTGTATACCTGTGCTGGGGTCCACCCTCGGCTTATACGCGAGTCAATACCTTTTCCCAGGTTTCGGGGGCAAAAGTAGGGGGGTCGGCTTATACACCGGTCGGTTTATACATGAGTATATACGGTACATCTGTGATTTTTTTCCTCAAAAAGGGGGCTTGTTCCCCAGATACACATAGAAAATAAAAAAATTACAGTTTTGGAAGTGAATAATTTCTTCATTCGTAGCGTGGTTCGGATACACCGTTCCACTGTTTTCCTGCTTTTGACTTTAGGACAACACTATGGGAGACCCACTTCCTAATAATGGGAATATTATTTATTGGAGCCCTCCTCCACATCTCTTCCAAGGGGCATTAGAGTGCCTCCCAATTTTTTTTTTCATTTTTAGTGTAATAAGAGAACAAAAATATACACCAACACTGTCTCACAAGTGAGTATGAGCCCTTAACATATTCCCCAGGAAAAACCATTTTGGTTTCGTTTTTGTACATTTTATTGTGAGTCCATAAAAGTGGTGTAATACTCAGACAACGTTGTCGACAGCAGTGACCTGGGAGTCAGAAATGCTTACAGGGGTTTTCCCCATGCTGTTCCCATGTCATTTAAGCACTTTTCTTATACGTTTGTGACATTTTTAGGCTTTTTGCAGACCGCCTGAGGTGCTGCCGGAAAAATGATTGAATTTTCCATAGGTTAACATTGGGCTCAGTGCTTGAGTCGAGCACCCGAGTATTTCAGTATGCTCGACTTGAGCATCAAGCATCCGAGCATTTTACTGCTCGCTCATCACTAGGTCAGACCATTGCAGGTTCAATACACAGTAAAAAGTGGAATAAAGATCAAAAATATAACAAAATAGGTAAAAGTCAGAAAATCACCCCCTTTTACGACATTAATATTTAAGAGATAAAAAAATATGCACACATATGACCGATGCATTTGTAAAATCCATAAATAAATTTATTCAATTGGTAATTGACATAATGAGAGAAAAAAATTACAGAATTGTAGTTTTTGGCCACTGCAAAAACAAAACAAAAGGTAATAATAAATGTTCAAAACATTGTATATATTCCAAAATAATATAAATAAAAACATTAGCTCTGAGCGCAAAAAACAAGGTCATAGAAGCAGCTCCATACAGCAAAAATGTAAACATTACAGCATTCAGAAAGTTGCGACACAAGCAAGATTTTTCTGAATAGCATTTAAATAAAACAAAAACTACAGTGGAGAAAAAAAGTATTTAGTTAGCCACCAATTGTGCCAGTTCTCTCACTTAAAAAGATGAGAGAGGCCTGTAATTGGTAGATAGGTAGACCTCTACTATGAGACAAAATAAGAAAACAAATCCTGAAACTCACATTGTCTGATTTTGAAAGATTTTTTTTTCAAATTTTGGTGGAAAATAAGTATTTGGTCACCTACAAACGAGCAAAATTTTGGGCCATCACAGACCTGTAACTTCTTCTTTAAGAGGCTCCTCTGTCCTCCACTCATTACCTGTAGTACTGGCACCTGTTTGAACTTGTTTTCAGTCTAAAAGACACCTGTCCGCAACCTCAAACAGTCACACCCCAATTCCATTATTGTGCAGACCAAATAGCTGTCAAAGGACACCAGAAACAAAACTGAAGCCCTGCACCAGACTGGAAAGACTGAATCTGCAATAGGCAAGCAGCTTGGTGGAGCAATATTCAGAGAATGGAAAATGTACAAGACCATAGATAATTCCCTTTATCTGGGGCTCCACGCAAGATCTCACCCTGCTTGGTCAAAATGATCTTAAGAACGGTGAGCAAAAATCCCAGAACCACACGGGGGACCTAGTGAATGACATGCAGAATGCTGGGACCAAAATTACACAGACTACCATCAGTAACACACTATGCCACCGTGGACTCAGATCCTGCAGTGCCAGACATGTTTCCCTGCTTAAGCCATTACATGTCCGGGCCCATCTAAAGTTTGCTAGAGAGCATCTGGATGATCTTGAACAGTATTGGGAGAATGTCATATGGTCAGATGAAACCAAAGTAGAACTATTTGGTATAAACACAACTCGTCGTGTTTGGAGGAGAAAGAATTCTGAGTAGTATCCAAAGAACACCATACCTACTGTGAAGCATGGGGGTGGCAACATCATGCTTTGGGGCTGCTTTTCTGCAAGGGACCAGGACAATTGATCCGCGTACATGAAACAATAATTGGGGAGATGCATCGTGAAACTTTGAGTGCAAACCTCCTTCCATCAGCAAGGGCATTGAAGATAAAACATGGCTACGTCTTTTAGCATGACAATGATACCAACTACACTACCAGGGCAACAAAGGAGTGGCTTTAAAAGAAGCATTTCAAGGTCCTGGAGGGGCCTAGTCAGTCTCCAGATCTCAACCCTATAGAAAACCTTTGGAGGAAATTGAAACTCTGTGCTGCCCAGCGACAGCCCCAAATCATTATTACGCTAGAGAGGATCTGCATGGAGGAATGATCCAACATACCAGCAACAGAGTGTGCCAATCTTGTGAAGAAAGAAGCAAAAAAATCAGCTCACTTTCTCTCCAGTCCCATCACACGAATCATGCAGTGCTGCAAGTAGTATGAAGGTGAAGCAGAATTCCAGCGTGGGAAATGTCCGCAAAAAAATAACTTTTATTCTGCTTTCATTAAAAGCACTTAAATCCAGAATCCATCATTACATTCAGAGGCACAAAAACGAGTATTTCCTAACAAGTGACAGTCACAGGCTTATAGTGCATTTAAAATCATATGCGTTTCAACGGTCATGCCTCCTTAATCATTGTGATAAAAATAAAATGAAAAATGACTGCTATAAAGGCCTAGGCCCATTAGGCTACACCCTCTGTTCCTGCAGACAGCAGAAGCAGGACAACACCTACAGATAATTAATGAGTTCAGCATGAAATTTACATATGCACATACTATGTTGGAAAAAAATAAATAAAATAATACACATATATATATATATATATGTATATATATATATATATATATATATATATATATATATATAATATATATATATATATATTCTTCAATTTTTCTCAAAGTCATTAACCCCATAACGGGATGATACAGATGGTTAGGCTGTGTCCATAAAACATGGCAGAAGTCAAACAGAATCACATAGCATAAAAAGAACATACAAAGATTATAACCTGTCATCATTCATAATAATTCAGAGGTCTTGCTGAATGTTCATACCTAGGGGGGCTCTGGACATTAGTTGATACATCCACCATGTCTCTCTGTTGGTCATTTTTCATTTTATATCTCCCCCTCTAAACGGAGCTTTAACCCTTTCAATACCGCAGACCTCAAATGAGCTGACATCCCCATTGTGTTTGCGAATGAAGTGTTTGGATGCGGCAGAGCTCTAAAGGGGGATATTATTCACTGCACCCCACATACTGCTGGTCACAAGTGGTGCAATTAATCACATAAACAACATTGGGGGATGTAATGGTTACTTTTGTACATCTTTTTAGTGACAGATGAGTGAAATTCCTTACTGTTCGCCATGTATTTACAGCAGGTGCGTATATTATGCCCACACTTAGGTGCCTTTAGAACTGGGCCAGTTTTCCTTCTTTTTTAACTTTTTGTCTTCACTAAAAAAGAGGCTGGGGGATAAGATGCCATTCAGACTAGAAGATTTTTTAGCAATATATCGCACTGATTTGGGCAGAATTTGGTTTAGCTCTTTACCCTGGCTCAGCATAGGGATCGTTTTTCAGATGAAGTTAGTAATTTCCTTAAACTGGGGGCTGTATGTGTGGCACCCCATGGGTTAATCTGCCACAATAACACCACATAGGTTTTCTCCCCACTACACACTGACAAACACTAGCACCTCTGGGCCAGGAGGGGGAGCACCACCTGCTCCCTTAAATACTCCTGCTCATGAGGGAGAGCTCAGACCGAACAGCACGGTGCAGTGCTGTGAAAAGCACAAGTTAGTGCAGAACTTCGTGCAGGCCCAGCAAGGGTCGGAGGAACAGGAGAACTACAGACTGAGGAACACGTCTGGGAGCTGGAGTGATACCTTCACTTGCCCCAGAAGAGCGCACGGAACGGACACCGGATCCGGTACTGTGTCTGGCACCCACAGCACAGTGAATCCAGGAACAGTGGGATCTCTAGATGCCCCTAGTACAAGTGCAAAGCAACACGGAGGGGTCAGCACAGCACAGAGGACTCAAGTTGCCTAGCCAAGTGGTACCAGCAGAACACAGAGAAAGAGTGAGAAGTCCCAGCAGCTTAGCTAGACGCAGCAGCCAGGACACACACACAGCGTAACACGAGGAAGCTGACGACCCGGACAGGGTGGGAAGAGAGCTTATCCCCATTACAGACTCCGTGGACTATAACCTGCAACAACATCTGCAGTAAAGCTTTGGAAAACAGCAAAACTGTGAGTCTGTGTATTGATTGCAACCTTTGCCCTACATTCAGTAACAGAGACTTCCCACCTGCAGAGCTACCAACCTGTCAGCTCTGCACACGGATTAGAAGAAGCTGCAGCATCAGGAGAAGAGGAGAATTGCACCTTTGACTACTAAACGTGAGTGTGTGTCCTTTAACCCCGTCTTCACCATTCATATCCATTATAGACTATACCATCACTGCCCCAGGGAATACAGTTCTACCCACTGGAACTATTACACCTAAGCTGCCATTCCATCATCCCCGGATGTTCTGCAGCAGCGGCGGCCCCATCACTGGCCGTATATGGTGGGTGGCGTCACGACTGACAATCCCCTGTAAATACACCCCTTTTATTTGCCAGGGCCCGGGAAACGGACCGGACCAGGACCACTCGTGACTTCCCCCGCAGCAGACACGGTCCGGTACCGAGTACCCTCGTCCCAGTGGGCTCGACATATGTAGTGGTGAAGGTCATGTGCTCCTCATTACACATGCATTTATTACATATATTATTAAGCATCGTGTCCCGATCAATGTCATCAGTAATGATCTCAGCCCTCCGTAGCATTCAGTTAGGATAGCCCCTATGAATCAGTCTATCTTTCACCTCCCTTTTAGGCTGGATTCACACTGCAGTCAGGTCCGATCCGGGGCTGTCCGGTATAAACCAGACAGTCCCGGACCTGATTTTCACCCCATCCAGCTCTATGGGGCCGAATGGAGCCGGATGGCAACTCTCTGCCATCCGGTTTCCATGTGTCTGGTAGAATCCAGAAGGAATCGGATTTTTCTCGGAGTATGCTGCATTTTGTGTCCGGGGGAGAAACATCTCCTCAAATCGGATCCTCCCGGATCAGGGGCAATCCTGCGCTCCCTATCATGGGAGTCTATGAGGCCGAGTCTATGAGGCCAGATTGCCCCGATCTGAGAGGATCCGGGAACCGGACACCTGCAGCTGAAGTTTAGCGTGAGCTTTGCTGAACTTCAGCACCAGGGAGCTGTCCCCTGTAAAGCGGTGCAGCACCACTTCACAGGGGACAGCAGCTGAGCTCTGTAGCATCCGGCTGCACACCGGACTGGAGGGCGTATTTGCCCTCCGGTTCTGTGTCCAGATCCAGTCCGGGGCTGTCAGGTTCACCCCAGACAGCCCCAGATCAGACCTGACTGCAGTGTGAAGCCAGCCAAACTCCTGTCATAGACTTCCTTGGTGGAGCAATTCCTCTTGTATCTGTAAAGTTCCCCCACAGGTATGTTTTTTATTACATGTCTTGGATGACATGATCTGGCAGTTAGTGGCGGTACTCTTCCTGAGAGGGGAGATTGTGATGACTGAATCTGAATTTAGACCTAGAGTAACATCTAGAAAATTTATATTTCTCCCACCAATCGTATAAGTGAATTTCAAATTCATTTCATTATCATTCATGTATTTGATGAGTTCAGATATCAAATCCCTCAGAAAGCAGATCTTTTAGTTTTTTTCTGAAATAATTCAGTGGGATCATGCTGTAGTCTCCTATATGTGCTTTTGTTATTCAGCATCAACATGTTTTCCTGAACATATAGACCTGCATTCAGTAGGACCACAGCCCCACCCTTGTCAGCTCTTCTGACTATGAGATCTTGATTCTCTTTGATCTCCTCCAGAACTTTCCTTTCTGTTTTACTCAAGTTCAGTCTGCAGTGGTTACATGAGGATTTCTTCTTGAGTTCTATTATGTCCTCTTCTATGCATTCCTGGAATAAGTCTAAGATGTTAGGTCTTGAATTGACAGGGTAAAAATAGGGTCTTTTAGGTTTAATCAGAGGTCAGATTTTTGATGGGCTCTGTGAATTCACTTCCAAGGGTCCTGAGATCACTAATGGAGCAAAGTTCCTGGAAAGTCGCTATTTTACCCAGTGTGGTCAGGTCACTGTGTGGTCGGGCTCCGTCTATCTACATGATCAGGTTTTTCTTTGAGAAAGTGGCATTTTAAAGTAAGATTACAAACAAATTTATTTACATCTAGTAGTGTTCTATACATATCAAATTTATTTGTAGGAGAGAAAGTGAGACCTTTAGATAGAATCTCCATTTGGGTCTCACTTATTAGATAACTGAACAGGTTAATCACCACATTTTTCTCGCTTTCTTTCGCCTCTGCGGATATCTTCTTGTTGTTATGCTTCCTGCCACCCCTTCTCCTGTGTGTCATCCGTTTTTTGCAGGTGCTTGAGTTGGAGGGGTCTTTCCCAAAACATTGGTCATGATGAGGTGTAAATCGTTGTCTTTCATAAGAGGAATCAGACGTATTTACTGAGGTGTACTCATTCAAATTTTCATGAGAGACATCCGTAGCAGAGAAGTTACCCTTCTTTGTTGGTAATTCATCTGTCGGTCATCTCGCTCCCCTCTCAAATATAATTTTCCATCATATTATACTGAATAAGACACACTGGTTACCTTTGACTAAAATGTCACATATGGCTTCCACTGCAGACACAGCACAAGGATCACACACCACACAACCATTAGAGGATGAGTATACAGCCAGAGGGAATAAGGCACAAGAAATATTCTCAAGAAATAAACCTGACCACACAAAAGAATAATGTGAACTTGACACACTTATGAAACTATTTGAAAAATTACAAACAAGGGAACTTAAGACATGGTGGGACTTTACCACATTGATTGCATATATACCGTATATACTCGTGTATAAGCCGAGTTTTTCAGCCCAAAATTTGGGCTGAAAAGTCCCCCCCTCGGCTTATACACGGGTCTATACGGTAGACCCGTGTGGTGGGGGCTGTGTGGTGGGGGCTGTGGAGGCTGGAGGAGGCGGGGGGGGCTGCTGTATGAGCGGCCCCGTCACGTGGGGCCGCTCATTAAATATGCACTGCATCCCCCTGTCAATCAGCGGCAGGGGGAAGCAGTGCATATGGCCCCCCCAAAAGCTGGCACTGTCCCCCCTTGTAAGGGCCCCCCCCCCGGTGCTTATACATTACCATCCCGGTGTTCTGATCGGCGCCGCTCCTCGGTGCTTCTTCATCCTCCCGCGCTGGCTCCATCCGTGATCTCCGGCTGTCGCAGCGATGTGACGTCATCGCGCGACCGCTGGAGAACTCAGAACCCGGATGCAGCCAGCGCGGGAGGATGAAGACGCAGCACGGAGGAGCGGCGCCGATCAGAACACCGGGATGGTAATGTATAAGCACCAGGGGGGGGCACTTACAAGGGGGGACAGTGCCAGCTTGTGGGGGCTGTTGGTACCCCTGGGGGCTGTTGGTACCCCCAGGGGGATGTTGATACCCCCAGGGGGCTGCTGGGTACCCCCTGGGGGCTGTTGGTACCCCCAGGGGGATGTTGGTACCCCCAGGGGGCTGCTGGGTACCCCCTGGGGGCTGTTGGTACCCCCAGGGGGATGTTGATACCCCCAGGGGGCTGCTGGGTACCCCCTGGGGGCTGTTGGTACCCCCAGGGGGCTGCTGGGTACCCCCTGGGGGCTGTTGGTACCCCCAGGGGTATGTTGGTACCCCCAGGGGGCCGCTGTATAACCCCTGGGGGGTGCTGTATAACCCCTGGGGGGTGCTGTATAACCTCTGGGGGCTGCTGTATATACTGCTGAGGCCTGTATACCACTGGGGCTGCTGTATATACCACTGGGGCTGCTGTATATACCACTGGGGCTGCTGGGGCCCCTGTATACTACCACTGGGGCTGCTGGGGCTCCTGTATACTACCACTGGGGCTGCTGTATACTACCACTGGGGCTGCTATATACTACCACTGGGGCTGCTATATACTACCACTGGGGCTGCTATATACTACCACTGGGGCTGCTATATACTACCACTGGGGCTGCTGTATACTACTGCTGGGGCTGCTATATACTACCACTGGGGCTGCTATATACTACCACTGCGGCTGCTGTATACTACCACTGGGGCTGCTGGGGATGCTATATACTACCATTGGGGCTGCTGTATACTACCACTGGGGAGGCCTGTATACCACTGGGGGGGGACCTGTATACCACACTGCTGGGGGCTGTATACCTGTGCTGGGGTCCACCCTCGGCTTATACATGAGTCAATAGGTTTTTCCAGATTTTTGGGGCAAAAGTAGGGGGGTCGGCTTATACACGGGTCGGCTTATACACGAGTATATACGGTAAATAAAGACATGATTTCAAGAGGAATCAGACTCAAGAAAAAAGCAACCACAGCTTTTTTGGATAGCTTTGAGAAATTGAGGTACGAGGTCCTGGATAATTGCACCATTCAGCTCATGAAACTTATTGTTCTAGAAGAAGAGAAAGTTTTAGCTTCAATTCATGAACAAATTGATGAGACTAAAAATGCTTTAAAAGTATACTCATCCTTGAAACAATATGATGAATGGATGAAATCTGTTAAATCAAATCGCAACAAGCTTGAGGAAGATATCACCCAAACTAAGAAAAGCAAGTTTTAGAGAGACCACCAGGACTATATTCGCAATGAGATATATGACTGGCATGAAAAAAGATGTGCACCATATCAATCACCTAATTCAATCTTGAAAGGGAGTAATAGAAACCGACAGATGAATTACCAGCAAAGAAGGGTTAACTTCTATGATCCGGATGTCTCTCATGAAAATTCGGATGAGTACACATCAGTAAATACATCTGATTCCTCTTATGAGAGACAACAATTTACACCTCATCGTGACCAACGTTTTGGAAAGTCGCCCCAAACTCAAGCACCTCCAAAAAATGGACAAGACGCAGGAGAAGGGGTGGCAGGAAGCATAACAACAAGAAGATATCCGTAGAGGCGAAAGAAAGCAAGAAAAATGTGGTGATTTAAGGCTAGGTCTCACATAACGATATCGGTAACGATATCGTCCTATTTGTGACGTAGGAACGATATCCTTACCGATATCGTTGCGTGTGACTGATAGCAGCGATCAGGCCCCTGCTGTGAGGTCGCTGATCGTTGCACAGGGCTCCTGACCATTTTTTGGTCGTTGGCCCCCCCGCTGGTCACCACACATCGGTGTGTGTGACCGGCGGGGGCAGCGATCAGCGACCTGTCAGCGAGCGGGTGCCGACCTCTCCTATCCTGTCCCTCACTATTCTCATCTCTCCCTGCTATTTCCCTGTTCCCTACTCTATCCCCTATCCTAAACCCTAATCCTATCCCTCTCCTTGTTCTAAATAAAGAAATCCCCCCCCCCCCCCGAGGCTCACCGGCATCAGAGGCTCCCATACCGGCATCTCTGTAATGGAGATCTCAGGGGTAAAGGACCTGTGATGAGGTCAGTATCATGTGACCGGCCTATACTATACAGTATACAGTATAGGCGGGTCACATGACTGTGACCTCATCATAGGTCCTTTACCCCTGAGATCTCCATTACAGAGATGCCGGTATGGGAGCCTCTGATGCCGGTGAGCCTCGGGGGGGATTTTCTTTATTTAGAACAAGGAGAGGGATAGGATTAGGGTTTAGGATAGGGGATAGAGTAGGGAACAGGGAAATAGCAGGGAGAGATGAGAATAGTGAGGGACAGGATAGGAGAGGTCGGCACCCGCTCGCTCCCCGCAACTCGGAAGCGGGCTGGTGCCGGTAAGCATGGTAAACAAGCGGGTCTCTAAGTGCAGGAGAGACCCGCTGTTACCATGGTTACCAGCGTCCGTCCGCTCCCAGGATGCAGGGAACGAGCGGACGCTGGGTACCAACGATCTGGCTGCCCAGAGGTCGCTGGTGAAGTCTGTCAGTGTGACAGCTCACCAGCGACCTGATAACGATGTGTCAACGATGCATCAACGATGCTGATCGTTGTCGGCATCGCTGACACATCGTTATGTGAGACCGGGGCTTAACCTGTTCAGTTATCTAATAAGTGAGACCCAAATGGAGATTCTATCTAAAGGTCTCACTTTCCCTCCTACAAATGAATTTGATATGTATAGAACACTACTAGATGTAAATAATTTTGTTCGTAATCTTACTTTAAAATGCCACTTTCTCTAAGGCTGATTTCACTTTGTGATTTTGTTAAATCCGATGCTGTCCGATCAAAATCGGACAGCATCGGATCCGAATTAGCCCCCATGTTTTCCAATGGAGATCGGATTGGATTTGCACTTAATGGCATCCGATTTGCCTCCGATCCGATTCTGTCCGATTTTTTTCAGGAGCCAAAATCGTGGACTGCTGCGATTTTGCAATCCGATTAAAAAATTGGATTGCATCGGATCTGATGCGATCCGATTAAAATAATATGGGAGTCTATGGGGATCGGATCGGATAGAAAATCGGATCCGATATTGGATCACATTTTCTGTATTGAGCATGCTCAATATCCTACACTACTCCCAAAACCTCCCACAGCCCTCCCCCAGCCATTTAAATCGGATCCGATAAAAAATCGGATCGGATGGCATCCGATTTTGAGCATCCGATGCTGTCCGATTTTCATCGGACAGCATCAGATTTAACAAAATCGCAATGTGAAACCAGCCTAAGAAAAACCTGATCATGAAGATACACGGAGCTCAACCACACAGAGTGACCTGACCACACTGGGTAAAATAGCGACTTTCCAGGAACTTTGCTCCATTAGTGTTCTGAGGACCCTTGGGAGTGAATTCACAGAGCCCATCAAAAGTCTGAACTCTGATTATAAACCTAAAAAAAAATATTTTTACCTTGTCAATTCAAGACCTAACATCTTAGATTCATTCCAGGAATGCATAGAAGAGGACATGATAGAACTCAAGAAGAAATCCTCATCCTCACTACAGCATGATCCCACTGAATTATTTCAGAAAAAAAACTAAAAGATCTGTTTTCTGAGGGTTTTACTATAGGAGCACTGGACAAGAAATTGTCTGAGGATTTATTTGTGGAGCATCCTACATGTATGTTCAACCATTGGTTTCCAAACTACAAGGTCACATAAAAGACACAAATAAAAAGAAAAAAATTGTGTTGCGCCACCTGTGGATCTCTCCTGCCTTAAAAGCGGTAGTATTAAGAATAAACTAACCTTTGAAGGTTGTGCCAGATCCGCACAACCAGATTGTGAGTGTAGTTTATGGCTCAGGCCGCCAGCCTTGGATCTGTAGTGCTCCTGTATCAATCACCTCTGCTCCTGGTCTCGTGTAGTCCACGCTCTCACTCCAGGGTTGGGTTAGGAAACTCCAGGTTGATCCATTAACCCTATCCCACCTGCAGCTCTGTCACCGCTTTCTCCAAGGGAATTTGTATGATAGAATTCAGATAAAACATGCGGTTCTATAGTAGAGCGCAGGGATAATACGGGATACTTTAATCTTAATCTCCGTAACTTTATTCATAAAAAGCTCCAGACCACAACACGTTTCGACGTACAGACGTCTTCCTCAAGCGGATATATGCATATATACCGTATAAACGTATATTATTATTAATTTTTTTTTCTCTTCCAAAAATAGTATGTGCATATGTACATTTCAGGCTGAACTCATTAATTATCTGTAGGTGTTGTCTTGCTTCTGTTGTCTGCAGGAACAGAGGGTGTAACCTAATGGGCCTAGGCCTTTATAGCAGCCTTCTTTCATTTTATTTTTATCACAATGATTAAGGCGGCTTGACTGTTAAAACATGTATGATTTTAAATGCACTATAAGCCTGTGACTGCCACTGGTAGGAAATACCCGTTTTTGTGTCTCTGAATGTAAAGATAGACTCTGGACTTATGTGCTTTTAATGAAAATGGAATAAAAGTCATTTTTAACAGACGTTTTGGCACGCTGGACTTCTGCTTAACCTTGTGAAGACTTACTGAACAAGTTTGACCTCTGCCATTGCCAACAAAGGATATATAACAAATTATTGAGATGCAAAAGAAAATATCAGAGAAGCGCCACACATAAATAGTATCTGGTATTCTAGTGGTAAACAATTGAGTGGTGCAGGGGGGGCTCTCACCAGTGTGGGTTGTGCACCCCTGCACAACCGTGGTTAGTGCAATCCTATGGGAGACGCTGCACGCCTTCGGGGACTGTTCTCCAGCAGGCTTTCTCATTCCTGATCACATGAGTGTTTCACAGGTTCATGTGGTGCCGTGTCACCGGAAATGATGTCACTTAAGGTCCTTTACTGCATGTAACCGATGCCTACGGCCCAGAGCAGCTCCAGCCTCAACCTGTATCAGGAGTTTGACAGTTAAACAAGATAAATGTGGTCAATGTTGGAGCGCTAAGGCACATAAGACATCAGGGGCTTGAATGTTGAATGGTGGCAACACAAACCTTTATTTACCACTATGCATTTCAACAGCTGCCCGCTGTTTTCCTCAGGTGGATATATAAAGTGGTGGAGGTGAAGATACAATAAATAGGGGAAACTGCCAATAGCGTGTTAGCAATTACTGAGGTAATTTAACCCTATCAACAACATGTTTGTATTTGAGAAGTCAGTATATCAACAGGTGAGGAGCTGTGCGATGGGGACGAGATTCGCCCCAAGTTATGCCAATCTATATATGGGCAGGTTTCAGTCCGTCTTCACGCACAGTCCTCCCTAGCCTTAAACCAAATGGTTTTATATGAACATTTTATTGACGACTGGTTCCTTCTAAAACTATGGCTCGAGAGTTCGTGGAAAAACTCAACAGTAGCCCCTGGGGCTTAAGTTTCACAGCGTCCATCTCCAATACATCTATACAATTCCTTGATCTCCTCTTAAAATTTGATGATCTGGGAAAGGTGTCCACTTCAACCTTCTTCAAACCTGTGGATGTAAACAGTTACTTTAGGTTTGATAGTGGACACCTTCCCAGATGGATTACGATCATCCCAAACGGACAGTATTGCAGAGTTCGCAAGAATTGGGCTCAAAACAAGGATTTTGAGAGAGAATCTGGCGTCCTCAGGTAGCGATTCCTACAAAACAATTTTCCCAAACAATTATCAAGGGATAACTTTAAAAAATTCAACACTTGACACAGGAATCTTGTATCACCAAAATCCTCTCACCAAAAGACAGCACAAAGGCAGTTGGACATAGAGACTGCAGTTTGATTACCATTTATAACCAATCCCGCATGAACATACAGAGACTGCTCAGCCATTATTGGTTTATCCTTTAAGCTGATCCAATTCTTTCTAATCATCTACCCAATAAGCCAAACATAGTGTTAAGGAGGGACAGCAACCTTCGTAATTTTGTATCGCCAAGCAATACCACCCTGAAATTAAAAAGCGAGAAGGTAACACTATAATCAAAATAGCTGTTTCTCCTGTAGAATCTCAAAATGACTATGTTGTGGAACAGAAAAATAGGGAGGGGGACAAGAGGCGCAATAGTGCCCTATCACTAGTGACACTTGTGTATGCAGGTAGTGCTATGAGGCTGCTCACCTGGTCCAGTTGTGATCCCCACAACTGGTTTGAAGGCGTTTTGGAATCTGTGTTCCAGCTGCTGCAGGACCTCCACCGACCACTGGATAGTGGTTTTGAATCCAAGACAATGATGGGAGTGCTGGTGTGTCACGGTCCGCGCTGCTGTGATATGAATAAACTCACCAAAGAACCAAGATAGTTATCATCCTTTATTTCCTCCTCTCTCCTACGCGTTTCAGTGCCACACCCGGCGCCTTCCTCAGGGACATTACAATCATAGCAGCAGTGGGGGGTTTTATAGCCCCTTGCTATACAGAAAAAGAGGTGTCATCTGTTTACCTGATGATGTCATCCTCATCATCAAAATGGGTGGATCTGCCCATTTTGGCGCTATTTTTACAAAAACATTAAATACATCTCAAAGTTATAAAAAATCAAGCTCCATTTTTTATAACTTTGAGATGTATTTAATGTTTTTGTAAAAATAGCGCCAAAATGGGCAGATCCACCCATTTTGATGATGAGGATGACATCATCAGGTAAACAGATGACACCTCTTTGTCTGTATAGCAAGGGGCTATAAAAACCCCCACTGCTGCTATGATTGTAATGTCCCTGAGGAAGGCGCCGGGTGTGGCGCTGAAACGCGTAGGAGAGAGGAGGAAATAAAGGATGATAACTATCTTGGTTCTTTGGTGAGTTTATTCATACCACAGCAGAGCGGACCGTGACACACCAGCACTCCCATCATTATGTTGTGGAACAGTCTTTGATGGAGCAAACTACTTTTGTTCCCAGACTACAGGGGAGAATTTCAGTATCAATTGTAGAGTGGACTGTCAGTCAACCCATGTTGTATACCTCCTACAACGTACGCGCGGCCTACAGTATGTTGGCCGCACAGTACAAACGATGCATGAGTGTTTGAACAAACATCGTTCAAACATATGCAATGGGTTCTCATTGGATAGTGTATCTAAACACTTTTGCATAGTACATCAGAAAGATCCACAGTGTTTGAAGCTAATAATTAATCAAGTATGAGACACTATGACTAATTGCTTTAGAACCTTAGTAAAAATACAAAGCTATAGGATCATCAAGCTGGGGTCACTAAGTCCTGAAGGACTGAACCTAACCATAAACAATGTGAGTAATTAATGGAAATAATAATAGTGATAGTAATAATAACAATAATAATTCTCTGTATCCCCATTTTACAGGTTTCGCTCATCTTTTTAAGTGGGAGAACTTGCACAATTGGTGACTGACTAAACACTTTTTTCCCCCCCTGCATATATTTGTTATCTATTTAATCGTGCTGACCTGGAGAATTATACTGCCAATACAGTGTTATGGTAAAATGAACGCTGTAAATAAAACTACTCAAATAACATCCGCAGAATCCAATTTTTTTGCTATTTCTCCATACTTGTTTTTTTTTTCCCACTTACCAGTCAATCATACGATAAAATGGATGGTGTCATTCAAAAGTACAAAGAAAGATCAAAAGTTTTGTTTTTTTTGGAATAAGGGGAGGAAAAAAATGAAAGTGCTAAAACTAAAAATTCCCCAGTGGTTGAAGAATTAAAGAGGTAATTTAAATGCAGTTGTAACTCTACCTCAATCCCTATGTGAGAATTTGCCCTTGGGATGTACGAGATCACAACCAGATGGGGCAGAGTGTTAACTAAGTTATACTTTTTCGTAAGATTTGCTTTTTATAAGGTGTATAATTATTGCAGCCTTATTTTTACTTTAAAATGAGAAAACCTATAATATTTATCTGTTAAAATTGAAACCTATATAATTACTGGGGTGCGTTTACATTTTATAGGGTTGAGCCATTTGAGACATTTAAGGTCTATTGGCTGAATAAATTGTGGATCCGTCTGCTGAGACTCTGATCTATCTTGAGATTGTCAGGTATACAGTAATATTCCAATATGTCATAAATATCCAGATGAGATCAATCATTTTAACCTGTAAGTTCCTTGATAAGAGTTTGTGTTTTACTTTTGTGTTGCTCAAAATAAAATTAAGCAAATAAAAACTGATCCCCAAAGCCTTAATAAAGACTGTCTATAATGGTAGTAGCACAAACAACCCAGGACTGGCCCTATTTGATATATATTGAGGGCATGAATATATTCAGTCATACTTTTACAGAAGTTGCCCTTAAATATTTCTTTCCATATAATGATACATATATTTAAAATAGGAACTTTCCCCATAGATGACCATTTTTAACGTTTTTTCAACCACTTTTCCATTACTTTCTTCTGTCATTTCTTTCGTCTATACAGACCTTTCTAAAAGCTGAAATTGTAATAGGGAAAGATTACTTTTATGAAATTGCTTTTCTTACACCCTATGGATTAGTAAAGGCCAAACATATTTCTTATTACAGTAGCGATAATGCTAAAACTCATATTGCCACAAACATTTTATCTTTGACTTTTAATATTTGATACTCTTATAAAGAACATTTCACTCCTAAAGTAAACTGCTGTACAAACTGTTTCTCAAAAAAGCACTCAATCAATACATTTTTGTAAATAAGTTTTAGATAAGAATATTTTAAATTAACAAAATCTACTATGTGGCTATAGTATTTTCCTCCCTGAGGATTGGCAGCGGCAGGCTTGATCTTCAGTATTTAGGAAAAACCTTAAATTAGTCTAGGTGATGTCTTGGGAATGTTGCTTTCCGTATTCCAAATCCACACATACCTTAAAAGCAGTCATCTTGTTTTAATCGTCTGTAGGCAAAAATGGCAGTAGAGGTCATCCTTTGTAGGCCATGTATAAAACTAATAATAAAGTATAATAATAATTTAACTTTTACACCATCTACTGTATATATTTTGCAGCACTTAACAAATCACAGGGGACACATACGAAATAGGTAAGACATTACATAGAAATACATTAATCAACAATTCAAACAGAATTGTTGTCCTTGTTCACAAGCTTAATACCTACAGTGCTTTGTGAAAGTATTCAGCCCCTTAAACTTATCAACCTTTTGTCACATTTCAGGCTTCAAACATAAAGATATAAAATTCTAAATTTTTTGTGAAGAATCAACAACAAGTGGGACACAATCGTGAAGTGGAACGAAATTTATTGGATATTGTAAACTTTTTTAACAAATAAAATACTGAAAAGTGGAGCATGCAATATTATTCGGTCTCCTTGAGTTAATACTTTATAGCACCACCTTTTGTTGCGATTTCAGCTGCAAGTCACTTGGGGTATGTCTCTATCAGTTTTGCACATTGAGAGACTGAACCTCTTTCCTTGCAAAACAGCTCGAGCTCAGTGAGGTTGGATGGAGAGTGTTTGTGAACAGCAGTTTTCAGCTCTTTCCACAGATTCTCGATTGGATTCAGGTCTGGACTTTGACTTGGCCATTCTAACACATGGATATGTTTATTTTTGAACCATTCCATTGTAGATATTGCTTTATTTTGGATCATTGTCTTGTTGGAAGATAAATCTCCGTCCCGTCAGGTTTTTTGCAGACTCCAACAGGTTTTCTTCCAGAATGGTCCTGTATTTGGCACTGTCCATCTTCCCATCAATTTTAACCATCTTCCCTGTCCCTGCTGATGAAAAGCAGGACCAAACCATAATGCTGCCACCACCATGTTTGACAGTGGGGATGGTGTTTTGAGGGTGATGAGCTGTGTTGCTTTTACACCAAACATATCGTTTTGCATTGTGGCCAAAAAGTTCGATTTTGGTTTCATCTGACCAGAGCACCTTATTCCACATGTTTGGTGTGTCTCCCAGGTGGCTGGTGGCAAACTTCAAACAAGACTTTTTATGGATATCTTTGAGAAATGGCTTTCTTCTTGCCACTCTTCCATAAAGGCCAGATTTGTGCAGTGTGAGACTGATTGTTGTCCTATGGACAGACTCTCCCTCCTCAGCTGTTCATCTGCAGTTCATCTAGAGTGATCATGCGCCTTTTGGCTGCATCTCTGATCAGTCTTCTCCTTGTTTGAGATGAAAGTTTAGAGGGATGACCGGGTCTTGGTAGATTTGCAGTGGTCTGATACTCCTTCCATTTCAATATAATCACTTGCACAGTGCTCCTTGAGATGTTTAAAATTTGGGAAATCTTTTTGTATTCAATTCGGGCTTTAAACTTCCCCACAACAGTATCTCAGACCTGCCTGGTGTGTTTCTTTGTCTTCATGATGCTCTCTGCACTTGAAACAGAACCCTGAGTTTATAACAGAGCAGGTGCATTTATACCGAGACTTGATTGCAGACAGGTGGATTCTATTTATCATTACCAGTCATTTAGGACAACATTGAATCATTTAGAGATCCTCACTGAACTTCTGGAGTGAGTTTGCTGCACTTAAAGTAAAAGGGCCGAAGAATATTGCACGCCCCTCGTTTCAGTTTTTTATTTGTTAAAAAAGTTTAAAATATGCAATAAATTTCGTTCCACTTCATGATTGTTTCCCACTAGTTGTTGATTCTTCACAATAAAATTAGAATTTACATCTTTATGTTTGAAGCCTGAAATGTGGCAAAAGGTTGAAAAGTTCAAGGGGGCCAAATATTTTGACAAGTCACTGTATGAGGAAATATATGGGACAAACAAAGTAAAAATGGGTTTTCAGTGCATGGTGCTGCTTTAAAAAGTTCGGCGTACTGCCACATTACCCCTTGAAGACATGAGTATTGATATGATGTATAATGTATACTGTGACAGCTGGGAGAGTTAGAGTTGGAACTACGGTAGCCCGGAGCGGAAGGGTCTAAAAGGAAGAGACAGAGACAGTTTCCTTTCAGGAGATTAGATAGATCCCAGCGTGCCATAGAAACAGATCTAAAGGCTAGCTACTAGGGAAAGCCAAATGACATGGGAGTCCCTGATGTGAGAGAAGACCGCAGCAGGGGATAGAATTAACCTGAGTAGAGAGTATAGTGAGAGAATTGCCCAAAATACATTAGATGATGAAAGTAAACTGGGAGATCCCAAAGTGTCAGAAGTAGAGAAGCTAAGTCTGGTCATATTGGCAAACTAATTTCTTTAAAAGGAAGGAGACTCAGAACTTTGTGTTGACAATAGGACTTTTACTTACTGGAATGTAGTACTAAGATGGATTGTGGAAGTAACTGAGAATTGTTGAGACAATGATTGATAGACTTAGGGTACCTTTACACGCCACAACCAGCGGAGACATTTTTGGCGGCGATATTTCTCGCTGGAATTATCACCGCCAAATTGCCTCCATATTACAGTATGTATTTCGGGAATTTGGCGGCAATAAAACCAATGTCGCCTGGTTTCGATTTTACAGCACTGCTCTAAAATCGAAACCAGGCAACATTGGTTTTATCGCTGCCAAATTCCCAAAATACACGCCGCAATAAGGAGGCAATTTGGCGGCGATAATTCCAGCAAGAAATATCGCCGCCAAAAATGTCTCCACTGGTTGTGGCGTGTAAAGGTACCCTTAAAGAGGTAAAAAGATTGTGTTTGAAGAAGTAAAGAGACTGTGTGTAAAACAATCTGCGTTGTAAAGGAAATGTTGTAAAGACATGCATCCACTATCTACAGTATATATTTCCTACCAAGTTATCATTCATTAAAGAGTTTACTTTTGATTGGTGGTCTATCTCATTGAGCTGTCCAACATCTGGTCCTGGCTAGGGATGATCAAGTAGTCAAATACTCGGACTCGATATACTCATGCTGAGTAGATCGTAATACACGGGCATTCAGTGTGAGTAGCGAGTCCAATATTAGTCAATGGGAAATGCGAGTACCGTAATTGTCTGCTGGACCTAAAAAAGTGGTCTGGGGGCTGAGGAAAACACTGAAATGGGTGCATGATTGCCATAAGAGCAAGTTATGATAGGGGAGATCTTCTGACAGCTCAGTGTCTAAGTGGTGTAAAGAGAGCGATTTGCCCTAGGGACTGTGTGACGGTTAACGCAGGAAGAAGCCATCCATCATCATCATCACAAGAGCATCACAATTATAAAGCTTGGACTACTGCCATTGTTGTTTCACTGCCACTGCACAATGTCTCCAAAAATTAGCTCAAGGGGCTGTATTATGGTTGATGAAGAAAGCAGGCTTCAACGGCCAAACAATTATGAAGCTAGCCTAGGACTACTGGCACAGTAGTTGCAGTGCCCAATGTCCAGACATAGCCATAGTGTCTCCAAAAAGTAGCTCAAGGGGCTGTACCATGGTTGATGAAGGAAGCAGGCTTCAAGGCCCAAACAATTATGAAGCTAGCACTACTATGACTACTAGCATAGTTCTTGCAGTGACCAATGTGCAGGCATAGCCATAGTGTCTCCAAAAATTAGCCCAAGGGGCTGTATTATGGTTGATGAAGGAAGCAGGCCTCAAGGGCCAAACAATTATGAAGCTAGGACTACTAGGACTACTAGCATAGTTTTTGCAGTGCCCAATGTGCAGACATAGCCATAGTGTCTCCAAAATTTAGCCCAAGGGACTGTATTATGGTTGATGAAGGAAGCAGTCCTCAAGGGACAAACAATTATAAAGCTAGGATTTCTAGGTCAGCCTGGCACCAATGAAGGAGAGGGGATTACTAGGTCCCCCTGCAGCGTCCCCAGGGCCAATTACAGCCCCTGGT
Organism: Allobates femoralis; assembly: GCA_033576535.1. NCBI lineage: Eukaryota > Metazoa > Chordata > Amphibia > Anura > Aromobatidae > Allobates > Allobates femoralis. The sequence continues at coordinate 213,750,818 of JARQOC010000003.1, forward strand.
ATCTAAGCTATCATATGCACTCCTGATGACACCCACACCGCAACCTGTGGGTAGAAACGCGTCGAGTGTGGACGAACATATGTACAGCTATACAGATAAGAAGAATTTTAATCCTGCCTGATTTATATCTACTCCCAGGTGTTGCTAATGTACAGAGTGAATGTTTAGTGGTGTGAGTCCGAACAAAAGCAGTGGAACACACATGGTTAACCTGGTAGCATTGATGTAGCACAGATATATGATCTTTTAGATCCATTGCAGTCTGGCTTCCGCCCTTACACTCTACAGACACTGCCCTTATCAAAGTGACCAATGACCTTCTGACAGCAAAACATAATGGTGACTATTCTCTGCTTATCCTTCTTGACCTCTCTGCGGCTTTTGACACTGTTGACCACCATCTCCTACTCGCTATGCTGCACTCCACTGGCATCAAGGACATGGCTCTCTCCTGGTTCTCTTCCTATCTTTCTGACCGCTCTTTCAGCGTATCATTCTCTGGCTCCACTTCCTCCCCTCTTCCCCTTACTATTGGAGTCCCTCATGGTTCAGTCCTTGGACCTCTTCTCTTCTCTCTCTACACAGCCCCTATCGGACAAACCATAAGCAGATTTGGCTTCCAGTACCATCTCTATGCTGATGACACACAACCATACACTTCAGCCCCTGACCTTACTCCCGCTCTAATAAAGAACACCAATGACTGTCTAACCGCAGTCTCCAATATCATGTCCGCTCTCTATCTGAAACTCAACCTTTCCAAAACTGAACTTCTTCTCCTCCCACCCTCTGCCAACCTCCCTAAACCTGACATCTCTCTCTCGGTGTGCGGCACCACGATAATGCCTAGTCAGCAGGCTCGCTGTCTCGGTGTTTTGATGGACACTGATCTCTCCTTCACCCCATATATACAATCTCTCACCCGCTCCTGTCACTTGCACCTGAAAAACATCTCCAGAATTCACTCTTTCCTCACTGTGGAAACAACTAAAACCCTCACTGTGGCCCTGATTCATTCCCGCCTTGACTACAGTAATTCTTTATTAGCTGGCCTCGCCCACAGTAAGCTTTCCCCTCTCCAGTCTATCCTCAATGCAGCAGCCAGGATCACCTATCTAGCAAACCGTTACTCAGATGTTTCTGCTCTGTGCCAGTCACTACATTTTCTACCCATACACTATAGAATCCAATTCAAATTGCTCGTTGTCACCCACAAAGCTATTCATGGTGCAGCACCTTCTTACCTCTCCACCCTCATCTCTGTCTACCACCCCACCCGTCCCCTTCGCTCTGAACGTGACCTCAGACTAACATCGGCATTAATCCGAACCTCCCATTCCCGACTCCAAGACTTCTCTCGAGCTGCACCAAACCTCTGGAATGCTCTACCCCAAGAAATTAGGACCATCCACAACTTGCATAGCTTCAGACGCGCCTAAAAACACACCTCTTCTGGGCGACCTATCCTTCTCCCTAACAGTAGTCATTTAGACATTAGATATTCATTGTTATTAGCCCCTGTACTTTGTGTTCCCATCCCTTCTTAGATTGTAAGCTCCTTCGAGCAGGGTCACCTTCATTTTTTGCCTTTTATTGTATTTCCTAAGTTGATTCTATGTTTATTGTATGTAACTACTGTTCTGCATTACCTTTCTATACCGTATATTATTCTTATATGTACCATTGTACTGTAAAGCGCTGCGGAATATGTTGGCGCTATACAAATAAAGTTTTATTATTATTATTATTATTATAATATATCTTTTAACAAAGGGACAGAAGTTAATATATCATTTCACACAGCAATAATTTAAAGGGAAAGCTCTGCACCACTAGTGAAGTTGGATACTCACTTCTCACGTAGGTATGTACTCTGATAAGGATACAAGGATTTGACCTGTATCCAATAGCAACATATTGAGGAGAGATATGTGTTGTATACCCGGGGGGAACCCTGAGTAGAGAGAGGGACATTAGGGCGAGCCGCCAAGGAACGGGGACACCATAAACTTAAAGTGTTTAAAACTCTGTTGACAGGCAGGGTACAGGACAGGGTGACCATAGGGAGACAACCCCCCTCCCCTGTTTTGGATGGTGTGTTTTTTATGGACACTGGGTGTGAGGTCACACACGATTGAAATAAATTTTAATTAAACTATTAAAGGCTATATTTTAATAAGTGCACTCTTTGGAGATTTAGTTTATGATTTAGAGGCACAGCTATCTATAATTTGAGACTTCTAGGACTTCTAGCACAGTTCTTGCAGTGCCCAATGTGCAGGCATAGCCATAGTGTCTCCAAAAAGGAGCCCAAGGGGCTGTATTATGGTTAATTAAGGAAGGAGGCCTCAAGGGCCAAACAATTATGAAGCTAGCCTAGGACTACTAGCACAGTAGTTGCAGTGCCCAATGTCCAGGCATAGCCATTGTTTCTCCAAAAAGTAGACGATGTATAGAAATGCTGGGTCATCCTATTCTCAACCTGTTCCTAGTTCATCACCCCGTCAGGAGCCACAGGAAATATTTGACCCCAACCTTGGCCACACCGAGGATCTGTTTGGTCCATATCCTTTCATTGCCTGTGGCCTCTCACTGAAGAGGAACGTGAGGAAGTATCGTCTGTTCATGCCTAAATATTTGAAAACCCACGGCCAGAAGAAATACACTTTCATCCACTTAATATACCGGGTGAAGAGCTGGAGGCTGATGGTGATGACACACAGTTGCCATCTGTTCAGCCAACAATATTAACACGGAAGGAGGAAGACGTGGACGATGAGGTGGTCGATGATGAGACCACCTATGCGACCTGGACCGCTGGCTCGCATAGTCAGCACAGCAGCACAGAGAAAGAAGGTGGATACGTAGCACCAACAAAGGCTCCAAGGGATACTGGTTTGAGCAGAGTGCGAAGTGTGTCAACTGTTGCCAAGAGCAATCCCTCGGTGCCCCAATTCAAGGCAAGGGTGCGTTCAGTCGCTGTCTGAGAATTTTTTTCAGATAGTCCTTCTGAACCAAATATTGTCATCTGTAGCATCTGCCATACGAAGCTGAGCAGAGGCCAGGGCAAAGGCAACCAAAGCACCACCGTTATGCGTAAACACATGGCAGCCAAGCACCCTAGTCGGTTGGCGGAACACCAGGGTACCAAATCGGTGTCTGCGGGTCAAACTACTGCCATGTCGCCTGTGATTCTTCCTTCCCAATCTGCTGGACAGGAAGCAGGTGATCATACCTCTTGCTCACAAGCTGCGGTTGCACAGACACAGGACACAACAAGCTCATCTACTTGCTTATCCCAGCCAAGCGTCCAGTTGTCCGGGCCCCAAATCTATGAAAGGAGGCGTAAGTACCAAGCCACGCACCCACAGGCATAAATACTGAACGCGCACATTGCCAACTTGCTAGCCGTGGAGATGTTGCCCTTTAGGCTTGTGGGGACACAGTCTTTCCATGATCTGTTGGCTTTGGCCGCTCCACGATACTCGGTTCCCAGCCCAGAAAAGCTGAAATATTGCTGACTGTACTATGTGGTACTGTAACGCTCCTGCCTGTCTCCCTGCACTACTGTCACCTACTACTACAATATTGGTAGCTCTCACAAGAGCCTTTGTGGTTTACAGGGGATTTCTGTATGATTTGCACAAGAACATCTCTCCCTAGCAGCTGCTCACAGTCTCCCTACACTAGCTGTGTTCTGCATGCAATGTGCAGAAAATGACAACGACAGGACTTATATAGAGCCTCTGAGTCATAGGCTATGACTCATGTATGATTCTGTGCGGCCAACCAATCATAGTAATGCCACAAACAAGAAGGCTGAGGTATTACTGTGATTGGCTAATGCTGGACGGGAGATCCGAATATTGTGAGGCGAGTACTTAAAGGGATCCTGTCACCTCCAAAAAGTCACCTAAGCTACAAAATCATGTCCCTGCAGCAGCCTATCACCAATATCACACTCCTTTTGTCTCCTAAAAGCGTCCTGTCAAAATACATAAAAACGATTTAATGCTCACTCATTAGGCATTATAAGTAGTACAGGCTATATTCTTTAGCCCTCAGGGCGTGTTTGCTGGTGCCCTGTTCATCTGAAGAACATGCCCTAATGGGCGTGATCTTTTATTCATTTTCTAGGCAGGCCCTCCCTGCTCTCTCCACAACGCTGGCCGGGCATGAATGACGCGAATTGCGTCATTTCCGTGATCAGGTGATGTAAGTACACCCACGCTGCTCGTTCGGCTTCAAGCACCGCATTGCATTTTTCTTCAGCATTGGAATTGCACTTTAAATATAAGCCCCATACCCCCTGTGTTATACCTACACTCGGTGCCTTCATTCTTTTTTCAATGCAGCTTTGGCCTCATGGTACCATCTTGTGCCTGCATCTTCTGACTGACTGAAAGTCAAAAGTTATGTTGCAAGCATTCAATGGAACTCTATGAGAGCCAAAACAATGCCAGATCATGGCTCTTATAGAGTTACATTGATTTGAGACCTCCGGCGCACTAAATGAAACACTTGAACTGCCAGAAGGTCTAAAACAGCCTGAAAACGATAGGAGCAATGCTGGAAAAAATGAAGTCCTCAGCAGGGGCATGTAAGATAGTGGGCAGGGCACTTCTATTTAAAACACTTCTGGTGGATTGGTGCTTTAAAACTTTGGCATTGACTGGATTATCTGAGATAGTGTTAAATTAACACAGCAATAGAGAAGCCTTGGAGACCAGAGTTTGAGGTTTAGATCACAGCGTTCACACAGCATTCAAATAAGCACTTCTCACATTCAAGTCAGCACTCACCACCACTAAACAGAATTACTTAATTACCCTCATATCTCCTTTATTCCATATCCCCAGGCAGTTATTCAACACATTTAACTTCCTCCTTCACCCCCCACGGCTCCTCCCTACTTCTCGTTTCTCTGCAGAACACACTTCACCAACAAGATCGATCAGATCAGACAAGTCTGTGCTACCCAAGCATCACAACCCCTATGTATATCAGACCACTCCCCTCCCCCACCAACTCTCCTCCCCTCCATCACTGAAGGAGAACTTGCACACCTCCTCTCCAAATCGCACCTCACCATTTGTGCATCAGACGCTATCCCATCCCACTTCCTCCCCAACCTCACCACCACACTTATCCCAACCCTAACCCACCTATTCAATCTGTCACTAACCTCCGGTACCTTTCCTTCCATTTTCAAACATGCAACAATTACACCTGTCTTGAAGAAGTCATTTCTTGACCTGACATCCACATCCACCTTCCAACCCATATCGTTGCTCCTATTCGCCTCCAAACTTCTTAAGAAGCATGTCCACACTGTATTCTCATCCCACCTCATATTCAACTCTCTCTCTTCGACAACCTTCAATCTGACTTCCGCCCCCACCACTCCACAGAAATCGCCTTAACCAAAATTACTAACGACCTACTTACCGCCAAAGCTAATGGACATTTCTCCATCCTCCTCCTTCTTGACCTGTGCTCTGCAATCGACACAGTTGACTACTACCTCCTATTACAGATCCTCTCTTCCATTGGTATCACTGACCTTGCCCTCTCCTGGATCTCTTCCTATCTTTCCTACCTCACATTTAGTGTCTCCCACTCCAACACTACCTCCTCACCCCATCCTCTCTCTTTTGGGGTTCCTCAAGGCTCTGTCCTGGGACCACTTCTTTTTTCCATCTATACCTTAGGCCTAGGAAAACTCAAAAAGTCCCATGGATTCCAGTATTTCCGTATCCATATTATACTCTGTTTCCGCCTCAGTGAAAAATAGCTTTTGAGCCTTTAACGCAAAAGCTTTTCTCCCCACTGCCCCTAGCGGCAGAAATATAAAGCACATTGGTCTCTGGTACCCTGTTGTCTTGGGTACTGCCTCCCAAACCAGATTGTATGAGACGCTCAGTGCCATCTTGTGGTTGCTTTTCAGAATAACAGTTATAATTCTCTCTGAACTTGTTCCAAGAGTGACATCAGTGCCCCAAGAGTGACATCAGTGCCCCAAGAGTCTCTTGTAGATGGAATGACCCATACCTATATTATAAAAGCTAGAATACATCTTTCAATTACTTGCTACTGCTTTATGAAATACTATAGATTGATTGTTGTAAATGGGAATAGAACCTGAGACGCCTGATTGGCTAATCTCTGTTCTTCTCTTACCAGCTGTTTCCGAGTTGCAATAATGGCTCTTTTTCCACACAATCTTCCTCATTTGCGCTCTACAAAGGTCCTTTATCGAAAGTCTTTGACTATATGTGGATCATTCAATTGTTGTAGATTACTGCATCAACATTTTTTAGTTTGTAATACACATACTCTTTTTTAATACCCCTTTTTTTATATCTTATTATAGCAATAAAATATTTTTTTAGAATCATTTTCTTTTTATATACAAATTCCTTGAGTATTCATGACCATGTTTTATATATATATATATATATATATATATATATTTTTTTTTTTTTTTATTCCTCTCCTACGGTTTTACTAATGTATTTATGAGATTTTTATAATAATCAGCTTTTTATAGTATTTTATCTCTTACACCCACAACTTTGATATCCAAAGAGCGGGTGGTGTATACCACTGATCTCCTGAATGGGTACTTATTGATGTGGACGTCCCAGGTTCTAACCCCATATGAAGCATTGTGAAAAGTTTTTGTATTTTTGTATCAGGAAGATTTTTTATCGCTGATTTCTGCAATTTCATGCATTATTTTTAACTTTTTTTTATCAGGGACATTGAAGGCATCTTTTTATGAATGGAATATGCATTATATTCAGTGATTTTGGAGATTTGTTAAGCTTTTCATAAAAAGAGTGGGAAAATGAGGAGATCCTCCCATTTTGGATGATGCAAATGACATCACAGGTACACAGACAACACCCTGTTTTTTGTAAGTTTGGTGCTATAAAAACCCCACTGCCACTGTCTGATGTAATATCTCTGATGAAGGTGCCAGGATAGGCGCCGAAACGCGTAGGAGAGAGGAGGAATAAAAGGATGGAAATCGATTTGGCTCTTTGGTGAGTTTATTTAACCCTGAAGCAGCGCGGACCGTGAGACACCAGCACTCCCATCATTTCTTTAGTATCACCTGTACGCTGATGACACTCAGATCTACCTCTCTGGCCCAGACATCACCTCTCTGCTGTCCAGAATCCCAGAGTATCTATCAGCCATATCCTCCTTCTTCTCCTCTCACTTCCTTAAACAAAATGTAGACAAAACTGAACTCATCATCTTTCATCCATCTCGCGCACCTCCCTTCCTGATCTATCTATCACAATAAATGATATCACACTTTACCCTGTACCTGAAGTCTGTTGCCTCGGAGTGATCCTTGACTCTGCCTATCTTTCAGACCACACATTCAAGCTCTTGCCACCTCCTGCCGCCTCCAACTCAAAAAAATGTCCAAAATCTGTCCCTTCCTTAACCCAAAATCTACTAAACTACTAGTGCATGCCGTCATCATCTCCTGTCTTGACTACTGCAACCTCTTCCTCTGTGGCCTCCGTGCTAACACTCTTGCACCTCTCCAATCTATTCTTTACTCTGCTGCCCGACTAATCCACCTCTCTCCTCGCTGCTCCTCCACTTCAACCATCTGCAAATCCCTCCACTGGCTCCCAATTCCCCAGCGTATCCAATTCAAACTACTAACATTGACTTACAAAACTGTCCACAATCTGTCCCCCCATATATCTCTGAACTAATCTACCGATATCATCCAATTCGTAATCCTCGATCCTCCCAAGACCTCCTCCTTTCCTCCACACTTGTACGTTTCTCATCTATCCGCCTGCAAGCCTTCACCCAAGCATCCCCCATCCTCTGCACCTCAAAGCATCCGACTGTCCCCTACACTCGGAACCTTCAAGCAGAACCTGAAAACTCATCTCTTTAGATCAGCCTACAGCCTGCACTGACCACAGTGCCACATCACCACCATTGGACCCGGCACTCCACCACCACCCGTACAGACCCAACCTAATGTTACCCTTCCCATTGCCCTGTAGCATGTAAGCCCTCAAGGGCAGAGTCCTCTATTCCCTCTGTACCAGTCTGTCACTGTTAGTTTGGTCCCCTCCTCATATAAGGCACCATGGATTCAATGGTGCACTAATTATTATTATTATTATTATTATTAATAATAATAATAGAGTTTCTCCAATTCCCTACATCTCTTCCCTCATCTTGATCTATCACCCTACCTATTCCCTCCATTCTGCTAATGGTCCCTCCCTTTGAGCTAGAAAAAGCATCTATATAGCTTTCCAGGACAAATGGCTGCAGGTCGGGCCTTTTCCTTGTCGGCCCATATTTACACAGATGTAACTGTTGCAAGGTAAAATTTTAAAACTACAGTAGGGATGTCCTAAAATGTACTATTGGTATCTACTTATTTACTTTATGGTTATATGCTCTGTGGTGAATCGGCCACTGCACCTGGCAGCTCTACAGCACCTCCTGTTAAACCCAGACTAGTAATGGAACTACCTGAGGCTAAAAGAAGAGCTGCAGCTGCCCTGTCAGTGCTGATTTATTAAGACACCTCTCAGTGAGTGTGATACATGCTGTATCCTGGAGGTGCCCGGTTACTCCTCTCTACATTATTTTGTTTAATACTATTAAAATTTACAGGTATTATAAGATATTTCACATATTACAGTCAAATATGCAAAACAAACATAAATGGAATACACACAGAATTACACACACATGTGATCAGTTATCTTAATGCTGATGGCACCACAAGGGCAGCATGGGCCAAACTGGTTCCTGGGTACACTCTGACTTGGTGAAATTATGCCCTTCAGAAGAATACCCTATGGAGAAGGGGCAGCCTATTTTTATACAGTATGAGGCTTTCCCCTTTCCACACCCATCTCACACCTCTGGGATGTCTCATAACATCCTTTAAACATGCCTTGATCACACCCACATACAAAAATCTCTCCCTCGACCCATCCTCTGTGTCTCGGTATCGCCCCATATCATTAACTTCTTTCTTCTGCCTCAAAACTGCTGGAACAGCATGTCCATCTTAAACTGTCCTCCCACCTCTCCTCCTGCTCCTTCTTTAATTGATTATAATCTGGCATCCAGCTGCATCACTTAACCAAACCTGCCCTTACTAAAGTCACCAAATGACCTACTAAACACCAAGAGCAAGTGACTCTACTCTATCCTCCTCCTGGACCTGTCTTCTACCTTTCACAACATGGACCATTCCTTCCTGTTACAGATTCTATCATCTATTTGGACCACAGACTTTGCTCTATCCTGGCTCTGTTCTTATCTAACACACCCAACATTAAGCATCTCCTTCTTCAACACCACTTCCTCTTCTTGCCCCCATCTATTGGTGTAACCCAAGGTTCATTTCTAGGACCCCCTACTCTCCTCCATCCTACACATTTACCATGGGACAGCTCATAGAGTCTCACAGCTTTCAGTATCATCTCTATGCTGATCATATTCAGATCTATATCTCTGGATCAAACATCACCCCCTATTAACCAAAATCATACAATGTCTGTCTGCTATTTCATCTTTGTTTTCTTCACACTTTCTAATACTGAACATGGACAAAACAGAATTCATCATCTTTACCCCATCACACTCTACCACACCACCACACCTATCCATCAGAGTAAAGGGCTTCTCACTTTCCCCAGTCCCACATGTTCAGTGCTTCAAGGTAATCCTTGACTTCGCCCTCTCCTTCAAGCCACATATCTAAGCCCTTGCTACATCCTGCTGATTCCAACTCAAAAATATTTTTCGCATCCATACATCCCTTGACTGTGAAACTGCAAAAACACTTGTGCATGCCCTCATCATCTCCTACTTCGACTACTGGAACCCCCTTCTCTCTGGCCTCCCCTCTAGCACTCTTGCACCACTCCAATCTATTCTAAACTCTGCTGCCCAACTAATCCACCTTTCTCCCCGCTATTGCCCAGCCTTTCCTCTTTGCCAAGATCTTCACTGAATTCCCATTGCCAAGAGACTCCAGTTCAAAACCCTATCCATGACATACAAAGCTATCCATAACCTGTCTCCGCCATATATCTATGACATGGTCTCCCGGTACTGACTTACCTACATGCAACCTTCTTAAGATCTTCTTTTCCATTACCCCCTATCTCTTCTTTTCAAACTGCATACAAGATTTCTCCTGTGCATCTCCCATACACTGCAAAGCTTTGCCCCAACACATCAGACTCTCGCCTACCGTGGAAACCCTCAAAAGAACCTGAAGACTCACCTTTTCTGACAAGCCTAAAACCAGCAGCGATCCTCAGTCCACCAAACTGCCACACAACTAGCCCTATCCTCTCCTAGTGTATCCTCACCCATGGATAATAGAAAAAATTGGAGTCTGGCTCAACGGGACTGGATTTTCCTTTTCTTTTTGTTTTTCAAAAGAAAATATAGTGCATACAAAAGAAAAATGTATATGGTCGACATGACCCAGTCAACTGAGTGAGCTGGATTCCAGTTTCTATAATTATAATCACCCATCCCTTGTAGACTGTGAGCCATATGGACAGGGTCCTCTCTCCTCCTGTACCTGGATGTGCCTTGTATTATTCATAATTATTGTACTTTTTGTCCCTTTTCACATGTAATACACCATAGAATAAATAGCGCTAAAATAATAAATAGTAAAACTATTTAGCTACATCCTGTTTCCCATCAACACTGACAAGCTTTACTGTCCCTGCTGAAGACAAGTATGCCCGCAGTAAGATGCTGCCACAACCATGTTTGACAGTGGAGATGGTATTTTCCAGGTGACATGTAATGGTAGTTTTACACCATACAGAGCATTTTGCGTTTGCGTTCACAGAACAGCTGTAGTTATACTGTGAATATATTGCACATAGGTGCATCCAATTCACTAATTAGGTGACTTCTGGTGGTCACTAGTGATTTCATTTAGCAGTATCAGACTACAAGGGACTGTATATAAATGCTCGTCACAATTTTTAGGTTCATATTTTTTGAATATTTTTAAAACCTTGTATCATTTATTTTACATTTTACAAAAACTTGCTACTAAGTGTTAATATGTCACATAAAATCCGAATAAAGAACATTAAAGTGTTTAGGTATAACATGATCAAAACGAAAAGTGAATAATTAAGCATGGATAATTAAGAGATGAGGTTATCGATTTACAGTATGGTGGTCCAGCGATCTTGTTAGCTGTCAGTGGCCACAGGATGGGTCTCATCATGAGTGTGTCAGTGATAATATCAAGCTTAAGGGGCCGTCACACACTACGATTTTGTGAGCGATCACGCCTACAATCTCAGGGTGCGCGCTCGTGGACAACATCGTTATTGAGGTGTCACATGTATAGATACCGTTCAGGACTCAGCATTGATGTTGCGTGCAGGTATCATTCGCACAACCCCGCGAACGATGCTTGTCAATGTTGTGAATAGGCGAAATCACTACAGAGATCGTTATCGCGGTGTCACACAGAACGATGCAAGCAGATTGCATGATCGACATTGTCTGATGTGGGGTCTGAATCTCATATCTGCAATCAATGATCAGACCACTTATCGCTTGTAAGATTGACGTGTCACACACAACGACTTCATTAGAGCGACTGAAAACCCCCTGACGTTTCAACGATATCTTTAATGATATCATAGCGTGTGACGGCCCCTTTAGTATATTGGTCAGAAAAAATAATTGGGATCCAAGCAAGTAAGAGGTTTGTAAGAGCTACCATTTTGTGGCTACAGATGACCGATGAGCTACTGGACCAAGGTCCCGCACAGCATTTCGCACATCTGAGTAGAGATCTAAAGTTGCCTACTTTTAAATTATTTTATTAACAGTACAATTAACAAAAACTTTTATAGATAAATAGAAATACACATTAATGCTTAATGTTCACATAGTTTTTTGGATGGATAATTTAGATGGTTGCATTTTCATTTAAAAGCTGCATTGTTGGTAGTTGATATATTCTACTGATCAATATAGGCGTTCCTATGGGTAGACATTTACATAAAGTTGCTCAGCATCTGTCATATTCGATACTGTTCAATTGCACGATATTAAAGGTATGTATGATAAATTAACTTTTATGCTTCCTCATTTAGGTAATTTTAGTGGCATATACTTTACCTATCCCTACAGCCCCATTGTTTGATGAGATAGTAGAAAGTTGGTAAAAATGTGTTTCATCTTACAGTTTAGTCTCCCAAAGCAACAGAGGTCTAACAAATTCATTTCTTGGCATTTTTGTTCACATGCAAAGGGAAATGCAACATTTCTTAGAAGTGTCTGACAACAAAGATTGTAAATGTCAAAGGCAATTAAGCGCAGTTGCAGAAAAATAGCAGCCAAAGATAAAAAAGAATACAAGCTGTCAAGGTCTTTACCATTCCAGTGGGACACTTCTGATCATTTAAGATTAATACTGCCAATACAAAAAGGACTAGATTTTAAGTAACGTTCTTAAATACAGCAATTATCAGTATTTACATTCCTTCAGTCGTGAAACTTAGAAAGATTTGTTTGACAAACACATTTTTTTCATTTTATCCCGCTTCTTAGATATCACTTTTAAATTTAAAATACCCTTTTAGTCTTATGTCCTATTCTATAGTTATCAGCTATTTATTTACAGGAGATTTTTTTACTCAATAGTAGAGATTGCTTTTTTATATAGTAAGCCACTACCAAGAAAAAATAAATAAATAAAAGAAAGAAAATAATTGGCAAACTATTTCATTGACCCAAGACAGAAAAACAATGTGCTATTCCATCTGCTTCCCATTTCATAGACACTGTAATACAACAAAAGTTCTAAAAAGTTAGAATGAGATGACCTAGGTCACCCACGGTAGAAGTGTTCTGCAATCATTGAAAATAAATGATAGAAACCCTCTCCATGGTGTTCCGTGGTGATGTTTAAAGCCGTGGGTACCTTAGAGTAACAAAAAGATCATCTAAATGCACATTCTGACCTTCTTGCAATAATTAAATGCAGGTATCTTGCTTGCTTGCTTATACAATTCAATACTCAAATAATACCTAGAAGGTCAATTCCATTTCACATCTTATGGTACTATTTTTGCACTATTCAATTATGAGGATTTCTACACCTGTATAAAATCCCTGCTAAGCAAGCACTATGCCTCATCTCCTTTATGGCTTGAAGTAAGAGGTTACTGACAGTAAAGATTAGCTATATCATTATGCCTCACCATGGCAACTATGGGATTATATGGCGCATTATGGAAAAGTAATGCTACATATTAAAGTGGAAAGCAAAATGCCATTCTTGTTTTCACAAATGAATATTGATGTTGTAAAATAGGCTGCGAAATGCACATGAATGGAATGACATTTACAATATTTGGCTAAAGTCAGCAAAACTAAAATGTTTGGTTTTCTGCAATGCATGATGCCTTTTAACTCCTAACTTTAACATTTTAACATCGTGCTTTGGAGAGTTGTTGATGTAAGTCAGGAATTAAGTCGACTTGTTAAAGAGCAAGATATAAGCTCTTAAGGCCGCTTTACATGTCGCAATATCGTTCCGATATTGCATATAATTTCACGAGAGCACGCACGTTTTTGGCATTTGTCCAATATCGCATAGGAGATGTTACACAGGGAGATATCGGCAGGCAACGCAACTACGATGTCGTACGCCCCTCTTGCACACTGCGTCTGAGCAACTCAGGGAACGACCAATTAACATTGGAGTGAATAGGGGAAATTGCGCTCCAAATCGTAGTTGCGCTGTCACACAGCACGATCCTGCCAGATCGTCAAGCCAATATTGCAAGGTTGAACAGCATGCACAACTCAAAAACGATATCGTAGTTGCATCGCTTTTGAGTTGCATTGCCCATTTACACGACACAACGCACGAACGATATCAACTGCAAAACCCCTACCACGTGACTTTTTATTGCAGTTGTGTTGCGATATCGTGACATGTAAAGCGGCCTTTAGACTTCATCTCGTACCCCAGCTTGAATGATGATAGTGCTGGAATAAGATGTGCCAAACTTATGAGGAGGCACATGCTACTTAACAGATTGGGTGCATCCAATCAGTAGCCTTCCTTCATACAATATTACTCCAGTTAGACACCAGAGTAACATTTTCTGTTGCAAGAAACCCTGACACTTTTCATTAATTTTTTTGGGCAGATATAGCCAACCCGTGTCACTCCGGTTCCTTCCAAATTGCACCTATTTTTTGCAGAACTGCCTGAAACTGCCATAAAAACAGGTAAACAGGTAAGCTATCAATTTTTTTTCTACAACTTTGTGGTGCTCAAAATGATGTGACTTGTCAAATGTTGTGACACTGCAGGCGGCTCATACTGGGCTGGGCACCAAGCATACCTGAGCATGGCAATGCTCACTTCATTGGTTTGCATATGTAAAGCCGCCGAAATCCGAACACGAACACTGATTTTTTTTGTAAAGTCTTTGTTCAATGCGAACAGCGAACTTTACAGTTTGGGTCTGCTTTTCTCTAATCAGGGCATTTATGTATTGCTGTTGTTGAATTCTGCCTTATGTCTGAACCATATTTAACCAGTTCAAACGAGTATGTGTTCAATTAATGTGCTGTTTGTTTGTACAAAGGACCATGTCCAGAGAGCACACAGTCCCATTACAGCCAGTTTGAAATTGCACAGGGTCGATTTTCCATTTGAACCAATTATCTGTATTGAAAAATAATCACGTCCTATGACTTGAAATTACTACTCACTATGCACAGATGAACTGCAGAGTCAGCTGTCAACCAAAGTGCTCTAACTCTGTGAGCGGTAACTTTAATTTGTCATGACATCATCTTTATGACTGAAAGCCAGTGACTCCTGCAACAGTATAAGTTTAGTTTCTCCCGGTAGTTGCACTTTCAGTAAGGCTAAGGTCACGTCAACGTTAAAGGGGCTTGCGTTAAAAACATAGGTTTTGGCAGCCTTAACGCAGTGCTACCACCATGGTAGTGCTGCGTTAACGCTGCCAATGCTTACCTATGGTGACGCGGCCCCTAGCACAGCTCAAACGCCGGCATCTAACTGAAATCTCACGCTTTTTACTAACGCGAGAGAAGACAATGTTGAAAGTGTCTTTGTCAGGTTAGGAAAAAGCGCAAAATTTCAGTCAGATGCTGGCGTTTGAGCTGCGCTAGAGGCCACGTCACCATAGGTAAGCATTGGCAGCGTTAATGTGGCACTACCATGGCGATTGCACTGCGTTAAGGCTGCCAAAACCTGTTTTTAATGCATGCACCCTTTAAAGTTAATGTGACCCTAGCCTAAGATGGACACTCATTGTCAAATTATTTACCTGCAGATTTACCCCATACCTGTAGGTAAATACTTTTTCCAATTTGACATGTTTCCTTTAACATAAAGTGATTTGAGACTATAATTTTTGGAAGCCAATTAATTGGCTTCAAAGTCCTAAGTAATGTCATCCTAAAACAACAGAAAATGTGACTTAAAGAGGACCTTTCACCCCCCTGCTGCATGGCAATCTTAATGCAGCACTGAATGCAGCATGTCTGCTGTATTCAGTGAATGGGTCCCCCATGTGTGTATGTGCTGTGTACCCAGAGATATAGCCTTAGGCAAACTCACTGTTAAAAGTCATGAGGGCATTCCTTGGTGCTGGAGTCAGCTTGATTCAAGGGGGCCATTCCCTCCCACTGCCTCTCTGTGCTGCTTCTGCTGTGCTGGCTCTGCCCTCTTCCTCTTTGTAACTCATCCTGCCACACACAGCATGCAAATCATTTGTTCTGACGTCAGCTCCAGATTCCTGCCCTGCTGTCTAAGCAAATCATGAGCAGCACAGCAGGAGGTGGCACAGAGAGGCAGGGGGAGGGAATGGCCCCAGTGAATTGAGCTGACTCCAGCACTAGGGAATGCCCTCCTTGATTTTAACAGTGAGTTTGCCTAAAACTATATCTCGGGGTACACAGTACACAGACACATGGGGGACCCCTTCCCTGAATGCAGCAGACATGCTGCATTCAGTGCTGCATTTAGATTGCCATGCTGCAGGGGGGTGACAGGTCCTTTTTAAAGACATAAGCAGATGAGTAATATAAAAAACAAAGTGTATATTAGTAACATGTAAGAGTCATAAAATGTACATCTTGCCACATGTATGCATTCCTTGAACAGCCGGTCGAGGGTACATACTGCTGTGTGAGATGTGAGTATGTTGTGCATTTGGAAGCCCAGATACTGGATCTAAATGAACAACTGACAACGCTGAGATCCATTGACAATATGGAAAGGAGTCTGCTGCTCACTGAACAGCTGCTCAATGGGATAGATGTGGGGGAGGATGGTAGCATGGAGCTGCAGGACCATGAGGTAGCTAGCTGGGTGACAGTTAGAAGGCAGGGTAGAGGGAAGAGTGCCAGGGAGGCTAGCCCTGATCTGACAAACCCCGATAAATTTGCTAAGTGTCTGCTCCAGTAAGGGGGAAAACAAGAGAGCAGGGCAGGACAGACAGGTCCTGGTAGTGGGGGACTCAATTATTAGGGGAACAGATAGGGCAATCTGTCACAAAGACAGGGATCATCGAACAGTGTGCTGCCTACCTGGCGCTCGAGTCCAGCACATCGCTGATCGGGTTGACATATTACTGGGAGGGGCTGGTGAGGACCCAGCGGTCATGGTGCACATTGGCACAAATGACAAAGTTAGAGGTAGGTGGAAGGTCCTTAAAGATGATTTCAGGGAATTAGGCTGCAAGCTTAAGGCAAGGACCTCCAAGGTAGTATTCTCTGAAATACTGCCTATACCACGAGCCACACCAGAGAGGCAACAGGAGATTAGGGAGATAAATAAGTGGCTCAAGAATTGGTGTAGGAAGGAGGGGTTTGGGTTCCTGGAGAACTGGGCCGACTTCTATGTTGGCTTCAGGTTCTATGCTATGCTCAAAGGGGAGGGTGCAGCTGTACTGGGGGAGAAAATGGCTAGAAGGTTGGAGGAGTGTTTAAACTAGGGATTGGGGGGGAGGGTATTCATTGTACAGGAGGGGATGATAGTGTAAATAGTAACCTGGGCACAAGTAATAAAATTGGGGGTGGCATGGGCGGTGGGGTTACAACAGTCAATATAGTAGAAAGGAATAGAGGTAAAGAGAGATGCGTAAAGTGCATGTACACTAATGCCAGAAGCTTTACCAACAAAATGGAGGAATTAGAATTGATTTTGTTGGAAAATAATTATGACATGGTGGGGATGTCGGAGACATGGCTGGATGAGAGCCATGACTGGGCTGTTAATTTACAGGGCTATAGTCTGTTCAGAAATGACCGCACAAATAAGCTAGGGGGAGGTGTATATTTATACGTAAAATCATCCTTAAAACCCATCCTGCTTGATAATATAGGTGAATCTAATGGAAATGTAGGAGGAAAAAGATTCCAGTGAGAGGATGATCTCCAGTTGCAGAATTTATTGTGCATATATAAAAGCTTCAATCCATACAGTGAGGTACAAGGTGCTTAAGCCAACATGTTTCGACATATAGTCTTAGTCATGGTGGTTGCAGCTGGTTGCAGCAACCGCCATGACTAAGACTATATGTCGAAACATGTTGGCTTAAGCACCTTGTACCTCACTGTATCGATTGAAGCTTTTATATATGCACAATAAATTCTGCAACTGGAGATCATCCTCTCACTGGAATCTTTTTCCTCTTATATCGTCTACTGGTCCCAGGACGGCGTCCGTGCGAGTGAGTATCCAAGCGGGGCAGGACTATACTATCAGCTGGAGAGCTGTCTTTCCCTTCCCCCTTCTCCTAATGGAAATGTAGAGTCTCTGTGGGTGGAGATAAGGGGAGGGGGAAAAAATAATAAATTACTGATAGGGGTTTGTTATAAGTCCCCAACAATAATGGAAGTGGAGGAGAATATCCCCATAAAGTAAATAGATGAAGCAGCGACTCAGGGAGAAGTCATTATTATGGGAGACTTCAACTACCTTGAAATACATTGGGGAACAGAAACCTGCAGTTCTAGCAAAGGTAATAGGTTTTTGACAACTATGAGAGACAATTACCTTTCACAACTGATTCAGGACCCAACAAGAAGGGGGGCACTGCTGGACCTAATATTAACCAACAGGCCGGACCGCATATCAAATATACAGGTTGGAGATCACTTGGGTAATAGTGATCATAAAATAATAAGTTTTCAAGTACCCTTTACTAAGATGTGTAGTAGAGGAGCTACAAGGACACTAAACTTCAGGAAGGCAAATTTCCAACGGTTGAGAGATGATCTTAGTGCAATAAACTGGGACGATATCCTGAGACATAAAGTACACAAAGCAAGTGGGAGACGTTTATTAGCATCCTGAATAGGGCCTGTGCACAATAAATACCCTATGGAAATAAGCATGCTAGAAATAGGAGGAAACCACTATGGCTAAATAAGGCTGTAAGGGGCGCAATAAATGACTAAAATAAAGCATTTAGGGAATTAAAGCAAGTAGGTAGTGAAAATTAAATAACATTTGTAAAAAGCAAATCAAGGCAGCAAAGATTGAGACAGAGAGACTCATTGCCAAAGAAAGTAAAAGTAATCCCAAAATATTTTTTAACTACATAAATAGTATGAATCTAAAAAATGGTGTTGGCCCCTTTAAAAATAATCTGGGTAAAATGGTGGATGAGGATGAGGAAAAAGCCAATATGCTAAATGACTTTTTTTCAACAGTATTTACACAAGAAAATCCCATGACAGACAATATGATCAGTGATAACAAAAACTGTCAATTAAATGTCACCTGATTAACCCAGCAGGAAGTACGGCATCGTCTAAAAATCACTAAAATTGACAAATCCCCGGGCCCGGAAGGGATACACCCCAGAGTGCTGCAGGAATTAAGTACTGTCATAGATAGACCATTATTTTTAATATTTAAAGATTCCATAATAACAGGGTCTGTACCACAGGACTGGCGTATAGCAAATGTGGTGCCAATATTCAAAAAGGGAACAAAACTGAACTTGGAAATTATAGGACAGTAAGCTTAACCTCTACTGTGGGTAAAATCCTAGAGGGTTTTCTAAGAGATGCTATACTGGAGTATCTGAAGAAAAATAACCTCATGACCCAATATCAACATAGTTTTACGAGGGACCGTTCCTGTCAAACTAATCTGATAAGCTTCTATGAAGAAGTAAGTTCTGGACTGGACCAAAGAAATGCAGTGGATGTGGTGTATATGGACTTTTCAAAAGCTTTTGATACAGTGCCACACAAAAGGTTGATACATAAAATGAGAGTAATGGGGGTAGGGGAAAATATGTGTAAGTGGGTTAAAAACTGGCTTAGCGATAGGAAGCAAAGGGTGGTCATTAATGGAACACACTCAGAATGGGTCACAGTTAACAGTGGGGTACCACAGGGGTCAGTGTTGGGCCCGCTTCTATTTAATATATTTATTAATGACCTTGTATTGGGCATACAGAGTAGAATCTCAATATTTGCAGATGACACTAAACTCTGCAGGGTAATCAATACAAAGGAGGACAATTTTATATTACAGGAGGATTTATGTAAACTAGAAGCTTGGGCTGATAAATGGCAAATGAGCTTTAATGGGGAAAAATGTAAGGTCATGCACTTTGGCAGAGGAAACAAAAGGTATAATTATGTGCTTAATTGTAAAACACTGGACAAAACTGTCACTGAAAATGACCTGGGTGTATGGGTAGATGACAAACTCACATTTAGTGGCCAGTGTCAGACAGCTGCTGCAAAGGCAAATAAAATAATGGGATGCATTAAAAGAGGCATAGATGCTCATGAGGAGAACATAATTTTACCTCTATACAAGTCACTAGTGCGACCACACTTAGAATACTGTGTACAATTCTGGTCTCCGGTGTATAAGAAAGACATAGCTGAACTGGAGCGGGTCCAGAGAAGAGCGACCAAGGTTATTAGAGGACTGAGGGGTCTGCAATACCAAGACAGGTTATTAAACTTGGGGTTATTTAGCTTGGAAAAACGAAGGATTAGGGGTGATCTTATAATAATGTATAAATATATGAGGGGACAGTACAGAGAACTTTCTAATGATCTCTTTACTCTTAGGCCTGAGACGGGGACAAGGGGGCATCCTCTACGTCTGGAGGAAAGAAGGTTTAATCATAATCACAGACGTGGATTCTTTACTGTGAGACTATGGAACTCTCTGCCACATGATGTTGTAATGAGTGAGTCACTACTAACATTTAAGAAGGGCCTGGATGCCTTTCTTGAAAACTATAATATTACCAGTTATATATACTAGATTCTTTGATAGGGCGTTGATCCAGGGAATTAGTCTGATTGCCATATCTGGAGTCAGGAAGGAATTTTTTCCCCCAATGTGGAGCTTAGTGTTGCCACATGGGTTTTTTTTGCCTTCCTCTGGATCAACATGTTAGGCAATGGGTTGAACTAGATGGACTTAAAGTCTTCCTTCAACCTTAAAAACTATGTTACTATGTTACTATGTATTAAGGACAATACAGGATAAACAGTTCTACAGTACATCACAAAAATAAAAATGAGTTGGCTTAAACTTATGTCCTAAATAGCAGCTCATTCTGGTACAGGTATAGTGCAAAACATAATATTGTAATGTACTATGCATTTGCTCCTCAACAATCAATGCACATACTTCAGGAATTATAAAGTCTCATCTGGAGAGGTGGATACTCAAAGTCTATGTGAGCAGTTTTTATGTTTTATAGACAAATGACATTGGTGCAACAGGACAATCCAACAGTAGATGTTTATGTGAAAATCGGAACAAGAAATAGTGTTGAGGAATTATGGCACATAAAAAAGGTGAATTTATAGTGTTAGTTACAATGAAGAAACAGACTAGACTCGGTGAAAAGGAACCATATAGTACAGCTGTGTTTGTTTGTACTGGGCAATGGAAGTTCAAAGGCAAAACTCACCCAGTGATGTAGCAAGGTTAACTCATAAATTAAGAGCAGGTATGGTAGAGCTAGGTGAGCTAGGTTTGCAAAAATATTCATATTTCCAGTGTAGACACCAAGTACCTGAATACTCAGGCGGATGAAGGCAGCTTCTGCTAGGCTATGAAGACCAGAAGAGTAATGTCATAGAGACATAGAATTAGAAGACCTAAGCAGCAGAATATAGAGAACATAGGTGCCAGTGCTAAAGAGTTAACAGTATTATAGGTGTTTTATCAGAACCACCAATGTTGATAGCTAAAATATGTGCAGCAAACTCAGACTGTCTATAATATTGTATGTCAAATGTGTTTTTGAGCAAGAATAGCTCCACAAAGACAATCATGAGCTTAAAATATATTAACCTAAAACCAGTGCAACTTGAGTAAACCATTATTTTATATTGGAACATTTAGCTGTAAGCATCAATATCAATGTGAGTTTGTCAGCCAAGCTGACAGCATAAGCTAAGAACATAGCATTGTAGGAGATATATCTCCAATATAAATTGCACCATTGGTGTTTTAATTGCTGCCTCCCTTCAGCAGAAACTAAAGTTAATCAAATAGTTAATTGTAGTGCTCAGTACACTTTTTGTGTGGGTCATGAGGCTCAGTGCACCGTTCAGCCCAATGGGTTTGAATGCTCCTGTGTCATACTACTAATTAGTAGCAGTAACATACATGAGTTTTTTTTCCAACTGGCCCAGACCAATATAACAAACAGCCATAATTCATCTCCAGATATTACAATAAAGACACAATTCCCCATGTGCACCTTTGAAAGTCACAATATTCTGAATGCCCCAATGATAAAAATGCTTAAGCGTTCACTCAACATTTAATGATGACCCCCAACATTAGCTGCCATCCTGTAAAATGGCCAACATATTAGGTTCCACGCTGTATATTATCCCCCACATTAGCTCTCACACTGTAAAATGACCCCCACATTAGGTTCCACACTGTACAAGGTCCCCCATCACCAGTGGTGTAATGAAGTAACTAGTGTCTCGATAGATAGATAGATAGATAGATAGATAGATAGATAGATAGATAGATAGATGTAGATATGTATATATCCCCATCATCTTGGGTCAACCCAGGTATCAATGTCTACAATACTGAGCCCAACTAGATATATATGTCTCCTATCTTGTGCCCACTCAGGTATATAAGTTCCCATTTCTAGTATATATGCCCACCATTCTCATATATATGTCCTCCATCTTAGTATATATGTCTCTCATCTTGGGACCATCCTGGTAAATATTTCTACATCATTGTATATATGTCCCTCAGCCTTGTATCTATGTCACCAATCTTAGTCTATATCTCCCCCATCCTGGCATATCTGTCCCTCATCCTCGTATACATGTCCCCTATCCTAGGCCCATCCTGATATATAAGTCTCCATCCTGGTATATATGCTTCAAATCCTGGTTATTTGTCCTCCAGCTTAGTAAATATGTCCCTCATGCTGCCATATCTATCCCTCATTTTTTGTATATATACCCATCTAGGGACCACACATGTTTTTATGTCTCCCATCCTGTGCCCACCCAGATATATATGTTCCCCTTCTTGGTCCACTCAGAAATATACTGTATTTTTTGCTTTATAAGACACACTGGATTATAAGACACACCTTCAAATCTGATGAAGGAAAAGAGTCCCCCTGTGATGGCACATGTCCCCCTGTCATGGCAAATGTCCCCCTGTGCTGGCATATGTCCCCCTGTGCAGGCACATTTCTTCCTGTGATGGCACACATACTCCTGTGATGGCACATGTCTCCCTGTCCTGGCACACATTCCCCTGTGCAGGCACATGTCCCCCTATGGTGGCACACGTCCCCCTGTGATGGCACATGTCCCCCTGTGCTGGCACATGTCCCCCTGTGATGGCACATGTCCTCCTATGCTGGCACACGTCCCCCTATGATATCACAAGTCCCCCAGTGCTCACACATGTCCCTCTGTGATGGCACATGTCCCCCAGTGATGGCACATATCCCCCCCAGTGCTGGCACATGTCCCCCTGTGATGGAATACATCCCTCTGTGATAGTACATAGTCCCCCTGTGATAGCACATGTCCCCCTGTGCTGACACATGTCCCCCATTGATGGCAAATGGCCCCTTGTGATGGATCATGGCTCCCTGTGATGAGACATGTCCCCCTGTGATGGCAAATGTCCCCCAGTCCTGGCACATGGCCCCCTGTGATAGCACATGTCCTCCTGTGCTGGCACACATCCCCCTGTGATGGCACACATCCCCCAGTGCTGACACATATCCCCCCAGTGCTGGCACATGTCACCCTGTGATGGCACACATCCCCCTGTGATAGCACACAGTCCCCTGTGATGGCACATGTACCCCTGTGCTATCACATGTCACCCAGTGATGGCATATGGTCCTCTGAGATGGAACATAGCCCCCCTGTGCTGGATCATGGCTCCCTGTGATAGAACACATCCCCTCGTGATGGCACATGTTCCCCAGTGATGGCACATGTCCCCCAATGCTGGTACATGTACCGCAGTGATGGCACACGTCCACCTGTTTGGGCACACATCCCCCAGTGATGGCATATGTCCCCCAGTAATGGCACACATCCCCATGTGCTGGCACATGTCCCCCAGTGTTAAGCACACATCCCCCTGTGCAGGCACATGTCCCCCAGTGATGGCACACGTCTCCCAGGGATGGCACACATTCCCCAGTGATGGCACACATCCGCCTGTGCTAAATCCATGGCTCCCTGTGGTGGCACATGGCCCCGCTGTGCTGGATATGGCCTCCCCATCACTCTGTATGGCCACCATGCTGCAGCCCACACTAACATAACAAACATTTTGAACTTACCTCTCTGGCGCTGTCCTCCGTGGCTCCCTGCTTGCTGCACTTCCTGAACCCTTCTGCATCTCGGAGAGCCAGTCATGTGATCGGCACAGCAGAGTGACATCATCACTGCACGCCCGATCACATGACCGGCTTCCCACGTATTCAGGAAGTGCGACAAGCAGGGAGAGATGGAGGACAGCGCCAGAGAGGTACAGAAAATTCAAAGTGTTGGTTATTTTAGTGTGGGCGCAGCATGGAGGCCCATACAGAGTGATGGGGAGGCCATATCCAGCATGGGTGGTTGCAGGCACATGTAATATGTGCCACTCCCCTGTATATACAGTTGTGGCCAAAAGTATTGACACCCGTGCAATTCTGTCAAATAATACTCAGTTTCTTCCTGAAAATGATTGCAATCACAAATTCTTTGGTATTATTATCTTCATTTAATTTGTCATAAATGAAAAAACACAAAAGAGAATAGAGCAAAAAGCAAAACATTGATCATTTCACACAAAACTCCAAAAATGGGCCAGACAAAAGTATTGGCACCCTCAGCCTAATACTTGGTTGCACAACCTTTAGCCAAAATAACTGCGATCAACCACTTCCGGTAACCATCAATGAGTTTCTTACAATGCTCTGCTGGAATTTTAGACCTTTCTTCTTTGGCAAACTGCTCAAGGTCCATGATATTTGAAGGGTGCCTTCTCCAAACTGCCATTTTTAGATCTCTCCACAGGTGTTCTATGGGATTCAGATCTGGACTCATTGCTGGCCACCTTAGAAGTCTCCAGTGCGTTCTCTCAAACCATTTTCTAGTGCTTTTTGAAGTGTGTTTTGGGTCATTGTCCTGCTGGAAGACCCATGACCTCTGAGGGAGACCCAGCTTTTTCACACTGGGCCCTAGATTATGCTGCAAAATTTGTTGGTAGTCTTCAGACTTCATAATGCCATGCACACGGTCAAGCAGTCCAGTGCCAGAGGCAGCAAAGCAACCCCAAAACTTCAGGGAACCTCCGCGATGTTTGACTGTAGGAACCGTGTTCTGTTCTTTTAATGACTCTTTTTTTCTCCTGTAAACTCTATGTTGATGCCTTTGCCCAAAAAGCTCTAATTTTGTCTCATCTGACCAGAGAACATTCTTCCAAAATGTTGTAGGCTTTCTCAGGTAAGTTTTGGCAAACTCCAGCCTGGCTTTTTTATGTCTCGGGGTAAGAAGTGGGTCTTCCTAGGTATCCTACCATACAGTCCCTTTTCATTCAGACGCCAACAGATAGTACAGTTTATCCACCATCCGCACAATCTTGCGTTGAAACCTCTTGTCGATTTTTCTTTTCCGTCCACATCTAGGGAGGTTAGCCACAGTGCCATGGGCTTTAACCTTCTTGATGACACTGCACATGGTAGACACAGGAATGTTCAGGTCTTTGGAGATGGACTTGTAGCCTTGAGATTGCTCATGCTTCCTACCAATTTAGTTTCTCAAGTCCTCAGACAGTTCTTTGGTCTTCTTTCTTTTCTCCATGCTCAATGTGGTACACACAAAGACACAGTACAAAGGTTGAGTCAACTTTAATCCATGTCAACTGGCTGCAAGTGTGATTTAGTTACTGCCAACACCTGTTAGGTGCCACAGGTAAGTTACAGGTGCTGTTAATTACACAAATTAGAGAAGCATCACAAGATTTTTCTAACAGTGCCAACACTTTTGTCCACCCCCTTTTTTATGTTTGGTGTGGAATTATATACAATTTGGCTTTAGGACAATTATTTTTGTGTTTTTTCATTGAAGACAAATTAAATGAAGATTATAATACCAAAGAATTTGTGATTGCAATCATTTTCAGGAAGAAACGGAGTATTATCTGACAGAATTGCAGGGGTGTCAATACTTTTGGCCACAACTGTAGGTGATGGACAGCAGGTGCAGTGCATATTACATGAGGCTAATGAATGGGGGCACATTACCTCCCACTGCCTCCTGCAGCCTGCAGCCAGCCTCTCCCACAACACCACTCCAGAGCCGTCTCCACCATCCCCTACAGTATAGGACTGTAGATTCAGATTATAAGATGCACCCCCCACTTTCCCTCAAAATTTGGGGGAACAAAAGTGCGTCTTGTAATCTAAAAAATATGGTATGTTCCCTATTCTGCCTCACCCATGTATAAATGTCCCCCATTTCAGTTTATACGTCCATATCTTTGGCCCACCCAGGTACACATGTCCCCATTTCTAGTATATATGCCCCCTATCCTAGTATATATGTCCTCCATATTGGTATATATGTCTCTTATCTTGGGAACTTCCTGGTAAATATGTCTACATCATTGTATTTATGTCCCTCATCCTAATATCTATGTCTCCGATCTTAGTCTATAAAACTCACCAAGGTATACATGTCCTTCAACCTGTACCCACCCAGGTACACAAGTCTCCATTTCTAGTATTTATGCCCCCATCCTAGTATATATGTCCTACTTGGTATTTATTTCCCATTCTAGCTCACCAATGTACAGATGTCCCCCATTCCTGGCCAACCCAGATATACAGTACATGTCCCCACTTTGATATATATGACTCTCATCCTGGACCATCCTGGTATATATGTCCACATCCTGGTAAATATGTCTACATCATGGTATATATGTCCCTCATCCTGGTATTTATGTCCCCCATCTTGGTGTATATGTCCCCCATCCTGGTATATCTGTCCCTCATCCTGTTATACATGTCCCCCAGCCTGGGCCCATCCTTATAAATGTCTCCACCCTGGTAAATATGTAGCCATCCAGGTATATATTGTTCACATTCTGGCATATATGTCCTCTATCATTTCCATATATGTGCCCAGTTCTGGCATCACATCCTGGGTCCACCCATATGTATATGTCCTCCATCATGGTCCAGTCAGGTATATACAGTATGTTCCCCATTCTGCATCCACCCAGGTATACATGCCCCCATCTCAGTTTATATGTTCCCGTCCTTGGCCCATCCAGGGACACATGTCCTCATTTCTAGTATATATGCCCCCATCCTGGTATATATGTCCTCTATCTTGGTATATACAGTTAGGGCCAGAAATATTTGGACAGTGACACAAGTTTTGTTATTTTAGCTGTTTACAAAAACATGTTCAGAAATACAATTATATATATAATATGGGCTGAAAGTGCACACTCCCAGCTGCAATATGAGAGTTTCCACATCCAAATCAGAGAAAGGGTTTAGGAATCATAGCTCTGTAATGCATAGCCTCCTCTTTTTCAAGGGACCAAAAGTAATTGGACAATGGACTCTAAGGGCTGCAATTAACTCTGAAGGCGTCTCCCTCGTTAACCTGTAATCAATGAAGTAGTTAAAAGGTCAGGGGTGGATTCCAGGTGTGTGGTTTTGCATTTGGAAGCTGTTGCTGTGACCAGACAACATGCGGTCAAAGGAACTCTCAATTGAGGTGAAGCAGAACATCCTGAGGCTGAAAAAAAAGAAAAAATCCATCATAGAGATAGCAGACATGCTTGGAGTAGCAAAATCAACAGTTGGGTACATTCTGAGAAAAAAGGAATTGACTGGTGAGCTTGGGAACTGTAAAAGGCCTGGGCGTCCACGGATGACAACAGTGGTGGATGATCGCGCATACTTTATTTGGTGAAGAAGAACCCGCTCACAACATCAACTGAAGTCCAGAACACTCTCAGTGAAGTAGGTGTATCTGTCTCTAAGTCAACAGTAAAGAGAAGACTCCATAACAGTAAATACAAAGGGTTCACATCTAGATGCAAACCATTCATCAATTCCAAAAATAGACAGGCCAGAGTTAAATTTGCTGAAAAACACCTCAAGAAGCCAGCTCAGTTCTGGAAAAGTATTCTATGGACAGATGAGACAAAGATCAACCTGTACCAGAATGATGGGAAGAAAAAAGTTTGGAGAAGAAAGGGAACGGCACATGATCCAAGGCACACCACATCCTCTGTAAAACATGGTGGAGGCAACGTGATGGCATGGGCATGCATGGCTTTCAATGGCACTTGGTCACTTGTGTTTATTGATGACATAACAGCAGACAAGAGTAGCCGGATGAATTCTGAAGTGTACCGGGATATACTTTCAGCCCAGATTCAGCCAAATGCTGCAAAGTTGATTGGACGGCGCTTCATAGTACAGATGGACAATGACCCCAAGCATACCGCCAAAGCTACCCAGGAGTTCATGAGTGTAAAAAAGTGGAACATTCTGCAATAGCCAAGTCAATCACCAGATCTTAACCCAATTGAGCATGCATTTCACTTGCTCAAATCCAGACTTAAGACGGAAAGACCCACAAATAAGCAAGACCTGAAGGCTGCGGCTGTAAAGGCCTGGCAAAGCATTAAGAAGGAGGAAACCCAGCGTTTGGTGATGTGCATGGGTTCCAGACTTAAGGCAGTGATTGCCTCCAAAGGATTCGCAACAAAATATTGAAAATAAAAATATTTTGTTTGGGTTATGTTTATTTGTCCAATTACTTTTGACCTCCTAAAATGTGGAGTGTTTGTAAAGAAATGTGTACAATTCCTACATTTTCTATCAGATATTTTTGTTCAACCCTTCAAATTAAACGTTACAATCTGCACTTGAATTTTGTTGCAGAGGTTTCATTTCAAATCCAATGTGGTGGCCTGCAGAGCCCAACTCGCGAAAATTGTGTCACTGTCCAAATATTTCTGGCCCTAACTGTATGTCCCATTCCACCTCACCAAGGTATATACGTCCCTAATCCTGGGCCCACCCAGGTATACACAGTAAGTCGCCGATCTTGCTCCCACTCGGGTACAGATTTTCCATTCCTGCACCCACTCATATATAATTCCCCCATCCGGGTTTATATGTGCTCATCCTGGGACCATCCTGATATATCTACCCCTTGTTCAGCATTACAAGAAAAATCATCATATGTCATTATCTAATCCAGGATACTGAATCCTGTTCAGAGCAAAGCATTGACCTTTGCGTACACCAGCACTGTCATCCTGCTGTGGTCTAAAGAACAGAGCGGCAGTGCAGGGAGATTGTGTCTCCCTGCTCTACCCCAGAGGTTAACTATATCGTCGATACAACAAACGTCGATATAGTTAATAGTGGCAGTAGCTTGAGGTGTGCCTGTGTTATTGCATGGTCCAGGGTGACAACCTTTTCTGCCCTCCTGGTAGCTACTCCCCTGCTTTACATACAAACCTCTTTGGAGCCTTGAAATCATTGCACTGATGTATTGCAGGTGCATATACTGAAATCATAATGAAAAGTTGACATAAAGGCATGAAACCCTATTTAAATGAAAAAACTATTTTTAAATATGTTAGTAGTTACTGTTAGAGATAACTAGATCAGACAAATTACTGATTTGCCTGTTCATGTGTATTTTCCAGGAAAATGCGATTCACATAAAAGTTATTCTTCGCAAAATGACTATCTCTTATATTATTAATCCCTATCTCTCAAAACCCCAAAAAATAATAAGATGTACAAAATATAAAAAAATACAAATACTCACCTTACTACTTTCTTGTCTGGTTCCTTCACTTCTCTGTCTCCTATCTGGTTGACATCACATTTTCTAATTACCTCCGGGTCATTCCATGTCAAGTGAACCAATGATTATTACCTCTATATTTTTAATTCTTTTGAGATTTTGTTATTTGATAATAGCATGTCAGACAATGCAAAATGTGAAGAGAAAAATTTTTTAAAAAATTTATTTTTTTTTAAAATGATTTTCAAAGTTCGGAAAAAGTGTGAATTTCGCTGTTGCCTGCCTTTACGTTTCTCCTCATAACTCAGGCTAGGAATAAGATAGAGAGACAAAATAAACACCAATCTACTCAGAACTATACAGGCTTTCATTAGATATGTCACAAGAGGATCTTTGTTAATATTTTACCCATGTGATCGCAAGCGCAAAACTTTAAAACGTATTTCCGAAAAATCGGCGCGCTTTAAATATTTCAAAAACTGCCCATGTGTCTGCTTTGCTCTTAGCCACATCTGTACCAAATTTCAAGTTGGGATCGCAATGGGATCATATTTTAACATATTTTACTATTAATAGCGTCAATGGGTCATTCCATATCAAGTGATCTAAATATGAATATTTTTTTTTACCTGACGTCTTTAGATTTTTTTTTTTTTTTTTCCTTTATGAAGTACTACTTTAGTTAATTACAAATTAAAAGTTTGGAATTTTTTTCTTTATCAGTTAATTTTTTACAGATTTTTAAAGTTTAAAAAAAGGGTGAATTTTGGCCTGGTATGACGTTACATTTTTTTATCTCGGGCTAGAAATAAGATAGAGAAACAAAATAAACACCATTCTACTCAGAACTGTCCAGGCTTTCACCAGATATGTCACAAGAGTATATTTGTTAATTTTAATTTTTTACCCATGCGAATGCAAACGCAACATTTTGAAACGCATTTCCGAAAAAACGTTTTAATAAAAATTTTCCAAAACTGCCCATGTGTCTTTTATGCTCTTAGCCACATCTGTACCAAATTTCAAGTTGGGATCGTGATGGGATCATATTTTAAAATATTTAACTATGGTTAATCTCATTTTTATTAAATTTTGAAAAAACATATGAAAGACATACATTCAATCTTTTAACAGAATCTTGAGACATATAAAATATACAAAAAGAGAATTCACAAAGTTATTAGTAACTTTAAGATAAGCTGCAAATTTACTTTTGCGCTTATCTCTGGTGCAATACATACTACAATCTAAATATAATTCCAAACACTCAAGTATACAACCTTTCTCAGGGTTTTGAGATGTTCTGATGTCAAGGAGACAAGCAGCCCCAGCAGAATGATTTTTATTACTTGGCCCCTTCTAACAGGTTGACCACGTAAGTGGGTCATTACCCGTTGAGGCCTAGTTGGAATAGTCTATCGACTGGTGTACCGGAAAGGAAGGCCGAAATATTAATGATCTACTCACAGCTCAGAGTTTCCGATACCTGTCTAATGTTCACTAGAATTCTGAAGGTATAGGTGTAGAAAGGAAATACCTAGACTGAATGTATCAGATGGGAAGAAAAGAGAGATAGAAAAGAAGAGAGAGAGAAGAGAAACAAAAACCATTAGAAAAAGTTATACTGGGAAAGAAAAGCCACGTAAGAAAAAAAGAAAAAAAGGAGGGGGGGGGGGGGACGGGTGAGGTATGGGAAGGAGAAAGGGTACTCATCCCACTGGCTCCCCATCCGCCAGAGGTCGAGCCATATTATCTGTGCTGGAAAAGATACTCCTAAATTCTGCAGAGTCGTGAAAAAGAATCCATTCAACTCAAATCCCTAAGAATTTGTTCTGAGATCCCGACGCATCAGCTGCGAGCTCCTCCATTCGATATATGTCCATCAATTCTTTGAACCAATCAAGTAGAGAAGGAGCCCGGCTTGATTTCCAGAACCTCGGGATCACAGCACGAGCAGCCGAGATGCAAAAGCTGAGAATATCCCTCTTCTGTAGCCCAATAGGACCTGGAAAAATGGATAACATTGCCGATTCTGGGCAGCATTCGGCTTGTTTACCTGTTATCCGGGCGTATGCATTGAAAACCTCAGACCAGAACCGCCGGATTTCCCCACAACTCCACCAAATGTGTATCATTGTACCCTTCTCTTCCCCACAGCGCCAGCAGGTATCAGGGGTTCCAGGGAACATGTTCCGGAGTGTCGTCGGGCACAAGTACCATCTAGTGAGCAGCTTATAGCTTCTTTCTTGTGCAGAACAAATGCTAGCTAGTGAGTGAGTAAATATAAAGCATTTCTGCCAATTAGCTTCTGAAATGCTACACCCCAATTCCCTCTCCCAAGCACGTTGGAAGTAAAGGGTGCCCTGCTCTCTCATGGACCCTAAGGCCTGGTATAGAACTGATATTTTGCGCCTCGGTGGAGCCTCCAGTTGGAATAACCTCTCCAATACGTTGGGCGTCAATCTTACCCTGCAAGAGTGGTCAGCTGAATATAATTATGCTCTGTATTGGAGAAATTCGAATCACTTAAGAGGTCTCGTAGGTTCTTTGAGTTGTAGCTCTGCCATCGGGGGCAAACCACCACTGGACAGAGTCTGTCCTACTCGGGTGTCATCCACAATCCGCCAACATAAAAATCTCTGCCTGTCAAATCTGGGTGGGAAAGATGGGTTGGAAAAAAGGGGAGTCAAAGGGCTAAGTCTGTCGTTTAAGGGGAGGGTTTTCGTCACTAGGTGCCATACCTTCAAGGTGTTTCTGGTCATATCTGTCAAAGGTACTAGGTCTGTGGAGTCTTTAGGGGAAATCCAAAGCAGGTGTTTCAGCGGAATCCCCAAACCCTCTTGCTCCACCCCTACCCATTTCTTGGAGGACGCATGATAATGCCAATCTAGAGCTCTAACAAGAGAGGAAGCCACAAAGTACGCTCGTATGTTGGGTAGTCCAACCCCTCCTCTGGTCTTGGGCAAGGATAGGATATTCATTCGCAATCTGGACCTCTTGCCCCCCCAGACAAATCTAAGGATCATAGATTGCATTTTGGAGAGGAAGCCTCTATCCAATAGAACAGGAACTGTCTGAAAAGTATATAAGAGTCGGGGCAAGACATCCATCTTGACTACGTTTATTCTCCCGAACCAGGATAGCTTTAATTGTCTATAGGAGGTAAATGCCGATTCCGCGTTAGTCAAAAGGGGTTGATAATTTAAATTGAATATTTGTTTAAGATCTTTTGGTATAAGGACTCCCAAGTACTTAATGGCTTCTACTTTCCATTTAAATGGGAACTGTTTAGATAGATGAGAAACCAATTCTCCAGGCAAAGAAATATTGAGTGCCTCGGTTTTGGAGCAATCCACTTTAAAGTTGCTCAATTGTCCGAACCGTTCAAACTCCATTAAGACCGAAGGGATGGAGACCAGGGGCTGGGAGATGTAAAGTAGCAGGTCGTCTGCAAATAAGGCTAATTTGTGATGACTCTGTCCCAGTTTGACCCCATGGACGCATTCATTGGACCTAAGTGCAAAATATTTAACTATTATAGTGTCAATTCAAAAATCACCAAGAACACAATCAGTCATTTTTTCACAATTGCCCGTCAATAGTTTGAATTTGATATAAAGAAACATAGTCTTGTAACATCTCAAATGAAAGCTGTTACCGTTCTGAGTAAAATGATGCCTCTCCCACTTCATTATCTTATTTCTAGCCTGAGATAAAAAAATGTAAAGTCATACCAGGCCAAAATTCACCCTTTTTTTAAACTTTAAAAATCTGTAAAAAATTAACTGATGAAGAAAAAAATTCGAAACTTTTAATTTGTAATTAACTAAAGTAGTACTTCATAAGGGAAAAGAAAAAAAAAATCTAAAGACGTCAGGTAAAAAAAAATATTCATATTTAGATCACTTGATATGGAATGACCCATTGACGCTATTACTAGTAAAATATGTTAAAATATGATCCCATTGCGATCCCAACTTGAAATTTGGTACAGATGTGGCTAAGAGCACAGCAGACACATGGGCAGTTTTTGAAATATTTAAAGCGCGCCGATTTTTCGGAAATGTGTTTTAAAGTTTTGCTCTTGCGATCACATGGGTAAAATATTAACAAAGATCCTCTTGTGACATATCTGATGAAAGCCTGGACAGTTCTGAGTAGATTGGTGTTTATTTTGTTTCTCTATCTTATTTCTAGCCCGAGATATGATAGAAAATGTAAAGCCATACCAGGCCAAAATTCGCACTTTTTTAAAACTTTAAAAATCTGTAAAAAATTAACTGATAAAGAAAAAAATTCAAAACTTTTTTTTTGTAATTAGATAAAGTTGTTCTTCATATAGAAAAAAAATTTAAAAAATCTGAGGACGTCAGGGAAAAAAAATATTCATTTTTGGATCACTTGACATGGAATGACCCCTCCGCAAGTTCTGAAATTCCAAGCCTTTTTTTTTGCTAAGGCTGGCTTCACACCACAATTTTTCCGCTGTCAGGTTGTGTCCGGTGTTTTGCAGGATGCACAAGACACAACCTGACAGCCGGACGAGCAGAATCGCTTTTTGCCGGTTTCGGTTTTGCCGCTGTCCTGTGCTGAAATTTCAGCACCGCGAGTGTAGGGGAACTGGCCGCAGTGCTGAAATTTCAGCCGTGGCGCTCTATCCATGGTGCTGAATGAGCGCAGCTGCTTTTAACAGCCACCCCTCTTCAGTACCATGGATCCGGGAGCTGGTCCGATTTTTTCACCCTGTTGACAATCCATCGCTCAGTCTGCCACACACACTGATCCAGAATCAATCCCCGCCTGCTTCTATCATGTGACTGATATTACACCACCTGATCACCGATGTCAGAGAAACCCAGAAGCCGGGCGCAACACCGCTGGCTACGGTGCTTGCAAGCCCACCCAGTGAACAGACGCTCCGCATAACAAGCAGTAAAGCAGCATGGGACCCCGGACTGGACAGCAGCGACTCTGAGGACCCACTACCACTAACTATCTAATCTATAAGAGCACAACAGTAAATCCAGACCAGCACATACTAAACTCCTGGACATTATACAGATTGAAGATAACATCGGACACTTGGAGAAAAAGTACTAGACAGTAAGAAACCAGTAGTTCTGGATAGACACCATACACACAAAAGGAGCAATACGGGGTGTATAATAACTGAATGAAACCAACACACACAGAGAATCAGAGTATATCCTTAAAAGTTGTCTTGTCAAAATAGATTCACCTACGAGCCATTAGATGACAGACACCGACAACAAAAAAGCATTCCCACCGGTTGGAAAGAGATGAGCCATAGAACCAAATAGAAAATTTACTCTGTTCTAAGGGGGGTCAAGCAAATAACACTAATTAGGCACTATATCTCTCTTTCCTCAGTTCAGGAAAAGCACCCTCCGAGTGAATCAACAAACAAACATATCTGGGAAATAGAAAACCGCCTCAAGTATTAACACTGAAATTGACAATTATTTTTTAGAATATTTTCTTCTTATTTTGTAATTTCCTCATTTTTTATTACTTCATTTTAAGTTGATTTTAAAACGCCAAATTTTAAATAAACAACAATTTAATACAGTACATAGTAGGTGTTTATTATCCTGGTTGATTTATAGTTAGTAACGCCTCATTATGAACACACATTAGACACAGAGGAAATTAGTCATCCAACACACTTAAGTTACGGAAGACTAACCGCTAAGGTGAGTCAGAGTGAACGCTGGATCTACTGATTTTGATCTATCCTTATGCAAATCAAAACAATATTTCTGGAATGAAAAAAACTTTCTCTTTGGATACCAGCAATGATTTTGTTGTCGCTTGCTTTTAATCTTGGGGGCATTGCTAGAGGAAAGAGTGAGAATGAGGCTGCCCAAGTCTGCACATGATAATAGACACCAGTGATACTATTACATTTCCCAGGATCTTCTTTACTTAGCGAATTCCATTTACAGAGAATTCTGAAATGAAATATATCAATTTTGCCATTGCAAGACTTCAAAGCTAAATGTGATTCCTCTGTAGCAAATATCTTCATACCCACATGTTTCTATTCTACACATAATCCGTCCGCGTACAGTACAAGTTAATGTGACTTCAGAAGAACAACCACTCCCTGCTGACTTCACTTAATTACAAATGTACTTGTGCCAAACTTGCTTTATTTTTAAGCATTACCAACATTGTTTTTCTGGAAACCTGTAATTATGGTGAGGTAGGGTAAGGAAGTTTCAACTCGTCTTTATTTTTCTTATGCCGTATTTAGGTGGCCGGAACCAAACACACTTTTGCTATTCTTGTCACACCTACACTTGTAGCAGGATTTACTTAAAAAATACAAAACAACCTTGTTTCACGGAGAAAAAGAGAAAGAAGGATTATAGGAAATGCTACTGATCCTTTCTTAAGGGAAAGCATGATGGTCCTCATGAGAAGCAGTCTTAACAGAATGTCATTAGGAGATGGGCTTCTTACAGCAAGCATATGTGTAGCTAAGATGGATTTTGAAATATCAGGCAACTGCAAAAACTGCAGGTAGAAAGTAAAGAATTATTATGTTTCTCTCAATAGGATTCCCTATAACATGACAAGAAGAGAATGGTGGAGGCAGATGCATGAAAGGAATAGAGTAAATACAACAAGGTACATAATTAGAAATGATGACAAGTAGCATTACATGGCATATATATGCTTATCCGCAGTTTTACATTGTAAATATTCTATGCATATTTTTGTGTTACGTCATCCAATGACTGTTTTTTCTACAAAGGTTTTATTTGTTAGATGAACACAACCCTGTAAGAAATAATCTCCACTCATGATGAGTTCTGGAAGTACCGACTTTACTGCCCTATTCCCATTCTTTTCTCTAAGGGAGGAATGTAATCATCGTGATATAATACAATACGGGAATTTTTTGTAATGCCTACATAATATTGGCGTCGCTCTTAAGAAATCATCAGTAGAGATGAGCGATGTTCGATTCGAATAGTTCGCCAATCTCATATTCATGTGACCGGAGTTCCCGCGAGAACATGACGTCACCACAGGTCCTAGAAGCCACAGGACCTTGCCGGAGGCTTCGGTGGACCGCGGACAGGTGAGCCTTGATTATTTTTTTTATTTTTAACACTTTCTTTCACTTTTTTTCACTTCCACAATGTATGTATATACATTGTGGAAGTGAAAAAGCCCCACAAGCCCAGTTTGTTCGTTTTCCGGGGTGTTCGACGGTGTTCGTCGAGCATTCGACAAACATTCGTCGAACACCCCGTCGATTCGACGAATCGAATCGAGTTCGAACACCGGGGTGGTGGCTCATCTCTAATCATCAGTCCCACTTCTGTCCACTTGTGAGGCACAACGGTTATCCCAAATATACTTGTTACACAGGGTGTATAGGACACCCAAATTTTTGTGCCAAGCCGGTATTAGAATAGATGATAAATGTCCAAAATGTGGGGAGCAGGGGGCGGATTTGATACACATGTTTTGGACATGTAGGCATGTAGCGGTCTTTTGGAATACATGTATTGAATATATAAATAATGTGTTTGAATCTGCTTTACCGCTTGCCCCGTTGGTGTGTGTGCTGGGATGTGTGGGCCCTGGACAATATGATGACTGTGAAGAATTGGCTTTAAAACGAACCCTGTACCAGATACGAAAAGTAATTGCTACACATTGGCTAGACCCTCAAACACTAAGGTTACAGGAGTTTGTGGATAAAATGCGGAATTTGATCAGATTGGAGGAGGGGGTGTATAAAAAAGAAAGGCAATCCACAAGTTTGATAAAATATGGAGTAAGTGGAGACATTATCATGGAGAAAAACTACTAGAAAAAAGCAGCATCTGAAAACTCACCATCCATGCCAAAAACAGAAACCAAATGCACTTACAGGACGCAGTCGGAGCCCAAAAGTGAAGCAAGCCCAGCTGCAGGCTGATAAAATCACTTCTACCAACAAGATGTGGGAGGCGACCTGCCATGCATACACTAGGCCTGCATAGAGCACCATTCACACTGATACATATGATGCAGAGTGTCTGAAAGCCACCCAACCGCTCCGCTGCCTGAGCATTGGGCCGCACAGTACGATGCTTCTGCACCACTAGATGAATGGCGCCCCTATGGGCCCAACTGCACCCTGGATGGATAAAAAAGTGCAAAAGTTTTTTATATGATGAATAAAAAACCTTTATAGATGGGATTTTGGTTCATGTGTTGGCCCAAGACATTTAAGCTGGTGACCCACGACAAGGGATCCCATGCTCACCAGTCCTAACAAAATTGTACAAAAACTACTAGAATAAAGCAGCATCAGAAAACTCACCATCCATGCCAAAAACAGAAACCAAATGCACTTACAGGACGCAGTCAGAGCCCAAATGTGAAGCAAGCCCATAGGGGCGCCATTCATCTAGTGGTGCAGAAGCATCGTACTGTGCGGCCCAATGCTCAGGCAGCGGAGCGGTTGGGTGACTTTCAGGCACTCTGCATCATATGTATCAGTGTGAATGGTGTCCTATGCAGGCCTAGTGTATGCATGGCACGTCGCCTCCCACATCATGTTGGTAGAAGTGATTTTATCAGCCTGCAGCTGGGCTTGCTTCACATTTGGGCTCTGACTGCGTCCTGTAAGTGCATTTGGTTTCTGTTTTTGGCATGGATGGTGACATTATCATGGAGATCACTTTATAGCCTTGTTAAAAATGATAGGGTCCTAATACTATCTGCAGTGGTATAACTATTTAACCTGATTAGACATTTCTTGCTAGTCATATCTCATAGATATCCTGATCCAATAATGCAGCATAACTATTATTTGATCCGTTGATTGATTACTATTGTGGATCCTTATCCGGATTGAAGGGTGCTGTGCCCAACCCTGATATGTGCTATGGTTCATGGGGAAAAGGGGTGGGAGGGAGGGGAATGTACTTGTATGTGGGCTGCATAAGTCATTGTTAAATGTTTCCTTGGGTCTGTTTTCTCTGTATGTG
Organism: Allobates femoralis; assembly: GCA_033576535.1. NCBI lineage: Eukaryota > Metazoa > Chordata > Amphibia > Anura > Aromobatidae > Allobates > Allobates femoralis. The sequence continues at coordinate 213,789,238 of JARQOC010000003.1, forward strand.
ATGTATTCTATTGTACTGGAAAATTCTTATCTCAATAAAAATAATCTGATTTAAAAAAAAAGAAATCATCAGCACGTTCTATGATCCTGCCATTGGCTAAGCTTAAAGAGTTGCATCAAAAATAACAATGTGATACAAATCAAATCAAATCATATAGGCTTTTTTTGGCAAAGCTAAATACACATTATTTTTGCCAAAACAAGTGTACAATAGTGTATAGGGATGAGGACTGTGGGGATGATGGGTAGGGTCTCTAGGAACAATAGATAAGAGCACATCCAGAGTGAGGTCTATAAAAACAATGATTGGGACAGGTCCAGGATGGGGGCTATAAAAATAATGGATGGGGTAGATCCAGGGTGATGCTATAAGAACAATTGGAGCAGATCCAAGGTGGGGGCTATGGAAGTCCATGGCATATCACAGTTCACTTGTTTGAAGTCTATGGTGATACTGTCTCATTTCCTTACTACACTTAACTTCTGCTTTGATAAATCAATGCATTACCTTTCACTTAGCTTGAGGCGGTCTTTGGGATCTCTTCTATGATTATCCAGTCACACTATATTTATAACCTATCTATCAAACAGTTCATTAATATATGATTGGTAGGAGTCTGCCAAACAGCACCCCAGTATTTGTATTACTTGAAAGTTCCAGCTAGACATTGTATAGAGCTGGGCACTGCTGTATTTATATTTGATCGCTTGTAACTGCGGATAGGTGGAAGTGCAGGACAGCGGCTCACCATTTATTTGATATACATTACCTGTCCTATGGATAGGTTATCAATAATAATATCACTGGGCAACCCCCTTAAATCCCATTCATGCCTGATTTATAGCCTCAAGTTCAAGCTGTCTCTCATTTAACCATGTAGTATCTATGTTTTATTAGTTCCGCTAACAGACTTTTGTATTACTTGCTTTCCCTGGTGTCTCTGTTTACCTCCCTACTGGTTTTTTAATTTCTCATCTGCTGACTGTGTCTCTGACTGCTCACTGATTATTCTGGTTTACTGACTGCATCTCAGACTTTCCACTGGTATTGTAGTCTCCTAGTCTGCTAACTGTAACTCATATCTTTCTTAAATCCTCTCTCCTGTCAGACTATATTTTTATTTTGCCCACTTTCTACATTTACTGATCAGAGATCACTTGGAGTACTATGACTTACAGGTTTCCTTACAATATTCCCATCACATGAGAAGGGGTTAAAGTTTAACTCCTGGAAGTCAGACTATAACTTATGCTCAGGGGCGGACTGGCCCAGGTGGCAGGGGGCAAGCGCCCCCCAGGCTGATGGTATTGCCCTCATCTAGGGCCGCGTCCCCCACTGAAATAGGCCGGCCGGCTTTACTTTGCGGCCGCAGCTGCCGGCTGAATAGCAGGCGACGCGACGAACAGTGAGATAATTGGGCACCGATACTCGCCTCCTCCAAAGCTCCTCATGTTAGCACTTCCCCCTCCCCCCCGCTCCTCAAGTTCTCAGATAGCATCACCCCCGACCCCCCCCCGCGCTTTTCACCTAGGGATGGCAGGAGCATACTGCATACTGCTCTAGTTTGAAGAAGATGTCATAAAGAACAATACAAAACAATATTGTGGTACCATGCTAGCCAGAAAAATCGATGTAAATACTTAAGTCCCCCAAAAAACATGAGAATAAGATTCTAGAAGTGATACCTTTATTGGCTAACATGAAGAATTATATTAGCAAGCTTTCAAAGCTAAAAAGGTCCCTTCATCAGACTATATATAGTATGTAGTCATTTGAAGTAAGGAAAAAACACAGACACAAAATTAAAGTAGAGAGGGAATGGTGGGGAATATTAAAGGGAACCAACCACCAGGATTCAGAGCTATGCAGCGGGTGACTGGTGTGTGACATCACTATTTGTTTTTTTATTACTCCCCTGGGGCTTGCCTTTCGGCTGTAAACCAATCCCACTGTCCTTCTCATCCAGCCAAGAAAAGCCCACAGGGGAGTAATGAAAAAAAAAAAGTGATGTCATGCTGCGCACATCAATCGCCAGCTGCATAGCACTGAATCCTGGTGGTTGGTTCCCTGTAATGAAGGCACATTAGAAAACTGGTTAGATTATTTTACCCTGATAAAGGGGCCATTTGAACACTGAAAGCTTGCTAAAATAATTATTCTGGTTAGCCAATAAAGGTATTACTCCTAGAATACTTTTCTCAATTTTTGGGGGGATATAAGTGTGGCGCCCCTGCGGGTATGCGCCACAGAGTGGTATTGCATTTAATATCTATATGTAATATTATTGTAAGTTGCTAGGTTAGGATTTAAACCTTATGGAGTCTATTTTTAGCACTCACTTAGGACTGCACCACTTAGTGTAGGGGGAACTGGGAATATGGTAGGTTCCACAGGTGGTGGGCGGAGCTTAGGATAGAGCAGAGTGACAGTTAAGAATTTACCTCAGACGGCGCTGGGAAGGCAGACAGAGTGGTCAGGCCTGGCAGCCCAGCTGAGTGGAGGGGACCCCATCTTTATGTGGGGGCCCAGGACAGATGGCAATGGACCAGAACTGGTAGGAGCCAGCTGCTCATGTTGAGGGTACACCGGTGACACGGACAAATGAGGCAGCCAGGAGTTCAGCCCTGACTGCAAAGCCGACGAGCTGCAGGCCCAACAGAAACGGGTTGCTGACAGCACCACAAAGGTACCTCTCCCCTCAGGACTGAAAACCGGTTCAGGACACTAGGAGAAATAAAAAGGGACAGACATTTACTGTGGTGCTGGAAGGGAACTTTGTAGTCTCGGGTTGCCCTGTCCAGACCGGGTAGTGGACAGACCTTATCTCCTAGAAACAGACCGTAGGACTGGCGGGGGAGCTCTTCAAAGGTGGGAAAGACAGAAAGATCTGGAAAGAGAATAGAAACCCTGAAAGACAGAGAGAGAACATCTAAAGACTCCTTAAGAGAAATCCTAAGTTGGTAACAACACCCTAAACCAAACTGTACCGTGTATTGTTATGCCATCAGCCGGTACCGAGTAAAGCAAAGTTAAAATGGAAACGGTTTCTGTTATTCTTCCTGCCGCAGCTCAAAGGACTTAACATCATCAACATCAACAGCAGAGGGGTAAGAACTGCACCACATTTCCATTACTGTCCTCCCTCACCGTCTCACCACAGCTGCCCTGAGGTAAAGCTCCACCTGTGGGGAGCTGTACCACACACTGCTGCCCCCTCCATCACCTCAGCGGCCGGCTGGCAGCGCCGGTACCACCTTACCGGACCCTACAGGTGGCGTCACGTTCCCCTGTAAATAACCCCTTTCACCCCCACCGTTTACCATCAACACCTGGTATAATTGTTCGCCAAGGCACGGCACCGGGGATACCGACCACCCGTGACCTCCCACACAGAAGCCCTGGTGACCGAGTGCACCCTAGCTCTGGTTGAATCATAAGCATTATTCTTTGAGCAGTATATATCAAAGCATATGTCAGATATGTAATACAGATAACATGTTTGGGATAGTGCAGGCTTAGTTTCCTCCATGCTTGGAGACCAGACATAGGACATACTATTACTTCTGATGTTGACAGGTGGTTAAGCATGTCATTTTACCCCTGTGTGAATGACAGCCTTCTAAGACATAGTGATAATTGGGAAATGACCATTCCTGTGAACACTCAACGCTGATTAATCTTCCAAAGTTAATGTACCTTCAAACAAGAAACACACAGTAGGTATTCTTTTCATACAATCTCTGGACACTATAAAGCCAAAATGTAAGATTCATAGTATTTTATATTTAACTAGGACTTTGTGAAACTGAAAACTAAACATAAACCTGCAGAAATGTTCTCCTCGTTGTTAAGAGTTATCATGTGGTGATAATTAATAGCTGCAACTTTCCAACAGTACAAAATACACACTGAAGGTTTCCAGGTGCGTTATAGAAAAAGCACATACAGTATGCCAAGAAATCAGCTTTAAATAGTCTCTAATAGCTCAGTACATTATATTTTATTCAGACTGGTATCTCAATCATTCAATAATGTTACATTAAAGGGGTTGTATGAAAAAAAAACTGTGAATTTCATACTATGTCTGATTAATTCAATAATCTAACTAGTTTTGTAATGTGTCTTCATTAAAGGAAACATACCATCAGGATTTAATGCTATGCAGCAGGTGATTAATATGTGCAGCATGACACCACTATTTGTTTTTATTTCATTACTCCCCTATGGGCCTTTCTTGGATGGATAAGGGGTTTGGCTTACAGCCAAAAGACAAGCCCATGGGGGAGTAATAAACAAATAGTGATGTCATCCTGAACACGTCCGTCACCTGCTGCATAGCACTGAATCCTGGTGGCTGGTGCCCTTTAGTATTCTCCACCATTAGCTCTCTACTTTAAAGAGAACCTGTCACCTCCCTAGTGCTTTGCAAACTGAAAGCAGCACCTTCAGCAGTGTGTATGCTGCATTCTACGGAGGTGTCTATAATCTCCCTGCCCCCCCTGTACACTGAAAGAAACAATTTATCATGCTTCCCACCATGTATTTAAATGAGGACTTAGCGGATGCGATGGGTCTGGTCCTTGTGTCCTTCGATCTCTGCTTCTCGGTCCTCCCCGCCTCCTCTATGTGTCTGCCGTCTCCTCTTGTTTGTTTGCCTCCTCTGCTTCGGGGTCTGCTCATAATCATCTTAGTTCACACAGCAGCACAAAGATCAGCCGGAGTGCGGGGAGCCCAGTTGTCATCAATGCACCTGCGTGAAGTGCAGGCACTAGAGCCCGAACTGTTATGTTCTGCTCTGTGAGACACTTTTTGCAGGCGCAATGATGACAGCCGGGCTCCCCGCACTCCGGCTGAGCTCTGTGCGCCTGCGTCAAGTAAGAAGATTATGTGCAGGCACCAAAGAGGAGGGGGACAAACAAGAGAACACGGCAGACACACTGAGGCGACAGGGAGGACCGAGAAGCAGCAATCACAGGACACAATGACCAGACCCTTTGGACCCACTAAGTCCTCTTTTAAATACATGGCGGGAGACATTATAAAGTGTTTCTTTCAGTGTACGGGGGGAAGGCAAAGAGATTATAGGAACCTTCATACGGTAGAATGCAGCTCACACGCAGCTGAAGCTGCTGCTTTCAGTTTCCAAAGCACTAGGGGGGGGGGTGAAAGGTTCTCTTTAATTTTGTGTCTGTGTTTTTTCCTTACTTCTAATGATTATTCACTTGTCTCCCAGCATGCATTTGTCACGTGGATCATCATCATGCGGCCTCAGCTGCTATCATTCCCACTGCTTCATTTTCCACCTTTAAAAGAAGGTGTGACTGTTACACCCCTGGGCCTTAGGGTACTCAAATCCGGGTTGTTAAGCAGTTCTGGGGAGTCACAGGGGTCAAGACCCAACTTCTGTGACCCTGGGCTAAGTTGTTAAGGGAGTTCTTGACTTGATAGGGAAGGGGGTGACGATAGGTAATGTTAGTCGTGACGTCACCTGTGGTTTGTGGCTATTGATGGCCACCGCTGCTGCAGAACCTTTGGGGATGATGGATGGGTGGCTAAGATGGAACGGCTCCCATGGGCAGAGCGGATACCCGGGGCTGTGGATGTGGTAAAAGATGGCGGGCGCAAAGCAACAGAAAGACTCACGGTTTGTTGGTTCCTCAGTCCTTTTACTGGTGTGACTGAAATACTGACAGGTGATGGTATAAGGAGTCCTTGCACCTGAGATCAACTCGGTGTTCTCCTCACCAAACTGGTTATGAGGCTTCCTTGCTGTGCTTTGTTGGTAGATTCCTGCTGCTGTGTAAGATGAGCTGCTGGCCCTCTCTCCTTCCTGCTTGGTACCGGTATGGCAGGCAACCTGAGCCCTTCTCTAGCCGCACGTCTCAGGTGGCTGTTACTAGGCTCTTTATGCTGCTTTGCCTCTGGGCACAGTGTGGCTTGGGAACTTGGAATTCCCAACATTCCAGTATTTTAACAAGCTTGAAAGGAGGGCACCATAACCATCAAAATAGCAGTCAAGATGAGGTTCACCAATTTTATACACCCTTTGAATTCAGGACATAGACAAGAAAGATGGTGTATATACAAAATTGGGAAGACTCAGAGATTTAATGTTAAATATAACAATTCTTTATTTTGTTAAATTCTCATACAAAAAAAGATGACATCGAGTTAACAAACTAGAAAAACATTTAAAAATAGCAACAGCTATAATAAAGCCAAGCTGATGTGTATAATAACATCACCAGCCCCCTTCACACTACCAGTAGCAGGCACTTATGGCCGCCAGGTACAATAAATCGGCTTTAAACATGCACAATATACAGGTCAAGAGAGGATCACAGAAAACTCTCATGTGCTGTGGATTGCAAACAGGTACATAACAGATTGTGCTGATTGCAGAAAATAAAGGTTACAACAGTTCAATTGCGTGGCTTATTGCAGTAAGAAAATGCTTATCTCAAATATAACTGCATAACCAAAGTCAAAAGCCAACCTCCAACCTGAACCAAAAAGCTTAAACAAGTGCAATCTGTCCTGATATTGTAAACCCCATCTTATCATAACCTGCATGCTGGGTGCCAAGTTATGGAGTGCTTCCTGGTCAAGCCCCTCTGTGACTGCCCATGTGTGGAGGGGAAAGAGGAGACCCCATGCGTATCGCCAAGGGTGTTGGCTTCCTCAGGGGTGGTGAGGTTGTCCACAAGAAATCCACTTTATATAGCATCACAATTATGAACACCTGTATTAATTTACCTTAATCAAGCTAATTCCTAGCTAAGGAGGAGGTGGGTGTGGAGAGCTGGTTTGCTATTTTTAAATGTTTTTATAGTGTGTTCACTCGATGTCCCCTTTTTGTATGAGCATTTAACAAAATAAAGAATAGTTATATCTATCATAAAATCTCTGAGTCTTCCCAACTTTCCGATATTGGCTGCCAGATTGTTAGGCCCTGCACAGCCTCGGACTCCGGTGTCTGTTTTGTGGCGCTTCTCCCTCACGCTAGACTGCGCTGTCCTGGACAAGCTTAGTACTGCTCCTAGTCCACAGGATGTCTTCCTCAGTCCTCTTAGGAACTGAACTGACTAACTCCACCCAGACCAGAATTTATAGGGGAGCTCACCCTTAACCCGGGTCTAGGTCTCCCCTTTCAGGCCTGGAGGCAGAAAGTTGTTGTGTGTGGTTTCTGTCTGGTCTTGATACCCTTTGCTGCTCTCAAGTGTGACACTATCACCCGAAGGCGATAATAACACTGTGGTACTTAGACCCTGGGGTGCTAAAATGACCAGAGGGTAAAAGCTTCTATCATGTATCACAGCTTCTTTCACATCTTCCCCTGATGACATCTTGTTTTAGTAGTGGTTATAAAAAAGTGACCATAGTTTCTCTCACGTCACTACTGTACACTATTTATTTCCCCTCCACTGCTTCAGTCCCCTTCTTTGTTTACTGAAACAGGACATCTTCAAGGGGCAGTGATAGAAGAAGGGTGAGGGACAGTAGTGCCCCCTCATGCTATGTCACGCCCCTAAAACAAATTATTTTGAAGGGGTGGTACTAATGACACACACCCAGCTCTAACTCCAACCCTTGAAGATGTCTCCTTTCAGTGAATGAGGTGCCATGGCAGTCGGGATTGAAGCTGCATGGAGGTGGGGACAAAAGAAGGGTGGCAATGTGATAAAACTTGTGGTCAAATCCCCATCACTGATACAGAAACAGGTTGTCAGAGGGGCAATGGAGAAGCAAGCTGTGATTATTGAGCAGTGGTAGAGACAGCAGCCACAATCACCTGATACTACACTGTGCTACAAAGCTTGCAAATCATTACAGAGAATCTGTCAACACAATTTTGCATGTTAAAGTAAAGGTATGGCCATAATGATGCTATAATGGTTACTAAATAAATACCTTTCATAAGAAGTCTGCTTTGTGTTTATTCTTTTATTCACATTTGAAGTTTTTGGGTAATAAGCCACTTACAGTAAGATCTATGGGCAGTGCTGCCCATAGATCTACTGTATAATGCTTCAGGACCTCAGACAGCGGCGCACATGCTATACCAATAGCAATAGTATGTGCGCCGCTCTGAGGAGCCCGGAGCTTTCATTCATAAAACTGTACAACAGCTGACAGGAGTCAGCTGTTGTACATAACAGATTACAGCATTATATGCCCACCTGAGTGGGTGGAAGGTCTCTAGGGGGACTGGGCACCCCCTAGAGACATTAAACAAACATTTATTTATTACATTTACAGTTTCACTAAACACAGAGCATTTTGCTTATCCCGGCGGCAGCCGGGATAAGCAAAGTATATGCGGGAACCGCATTGTTCAGGATTACACATCCCGCATTGCAGATTACAGAACCGCTCCAAAAACTGCAGCCTGCATAATTTTACACGCAGGCTGCAGAGCCGGAGACGGAAGCCGGATTGTTTGTGAAGCAATCCGGTTTTTATCATAGGCTCCTATGAGGAATGTTTCCTGATCTGGTTTTGAGCTTTTTAAAAGCTCAAAACCGGATCAAGTTTTAAAAAAAAAGCCTGATGTATGACCCTAGCCTTTAATAATCACTCCGATGTCAGCTACATTGTGCTTAATTAAATAAAATGAACACAGCATGCTAAATGTATTAGCATGTATTAAATGTTTCGATGCATGAGTGGCTTTGTCAGGGAAATTAAAGATTAAAATACCACTACAGCATTTCTTTTATATTTCAAAATAGTAGTGGTGCTTTAAATGCAAGCGCCATGTCCCTAGTCCCTAGTGATTTTCTCCTCTTCACATTGTGTGAAATCCCTAGTCTTATACTCACCCTCTAGAGTCTTCATCCTCTTTCTGTGCCACTACAGTCACACGGAGCCATCTTGTGGTCATAACTTCTGAGTGGCCGGAAGTCTGAAATTATATCATAAACACTTAATTCATCTCTACGAAAGCCAGAACAAGGTTCTCATAGAGATGTATTGAAAAGTAACCTCCAGTGCACTCCATGAAACACTGGAGCGGCCAGCAGTTCACTTTTAGCCGCAGGCCGACCAGAGCACCACTGGAAAAGTATGAAGGTGTTGGATGGTGAGAATAACACTAGGGAAAGGGGACAGCAGTGCAAGAAAAAAAAACGCACTATAGAGAATATGCAAACACAAGTGCTGCAGCCAATCACTGGCCTCAATGGTGTTGTGTGCATGCGACTGCTAGTGTCAGTGATTGGCTGTTTTGTACATATATACATGGTCGGTTGGTCATCACTACACGACAAGGACCTGAGACTGATGGTGCTATAATAACAACAACACTAGACAGGGGATTTACTAATTAAATAATTATTTCTATTATTATTTTTTCACATTTTTCTTTCCACTATATGCTTATTTTATTCGTTGCTGAATACACCTAATAGAAGTCTTTTTTATCTTATAAATATATATTTTTTGTGTAACAACCTTAACTGAACACAATTTCAACCATTTCCGATGATCCAGATATCATTGTGAAGCATTGTAGTAATGAATACATAAGTAAAAGAACTAACCTTTTCTCATAGCAGATACTAGAAGCTATCATATCTCTGTAGTGCAAGATATTTTGAACTTTTTTTGTTATTAAGGTTAAAGTATCCTTTCCTCTGTAAATAACTGGAATTTCTTCAAAGACCTAAATCTCTGGCACAGTGTAGGTTATACAACCCAACATCATGTCTCACGGACAAAGGCCATACAAACAGATGTTACTCGTGAAGAAAGGAGAGACCTGAATAGCGGAATTGTTCTGTCTGAACTCGGCTTAAACTGACATTTGAAGGTTAGCTAAGTAAGTGCCACATGACCAGGAAAACCATTCTATTCTTTCGAAACAACTAAATCCAACTGAAACATTAATCTTTGCTTTTACCCTTGAGACATTTTAGATTCAATAGCTATTTGCACAGCAGTTTTAGCGGGAGGAGAACATTGTGTATGTACAGATGCTGGAAGCACATTCACATCTGAATAACATTTCATTATGCCGGGCATTTTATTCTTTATGTTAGAAACTATGCCACCATAAAAGCTTTTAAGTGTCGCAAAACTCATGGTCAGTCAAGGAAATGTTTGTACTTTGCTTTTAATACAACTAATATTCAATGCTGAGGGGAATTTTTCACATGTGACTTTCAGTTTGTTATGAAAATGTACTACAGAGTTTTTTGTTTTTTTACTTCTATAGCATCTTCTTAGGGATTAGGGTAGTAGAAATGCATTAAAATCGACAATACAACTAGTCTACATTTGAAAAAAATGTTGTTCAGACCTAGGTATTTTTGCTGATTTTATGTATTCCAAATATGAAGTAAACAATTTATGCAATGCATCAAATTTTTTCACAAATTAAAAATGTATGATCAAAGATTTTAAAGTCAAATATCAAAAGCAAGAGATCATGAAGAAGCGATAGCACATAATACATTTGTTTCATGCAAATAATTTGTATATTGTCTAACCAACAAAGCAATAGTTGAGTACGTTGTCATTGGTAGAGAGAAATATTCTCTTTTTGGATGTTCTGGAATAGTTATGACCACTCTGAACACCAAAGCTGAATTTTTTTCTGTCATCCTTAGTCCACCGTCTCAGTATTTCAATAGTTTTCCTCCACACTTTATGTGGTACTGAAGGTTTTTCCTGGTCACCCAGTTTAACCTCGAAATATGCAAAATAACCTTTATCCACAAAGTCCCTTATATTTGTCTTTTGTTCAGTCAATGTAAAACAACCACTAACATAACAGAAAATATCAAGATTATTCCTACACCATCCACAAACTGAGTGTTGACTTAAATAATTAACAAAATCCATTTTTAACAGAATAAATTTGCTGCGACTTGTAAGCCTTTTGAACAATTGAATGCTGCCATCTGATTTCACAATGCTTATATTGCCATAAAATGCCACTGTCTTAAGTTTTTACCTACTTATTAACCCTAGAACGCATACCCATAGAAATCTACACATTCACGCACCTGGGGCCTTTTAGGCCTGTTTACAATTATCATGGAATAACTAAAAAAAAATACTTTTCAAAGTTTATTGCAAAGTAAGGATGCATTCCCACTAGTGCTGGGGTCCGCCAGAACGGGATTCCGTAATGGATCAGACCTCCTGGTGACCCCAGCTAAGGCTGGCGGATGCATACCTGGGGCCTCACAGGCCTGCCAGGTTACCTGTTTTCTATTTTCTGTAAAATTACTTTAGTTAGATTTTTGAAACTCTAGGTATTCCTCAGGTATATAGTTGTTAGTAATTTCCATTTATTCATATATTTTTATGTTATAGGCATTTCGGTATAACAACCTTTTTTTGGGACTACCCCATATTCACGCACCTGGGGCCCTTTAGGCCTGTGTGCAAATAACACGGAATAACTCAAATAAAAATACTTTTCAAAATTTATTTTACAATTGCAAAGTAAGGATGCATTCCTAGTAGCGCTGGGGTCCGCCAGGAGGGGATCCGTAATGGATCTGACCTCCTGGTGACCCCAGCTAAGGCTGGCGGAATCCTGCAAACAAATTTACAGAAAGCATCTCTTTTGGACATGAATTGGGGAATTCCGACAGCTTCTTGAGCAACTCAAATGATGTTATGTGATGGGGTGCGTGCAGGAGCCGCAGCAGTACTGTTCCAAAAAATATTTGTTTTAGATGTTCTATTTGAACGTTCTGCTGGATCCACTACTTCTTCATCATCTGAAGAATCGCTGGACGATGAAGTTGATACATTAGCTGGTGGCATGTACTCTTCATCAGACAAAGAAATTTCACTTTCATCATCACTATCAAAAATGATTGCCTCGATTTCATGGTCAGTCAGTCCCCTGGAAGTAGACTGTGCCATTGTAATTTTAGATGTCAGTAAACTAAAAAGAAAAAAAAAAAAGATTACAATCAGGCTTGTGCACTGTAAACAGTATGTGATAAGACTCTTTGTTAGGGTCCCAGCATACCAAGCGATATAAAGCAGGTAAAGTGCAGCCCCCCTCCTCTTACCTTCAACAGATCACTTTCTTGTAGTGCAGTAGAAGCCTCTGGTTTTGGAGCTCAGAAAGTTTCTATTTCCAGACAATAGAAAGCTGACTTCTTCCTCCAAAGTCTCTCCAGTAGGGATGGGCGAGTCTACTTGCTAGGACTCGTTACTCGGCGAGTAGTAAGGGACTCGCAGGACTCGGTACTCTGCGAGTTTTCCAGCGATTACTCACACAGCAACGAGTCCAATGCAAATCAATATCAATCCTAGTTTTGTCAGAGACTCTGACAAAACTAGGATTGCCATTGACTTGCATTGGTCTGATTACTGTGCAAGTAATCCCAGGGAAACTCGCAAAGTAACTGCCGTGTCCAGCTGTCTGCTCTGTGCAGGCTGCCGCAGCTCCAGGGTCCTAGTGCCTGCCTGCTCACAGAGATGATGTAGCAGTGCTGAGATTTTTCTCAGTCTGCTCATTCCCTGTGCATAGACATCTATAGCTATGCACAGGGGATGTAGCAGAGAGGACATCGCGTTTTGGACTACGTCGACGGAAGAGGATTTTTTTAATTAAAGATGGAGTCCCTAATGGCTTTTTTTTTTATTTCTAATAAAATATTTTCTCTATGTTGTGTTTTTTTAACCCTTTATTGGAGATTCTTAGTGGCCGGGTCAAACGTGGCCTGACATTAAGAATCTCGGGCTTAATACCAGCTTGTATAACAAAGCTGGTATTAACCCCTTTATTACCCAGCGTGCCACCGCCACCAGGGCCGCTGGAAGAGCGGGGTTCAGCGCCAGAGGATGGCGCTTCAATGAACGCGCCATCTTCTGGGGCGGCTGCGGGCTGCAATTTGCAGCGGGGTGTGCCCAGAAAGCTTGGGCATCCCTGCGCTGCGGATTCCAGCCCCCAGCTGCTTAGCTGTACCTGGCTAGACATAGAAATTGCGCGGAGCCCCACGCATTTTTTTTTATTATTTCATGAAATTCATGAAATAATTAAAAAAAAGGGCTCCCCTATATTCTTGTGTCCGGCCAGGTACAAATAGGCACCTGGGGGTTGGGGGCAGCCCGTAGTTGCCTGCTGGATCCGGCTGGTTCCAGAAATACGGCGAAGCCCACGTGAAATTTTTTTCTGACAAATCAATAAAACAATGTAAATAAAAGGGACTGCATCTTTATTAACCCCTGGACCATGGGCGAGGGGTTAATAAAGATGCAGTCCCTTTTTTAGGATTGTTTTACTGTTTTTTCAGAAAAAAAATTACATGGGCTTCGCCATATTTCTGGAACCAGCCAGATCCAGCAGGCAGCGACGGGCTGCCCCCCACCCCCAGGTGCCTATTTGCACCTGGCCAGACGCAAGAATATAGGGGAGCCCTTTTATTTTATTATTTCATGAATTTCATGAAATAATAGAAAAAAAATGCGTGGGGCTCCGCGCAATTTCTATGTCTAGCCAGGTACAGCTAAGCAGCTGGGGGCTGGAATCCGCAGCGCAGGGAGGCCCAAGCTTTCTGGGCACACCCCACTGCAAAATTGCAGCCCGCAGCCGACACAGAAGATGGCGCGTTCATTGAAGCGCCTTCTTCTGGCGCTGAACCCCGCTCTTCCAGCGGCCCTGGTGGCGGTGGCACGCTGGGTAATAAAGAGGTTAGGGCCAGCTTTGTATTATCAGCTGGCCCTAAGCCCAAAATTATGGCGGTCACGCCAATATTAGACATGACCGCCATGAATTTCTATTAAATTGTTTTAAAAAAAACACAACACAGAGAAAATTTTATTAGAAATAAAAAAAAAAGCCATTAGGGACTCCATCTTTAATTAAAAAAATCCTCTTCCGTCCGATGTAGTCCAAAACGCGAAGTCCTCTCTGCTACATCCCCTGTGCATAGATATAGATGTCTATGCACAGGGATGAGCAGACTGAGAACAATCTCAGCTCTGCTACACACAGGAAGAGCAGGCGGGCTGTAGGACCCTGGAGCTGCGGCAGCCTGCACACAGAGCAGACAGCCGGACTCTTATCTGTGCGAGTTTCCCAGCGATTACTTGCACAGTAAACGAGTCCAATGCAAGTCAATGCCAATCCTAGTTTTGTCAGAATCTCTGACAAAACTAGGATTGCTTCAGGCTGAAGCTTCCGAGACACATCTGCGATTTGTAAATCGCACACTACTCGCTATTACTCGCTTCCCCATTCATTAACATTGGACTCGCTAGACTCGCAATGAGTAGCGAGTCCCGGGCTCGGACTCGCTAGAGTCAAGCGATTCCGAGTAATTTAGGACTTGCCCATCACCACTCTCCAGCAATTAGGACAAAAAGACCTGCGATGAGGTCAGAGACTCATGACTTTGTGAGGGAGCCTCCCTTACAAGATCACATGACCATGTTGTCATGCAGAATCCACACTCTTCCCAGCAATAGCAGAGTCATAAAAGTTCTTCCCCAGCAACAATACAGACAAAAAGACTGAGTATCACATGTAAACGTAGTACAGACCTAAAAGGCCCCAGGTGCGTGAATATGGGGTAGTCCCAAAAAAAGGTTGTTATACTGAAATGTCTGTAACATAAAAATATATGAATCACTTGAAATTACTAACAACTATATACCTGAGGATTACCCAGAGTTTCAAAATTCAAACTAAAGTACTTTTACAGAACATAGATAACAAGTAACCTGGCAGGCCTGCGAGGCCCCAGGTATGCGTTCTAGGGTTAAGCAGTCTTCCTATCACTTATACCAATTGGCACATTCAGAATTTCTTTTTCCATATTTATCATATCTAAATAATAAAATTTAAATTATATATACTGGTATGTCATTACTGAAAGAGTTCCATAGGGAACAGCATTTTGCAGAGAAACTGAACATGACTGGAGGAAACACATGTGATTTTTGGATTCAACACATCAAAACTTAAAAAGATGACATGGTATGTTGTAGTGAAAATTGATGTAGAGAAGTGTTATTCTTTCTGTGTTTTGGAATCCATGCAGCTGGCAATATAAGATCTCGTTGTTTCCTGACTATGTTTTGCTAACTGTAACTAATCCCCTGACTTACTTGAGATCCCTGCTCCGGACTCTGGAGGAATTTTCCAAGGTTTCCCAATATAAAGTGAACCTGACCAAAAGTCAGGTGTTGCACTATCACTTAGGGCCACGTCACACACACAGATATCTGTGCAGATATTGTTCGCAGATCTCTGGTTGCAGTGAAATCATGGACACATTATACCATTTGCATACTGCCACAAAATGGAACAATATGTCCATGATTTCACTGCAACCAGAGATCTGCGAACAATATCTGCACAATTATCTGTGTGTGTGACGTGGCCCTTAGATAGAGATCTATTGGAAAATCTAAAGGATGAAACAGATCTCTTTTGGGACAGTAACAATATGAAGTATTTGGGAGTCAAACTAACTAAACCAATGTCATCAATGATAGACATTAATTTAACTCATATTTATAAAATTATTCAGTCCGATTTATTGCAATTTGCTAAACTAGACTTGTCCTGGTTTGGTAGAATTTGCTCATATAAGATTTGTGTCTTGCCTAAGATTTTAGATGTGTTCCCCTTGATATTTCAAAAAGGTGGCTTCAGAAACTTCAGAGCCAGATGGTTGCTATGCTTGGGGCAAGCAGAGCCAAGAGTGTCTAGGTTTATACTGGAAAAGTATAGGAGAAAAGGTTTGGGATTACCCAACCTCTTTGCATATCATGACGCTTCTATTATTAAGCTTACACAATGCAGGTGGGAAATGGAAACAAACCCGTCTTGGATGGATTTGGAGGACTCTTTGGGTAAAAATGGCTTGCTAAGATCAGTGATGGTTGCATATTTATGCAATTTAAAAATAAAATCTGTGAAGGCGGCTATTCACTACTGGAGGATACTCCTCCTTAGATCGACTAAATCCTTTTGGGTCTTGCCACCGACCTGGATTTCTATAGATTCCTTAAGCCTTATCCCAACTAGACTTAAGTTAGATTCATGGAGATTGACCGAAATTTCAAAGATTTTGGATATACTTGATGGGACTAATAATCTTCTCCCTTTTGATACTCTTTTCAACAATGATACAACCTTGGCAATTCTGACTTTCGGATGTGGAGTAACATTCAAGATATGATAGTAAAATGCAATTTGAATTTCTTTTTGCCAGAGAATGTCGTCCATATGATGTGATATCCCAAGAGTGTGGTGTGGAAAATAGGATCCATAAATCATCATTTTAATTTGGATGTTAAATTGGTAAGAACATCCCATTTGGATGCTGGGATAAGGAACTGGGAGTTGATTTGCCCACTGCATTGTTCCCAAAAATTCTAGACTGCATTTACAAGAGTGTCCTATGTGTTCTCTTGATTGAGACATTTTATAAATTATACACAAGATGGTATCTAACGCCCATTAGACTACCCATGATTCTATAACAAGAAGTCTTGTCTGTGTTGGAGGGATTGGAAGTGTGGGAACCTTACCCCACATCTTTTGGGAATGTAGAACTCTTGCTCAGTTTTGGACTCAAATAAAAAGTTTAATTTCTGATGTTACAGGGCTTGAGGTTTGTCTAAAACGACATTTGGCCTTGCTTCTTGTAGGCAGAGCAGACCTGCCTAGGCAACACAGGCAGCTAATAATTCATATCCTGCTTGACTCAAACAACTCCATCACTTTGCATTGGAGAGATCCTTCTTCCCCTGTGGCCCAAGAGACTAGCGCCATATTTGCAGGCCATAATACATATGACTACACTTTTTCTATATGGAAAAACTTGTATTGGAAATACAAGGTTAAGTGGGAGCATTGGAATAATTACTGGCACTCACATACGGAGTGAATGAGACCATTGTCACACATTATTGTTTTAAGATTTAAACTCTCTTTTATTAGACTGGGAGGTTATGTTTGACGAGGCTATAGACTTTTAACTTTAGTGTAATTCGCTTACCCCGTATATACTCGTGTATAAGCCGACCCGTATATAAGCCGACCCCCCTACTTTTTCCACCAAAACCTGGGAAAACCTATTGACTCGTGTATAAGCCGAGGGTGGACCCCAGCACAGGTATACAGCCCCCAGCAGTGTGGTATAAAGGCCCCCCCAGTGGTACACAGGCCTCCCCAGTGGTAGTATACAGCAACCTCCCCAGTGGTATGTACAGGCCCCAGCAGTATATACAGCAGCCCCAGTGGTATAAAGCAGCCTCCCCAGTGGTATATACAGACCCCAGCAGTATTACAGCAGCCTCCCCGGTGGTATATACAGGCCCCAGCAGTATGTACAGCAGCCCCTGTGGTATACAGCTCCCCCATCAGTGGTATACAGGCCCCAGCTGTATACAGCAGCCCCACTGTATACAGGCCCCCCACCAGTGGTATACAGGGCCCCAGCTGTATACAGCAGCCCCAGCTGTATACAGTAGCCCCAGCTGTATACAGACCCCCCATCAGTGTTATACAGGGCCCCAGCTGTATACAGCAGCCCCAGCTGTATACAGCCTTCCCCCCATCAGTGGTATACAGGGCCTCAGCTGTATACAGCAGCCCCAGCTGTATACAGCACCCCACCATCAGTGGTATACAGGGCCCCAGCTGTATACAGTAGCCCCAGCTGTATACAGTAGCCCCAGCTGTATACAGCCCCCCTCCATCAGTGGTACACAGGGCCCCGGCTGTATACAGCAGCCCCAGCTGTATACAGCACCCCCCCATCAGTGGTATACAGGTCCCCAGCTGTATACAGCAGCCCTAGCTACAGTAGTGGTATCCAGGGCCCCCCCTTGCTGCTGCGCACCTGTAAAGTAAGATATCATTATACTTATCGCTATCGCTGTCGCCGCCGCCGCTCTTCATGCTTCCTCCTCCGGCGCACGGACAATGATGTCATTTCCTGTGCACCAGAGGAGGAAGCATGAAGACTGGGAGGAGCGCGGTGACCGAGCAGCAGTAACAGCAGCGGCGGCGACAGCGATAAGTATAATGATATCTTACTTTACAGGTGTGCAGCAGCAAGGGGGGGCCCTGGATACCACGGGGGGGGGAGGGGGCTGTATACCGCTGGGGCTACTGTATGACTCGTGTATAAGCCGAGGGGGGACTTTTCAGCACATTTTTTGTGCTGAAAAACTCGGCTTATGCACGAGTATATACGGTATTTGTATTGAGTGAGGGTCTTCAATTTTGTTTATTTATTTATTTTACAGATTGTTCTTTTTTTCCATGTTGGAATCTGCTGAACAAGATAATTGTTTTGGACCTTGTGTATTGTTTCCTTCTGTTTGTTTATTTACTGATATTCTTTCCATACAATGTGCAATTGTGTAATCTGCTTTATTATATTGTTACTTATTCCAATACAATTTATTTGAATTGGAGTCCATGGTGACCAATGACCTAAGTGTCATATAACATCTTTTAAAGGTAACCTGTCAGAAATGTTATCCCCAAATCATGTATGTTTTTGTAGCTCTTCTAAATATAACCCCATTGATTTCTTTACATCCTCAAAGTATTGATCTAGCAGTGAGAGATGATTGATTGATTGATTGATTGATTGCATGAAAAACAACTGACCAGTCAAATAGGGGCAGGTCCCGTGTGGTAGGAAATAGAGTGTGAGGCAGAGAAGCTAGAAGTGTGTCGTCATGCCCCCAATGTGCTTCGAGACAAATGTAATATCGCACTCAACTAAAAGCTAAAATGGTTAGTTTTATAAAGGGCTATGCAATAATATTAATGGTTAAAGGGAGTAAGAGTTTATCAGATTGCCTTTAAGTGGACTTATAATATTAATTTATATACCATTATATTTTATTGCATGAAATAAGTATTTGATATAATATAAAAATAGAACTTAATATTTGGTATATAAACCTTTGTTTGCAATTACAGAGGTCAGACATGTATGTAGTTATTGACCAAGTTTGCACACAATGCAGCAGTTTTCTGCACTTTCCCATACAGATCTTATCCAGATCTTTCAGTTTTCATGGCTGTCACTGGGCAACATTGAGTTTCAGCTCCCTACAAATATGGAGGCGTGATATCATGAAGAGGGACAGCCTGCCAGGGTGACTATGAATAGCATAGTCACTCATTATCATCCCTAATGAGGTACTGTAATAACATTTATCTTCAATTTCACTTGGTGCATTTGGGAGCTAAAAGGAGTGTAGGGTAAGTGTTGCTATGCTCTAGGGACAGCTTTTAATAGCTTTAGAGGTGTTTTGGGGGTGACAGGATCCCTTTAAAATGATTCTTACAGAGCCACTCCTTAGTTGCCCTGGCTATGTTGTGGGTCATTATCATCTGGAAGAGCCAGCCTCGACCTATCTTCAATGCTCTTACTGAGTAAAGGAGATCTTGCATGGAGCCCAAGACCGAGGAAGATTGACAGTCTTCTAGTGGTTCTTCCATTTTCTAATAATTGTCCAATAGTTGTTGCCTTCACACCAAGGTGCTTATATATTGTCCTGTGGCTCATCTCAACCTTGTGTAGTTTACAATTCTGTACCTGGTGTCCTTAGACAGCTCTAAGGTCTTGGTTGTGGTTCAGAGATTGGAGTGTGATTGATTGAATGTGTGGATAGGTAATGAGTGCAAAGTAGGATAGCCTCTTATAAATAAATAACAGGTCTCTTGTTGGTTGGTAAGGTGATCAAATACATTTTTCATGCAAGAAAATGCAATTTATTTAAAAATCATACAATGTGTTTTTTATTATTTTCTTCAGATTGTGTCACTCACACTTGAAATATACATACCATGAAAATTACAGACTTCTCCAAGCTTTCAAAACCTAAATTAAAAACAAAAAAGCAAAAATAAAAATTATATGTAAAAATACTTTGCTGTAGAGAAATAAGTAAAAAGCAAGTGCATATATATATTACATGTCATACTTATTAAACACTATTTTGGATATAAAAAAGTGTAAATCCATCCCAACGTGACAAGGTGTACCCATATTGAGACAGTACCTAAATCTCTCTAATGTTAGAACAGACCTCATTATGAATAATGGTGGAGGGTGGAGAGAGCTGAGCCCTACTTATGGACACACAGCCATGGGAAGCATTATAAATTAAATGCTCAACGCAGTACATGGGGGCACAAGGCCCATTACCTCCCCCAATATATCTTACCATATAATTAAAAAGACACAGGACACTCCTTAAAGGTAAAGTAATGGCCGAGGTGCTTTATTATGAGATTACCATAAATAATACATTTTATTTAAATAAATAACCATAAATAATTAAAGTTATTGTAAATATGTTAATATTTTCTTAACTTAAAGAAACAATCGACCCAACCTAAAGGGGCAATTTTACCCAATGAAACTTCCGTCAAACGAGACCAATCCACCTGTTACCACCAGGTGATCATTCTCACTAATATTGCACCTCACCAGATTTGTGAAGATTATTAACATCTTCCACATTGTCAGATTTTCCACAGCTGGAATGATGCAGCTAACTGAAAACAGCCGTTTATATAATCCACCTTCCTGCCTTTTTTTGAACTGACCAATCACAAATAACCACACAGGCGGGAAGAAACCGGTCAAAACCAGCATCACTGGTTCCTGAAATACAGTACTTGGACAACCACAAATATGTGTGTTATATATATGAATATGTTAATTAAGGCCACAAAAGAGACAATAACCATTTTTATATTAATAAAATAATCATATTTCTTATATACGTAAAATTTTTCAATTCCAATTTAATAACTACCAGAAAAAGGAGGGGGGTAGAAAGGACATGTGCTCCCATGTCCAATCCATGTTAAGGCTAAGGGGGTTTCTCAAGGGGCCATACCCTATACTTGTACCGGATACAAGAGACTGAAAAAAAATGAAAAACAGAGCGGGAGCATGAGTTGATATACATGTAAATCATACGAGCATATTTAGACTGGCCATTGAACAGACAAATTCTAAAATAAAAATGTGGGTGAGAAAACTTGCAGTGTATCAAATACTTATTTCCCCACTGTATTATCAAATTTGATTGCTCTGTATTTTCCATAATCTGTTTTAGCTCCATAGCTTTTATGTTACATTGACAGGTGCTAATTTACTATTTTACACATAGGAAGGAGCTTGCTTCTTTTAGTCCTTGTAAGTTAAGCACTCCAGCATCTCTTCTTTTCGTTCTTCAAAGTATGCCACTTTCCAGTTGTGAAGATCACAATCATATCAGACAAAAGACCATACTACTAAATATTTTAAGCCACAGTAAATTTCTATTAATAAGGTTTTTTTATTAATCCTATTGTGACTATTCTATTACCCATCCTTAAGTACTTCTGAAAGCCGAAAGAATAACCTAACGTTTACATAGTAATGCTATTAAAGGTATGCCTTGCAAAATATAGACTCCCTTCCGACAAACCTTTGATAGTAGACTTTTTTCACACAATCAATCCAGGTTCCATTCAGGAAATACTGATGCACACTGTGCTATTCTATTTGCTATAACTAAAGAAATATTGAGATAGCTCTGATGGACCACATGATAAGTCAATGAGTCTATTATCGACTATTTTGATAGAAGTTAAAATTTAGTTTAGTAAAAAGCATAGTTATTTAAATTCTTATGAAACAGCATTCTTATCTAAAGCCTAAACTTGTCTAGGAATTTAGTTGCAGGAATTTGAAATAATGACTACAGAGACATACCGTATATACTCGTGTATAAGCCGACCTGTGTATAAGCCGACCCCCCTACTTTTGCCCCCAAAACCTGGGAAAATCTATTGACTCGCGTATAAGCAGAGGGTGGACTCCAGCACAGGTATACAACCCCCAGCAGTGAGGTATACAGCAGCCTCCCCAGTGGTAGTATACAGCAGCCTCCCCAGTGGTAGTATACAGCAGCAGCCCCAGTGGTAGTATACAGCAGCCCCAGAGGTATATGCAGCCCCAGAGGTATATGCAGCCCCAGAGGTGTATACAGCAGCCCCAATATACAGCAGCCCCAGTGGTATTGCAGCCCCAGTGGTATTGCAGCCCCTATATACAGCAGCCCCAGTGGTATTGCAGCCCCTATATACAGCAGCCCCAGTGGTATTGCAGCCCCAGTGGTGTATACAGCAGCCCCTATATACAGCAGCCCCAGTGGTATTGCAGCCCCTATATACAGCAGCCCCAGTGGTATTGCAGCCCCAGTGGTATTGCAGCCCCTATATACAGCAGCCCCAGTGGTATTGCAGCCCCTATATACAGCAGCCCCAGTGGTATTGCAGCCCCAGTGGTGTATACAGCAGCCCCTATATACAGCAGCCCCAGTGGTATTGCAGCCCCTATATACAGCAGCCCCAGTGGTATTGCAGCCCCAGTGGTATTGCAGCCCCTATATACAGCAGCCCCAGTGGTATTGCAGCCCCAGTAATGCAGGGCCCCTATATACAGCAACCCCAGTGGTATTGCAGCCCCTATATACAGCAGCCCCAGTGGTATTGCAGCCCCAGTGGTATTGCAGCCCCTATATACAGCAGCCCCAGTGGTGTATACAGCAGCCCCTATATACAGCAGCCCCAGTGGTATTGCAGCCCCAGTGGTGTATACAGCAGCCCCTATATACAGCAGCCCCAGTGGTATTGCAGCCCCAGTAATGCAGGGCCCCTATATACAGCAGTCCCAGTGGTAGTATACAGGCAGCCTCAGTAATGCAGGGCCCCCCCCTCATGCTCCGGTCTCCTGTAAAGCAAGTTATACTTATCAGTGCCCGCTGCCGTCCGCGCCCGCCGCTGCCGACATCCCGATCCTCCGTCTTCATGCATCTTCTTCCTGTTTCCTGTGCGCGTCGCCGGTAATGACGTCACTGCCTGCGACGCGCACAGAGCAGGAAGAAGATGAATGAAGATGGAGGATCGCGATGTCGGCAGATGAGGGCGCGGACGGCAGCGGGACACTGATAAGTATAACTTGCTTTACAGGTGACCGGAGCATGAGGGGGGGGCCCTGCATTACTGGGGATGCGGGGGCTGCTGTATACCGCTGTATACAGCAGCCCCCGCACTGACTCGCGTATAAGCCGAGGGGGTACTTTTCAGCCCAATTTTTGGGCTGAAAAACTCGGCTTATACGCGAGTATATACGGTAATATGTTTGAAAGCCATTTCTACATTGGCATCTTAAAGTCAAATAGGAGAGAAGGCCATGCAAGTGAAATGTATGGTTGATGGTTTCTTCCTTAGTTTCATAGTTTTAAATTGTACCTGCCACCACATTTTGAGGTTTTAAACTAACCATGCCACTTTCAGCAGTACCTATGCTGCATTCTACGAAGATGACTATCATGCCCTAACTGCCCCTGTACACCAAATAAATTACTTTTAAAAATCTCCCACCCTATATTATAATTACTTGTGCCATATAAGATGGGCTTGATTGCAGAGCCGTCTGCCCCACCTCTTCACGCTGTCCGAATTCCTCTTCTTCTGATTGATGTGGATAATACCTTATGAGTTATTCACATAGCAATTTACAATCTCAAACTTGCGCAGATGCTTCTCCAGCTCATGCAAGAGCTCTGTGCTCTGTCCTAGAGTGGGCAGGACCTAAAACTCATTTACTCATTACTCAACTGCTGATGTCTCTGCGGAGGTGCAAGATTCACCCAGGTATAGGAATGATGCAGAAAACATCGTCCTGAGAGATAAGGTGAATTTTTTTGCATGCGCAGAAACCTAACCTTAGTCACTGCCAGCCGCGAAGACCAATCAGAGATGTGGCATTCAAACCGCACGCCAAGTCTCCGATTGGTCGCCACGGCTGCAGTGCATTATTCTATGTAAACGAGAACTATGGTGAGATCAGATCAGAGATGCGGCCCGTGGTTTGGCGTGCGATTTCAATGCCGCACGGTTTTCAAACACGTGCCACATCTCTGAGAGGTCGCCGGCAACCATGGCGACCAATCAGAGACTTGGCATGCGGTTTGAATGCCACATCTCTAATTGGTCTTCGCAGCTGGCGGTGACTAATCAGAGACGCGGCATTGAAACCATGTGCCAAACCGTGCCCCGCATCTTTGATTGGATACCATCAGCCGTGGCCACCAATCAGAGATACGGCGCGCGGTTTGGCGCGCGATTTGAATGCCACGCGGTTTTCAAATTAAACTATATACATATTCTAGAATACCCAATGCGTTAGAATCGGGCCACCATCTAGTACAGTATAATGCACTCGCCATAGTTCTCATTATATTGAATAATGCAACCCATAGTCCACCATATAATATAATGCACTCGCTATAGTTCTTGTTATATAGAATAATACATCCCATAGTGCACCATATAGTATAATGCACTCGCCATAGTTCTTGTTATATAGAATAATGCACCCCATAGTCCACGATATAGTGTAATGCACTCGCCATAGTTCTCGTTGCATAGAATAATGCACCCAAATGTCCTCCTTCACATATACTTGCATATTTTATAATGTACTGAATAGTCCTTCATTTAGTATAATTCACCAACCATAATTCTCCATATTGAAAAATACACGCTAAAGTCCTCCATATATTATAATGTATCCCATAGTCCTCCATGTAATTTGATCCACACACCACAATCCTTAGGCTACAACTGTACTCACAAAAAAAAACATAAATACTCACCTGGGTCCCTCAGTGGTCTGGTCTCTGTGCAAGCATCCTGCATATCTGTACTTCGCAGCATAGTTGGTGCGCAGTAGTGATGCCATTGTGCTTGCTGCACTGAGAAGTAAGAGCACAGACATAGTGAAAGGATGATGAAGGAGGGAGTATACAGTGGATCGCTCCCTCTTTCATATTTTTTTTCAACTGTATTTGTGCGATGACAGGCTCATGGGCTCTATAGCGATTGTCATTGCCATTGGCATTACGCCACTGTTTGTGGATTATAATTAAAACTTCTTCTAGATGTATTTGATGCCCCCTTATCTCTGTTACATTCCTGTGTGTGAAGAAATCATTAGGAAGGTTTTGTACTGTCCCCTTGAATATTGTAATAAGATCACCTCTAAGGCTTTGTTCTTCCGAACTTAATAACCCCAAGTTTGATAATCTGTCTTGGTATTGCACCCAGTCCTTTAATAACCTTGGTCGCTCTTCTCTGCTCCTGCTCTACATCAACTATGTCCTTCTTATACACCGGAGACAAAAATTGTGCACAGGAATGTAGGAACCAAATAAAGTAGTGGATACAGTCCGTGCTGCTGTTGATTGTAGAAGTCCAGAACAAATAAAATAAAGAAATAGTGGTTAATTCTACGTGCTTCAAAGTGTGAGCCCGCTTCTTCATCAGAAAATCCACTAATTACAAAATAAGGTAACAACGCAGTTTAAATAAGGCTGCAGTGTTCAAAAAAGGCACTAAGGCTGGCTTCACACCACGGCACAATCCGATCCGGGACAGCCCCAGACTGGATTTTGGCCTCATAGTATCCTATGGGGCCAGACAGAGCCGGATGGCAGCTATCTGCCATCCAGTTTCCATCTCTCTGGGAGAAATCGGGTGTGTTCGGATTTTTCTCCCGGACATAAAAACGTAGCTTGCGATGTTTTTGTGTCCAAGGAGAAAAATCTCCCCAAATTGGCTTCTCCCGGATCCGAGGCAATCCGGCACTCCCTAATATGGGAGCCTATGGGGCCAGACTGCCTTGATCCAGGAGGATCCAGGAACCAGACACCTGTGGCTGCACACTGATGTAAATTCAGGACCGCAGCTAGCTCCCTGCCAGCCGCGGTCCTGATTCATCAGCAGTGGCATATTAGCCCTCCGGTTCTGTGTGGTGATCTGATCCGGGGCTATCAGGTTCATCCCTAACAGCCCCGGATCAGATGTCACCGTGGTGTGAAGCCAGCCTAAGCAAACACATGATATAAGTCAGAGTTCAAAGGGATACATGAGGAGCATAGACAATGAAAGAGTAAAATAACATGATATAACATACATTTATTTAGTGAAAATAAAGTGCCTAAGAGATATAACTATACTGGAAAGAAAAAAAAAAGAAAAAGAAAAGTTTGAGTAAAAACGGGGATAGAACTCACTGGCATACTGAGTAAAAGACACATGGAAAAGCCAACATTACAATGTGTACTATAGGAGAAGATGCATGAAAGGTATAATGCAAAGTGCATTGGAGAAGAAAACATGAATTAATCGGATGCACTTATGTTAGGAGGATAAACTATATAAAATATGAGTAGAAATTAAATACATTGCGGAAGATACAGAGAGAGTGGGAAACAGAACTAAATGGAAAAGGAGGGGGGTATGGAAAAAATTATATATGTAAAAAAATATTTCACAAGAGAATAAATGACAAAAATAAATATAAATGTGTATAAAGAATAATATCATGTGTAAATGAATATTAAAATCAACATATGAATTACCATGATACATTAAAAAATAAATAAAATAAAAAAAATGAACAAATATATGGAGATATGAGAGCACAGGAACAAAAGTAAAACTTACTAGTATTAAGTGAATGCAGAGTTTAATTAATAAGAACAATAAGTGAAATTGGGAAGGGGCTGATACTATGAGAAATATGAGCCAACATGATGTTAAAGTTAAAAATAATAGAAAGACGAGTCAGCAATAGAACTCACTGGTACTAAGCTAAAGTGGAACTTACTTATATCATAGTGGGGTGATTCACCTTGTGACCTATTATATAAGCAAGTTCCACTCTCATGCTGTTCCAGTACCATATTTTATATTTTTTTATCATCTACCATAAGTATATTTTCTTCTATAATGCACATTGCATGAAGTATTTCATATACCTTCATCTATAGCACACATTGTAATGTCGGCTCCTCCATGTGTGTTTTCAGTCAGTATGCCATTGAGTTCTATCCCTGCTTTACTCGTATTTTTTCTGTTTCTTTTAATTTTTTTCTTTTCTATATATTTATGTTTTTGGCAATTTATATTAAGTAAATAAATGTATGTTGTGTGATATTTTACTCTGTATTTGTCTATGCACCCCATGTAACCCTATGAACGCTGACATATGTGTTAGCACTAAGGACTTGTATGGAGGTAAAAGTATGTTCTATTCATGAGCATCTATGGCCTTGTTCACACATACCATCTTTTTTGGCATTCTTTGCGTTTTTTAGCTGTTAATAAAAAACGCACATGCGTTAACGCATGGTGCACTTACGTGTAGCTGCGTTTTTTAACAACACATGCATTTTTTTTCACCATTCCAAAAAACACTGCATGCAACGTTTTTTGGGGGCTGTAAAAAAAACGCGTGGGTTTTGTAAAAAACGCATGCGTTTTTTTAACATGGGGCCCTATGGGAAACGCATACGTTAACGCATGGCACATATAGGCACCTGCGTTAACGCATATGCGTTTTTAATGAAAAAATTACTAAGTCCAAAAACTTCTCAAAAACGTTCAGAACCTCAGGGGACACTATTTGGTAGTGATGGGCGAATCCTAAATTACTCGGAATCGCTTGACTCTAGCGAGTCCGAGCACAGGACTCGCTACTCGTTGCGAGTCTAGCGAGTCCAATGTTAATGAATGGGGAAGCGAGTAATAGCGAGTAGTGTGAGATTTACAAATCGCAGATGTGTCTCGGAAGCTTCAGCCTGAAGCAATCCTAGTTTTGTCATTTATTTGCATTGGACTCGTTTACTTTGTAAGTAATCGCTGGGAAACTCGCACAGATAAGAGAAGAGTCCTGTCTGCTCTGTGCAGCTCCAGGGTCCTAGAGCCTGCCTGCTGCCTGATGTAGCAGTGCTGAGATTGTTCTCAGTCTGCTCATTCCCTGTGTACAGACATGAATGTCTGTGCACAGAGATGATGTAGCAGTGCTGAGATTGTTCTCAGTCTGCTCATTCCCTGTGCATATACATCTATATCTATACACAGGGGATGTAGCAGAGAGGACATCGCGTTTTGGACTGCGTCGGACGGAAGAGGATTTTTTTAATTAAAGATGGAGTCCCTAATGGCTTTTTTTTTTATTTCTAATAAAAAAATTTCTCTGTGTTGTGTTTTTTTTAAAACAATTTAATAGAAATTCATGGCGGTCATGTCTAATATTGGCGTGACCGCCATAAATTTCGGGCTTAGGGCCAGCTGATAATACAAAGCTGGCCCTAACCTCTATTACCCAGCGTGCCACCACCACCAGGGCCGCTGGAAGAGCGGGGTTCAGCGCCAGAGGATGGCGCTTCAATGAACGCGCCATCTTCTGGGGCGGCTGCGGGCTGCAATTTGCAGCGGGGGGTGCCCAGAAAGCTTGGGCATCCCTGCGCTGCGGATTCCAGCCCCCAGCTGCTTAGCTGTACCTGGCTAGACATAGAAATTGCGCGGAGCCCCACGCATTTTTTTGACTCCGACTCCGAGACGACTCCGACTCCGAGACGACTCCGACTCCGAGACGACTCCGACTCCGAGGCGACTCCGACTCCGAGACGACTCCCAGACGACTCCGACTCCGACTCCGAGACGACTCCGAGACGACTCCGACTCCGAGACGACTCTGACTCCGAGACGACTCCGAGACGACTCCGACTCCGAGACGACTCCGACTCCGACTCCGAGACGACTCCGACTCCGAGACGACTCCGGCTCCGACTCCGAGACGACTCCGACTCCGAGACGACTCCGACTCCAAGACGACTCCGACTCCGACTCCGAGACGACTCCGACTCCGAGACGACTCCGACTCCGACTCCGAGACGACTCCGACTCCGAGACGACTCCGAGACGACTCCGACTCCGAGACGACTCCGACTCCGACTCCGAGACGACTCCGACTCCGAGACGACTCCGACTCCGACTCCGAGACAACTCTGACTCCGAGACGACTCCGACTCCGACTCCGACTCCGAGACGACTCCGACTCCGACTCCGAGACGACTCCGACTCCGAGACGACTCCGACTCCGACTCCGAGACAACTCTGACTCCGAGACGACTCCGACTCCGACTCCGAGACGACTCCGACTCCGACTCCGAGACGACTCCGACTCCGAGACGACTCCGACTCCGAGACGACTCCGACTCCGACTCCGAGACGACTCCGACTCCGACTCCGAAACGACTCCGAATCCGAAACGACTCCGACTCCGAAACGACTCCGAATCCGAAACGACTCCGACTCCGAAACGACTCCGAGACGACTCCGACTCCGAGACGACTCTGACTCCGAGGCGACTCCGACTCCGAGGCGACTCCGAGACGACTCCGGCTCCGACTCCGAGACGACTCCGACTCCGAGACGACTCCGACTCCAAGACGACTCCGACTCCGACTCCGAGACGACTCCGACTCCGAGACGACTCCGACTCCGAGACGACTCCGACTCCGACTCCGAGACGACTCCGACTCCGAGACGACTCCGAGACGACTCCGACTCCGAGACGACTCCGACTCCGACTCCGAGACGACTCCGACTCCGAGACGACTCCGACTCCGACTCCGAGACAACTCTGACTCCGAGACGACTCCGACTCCGACTCCGACTCCGAGACGACTCCGACTCCGACTCCGAGACGACTCCGACTCCGAGACGACTCCGACTCCGACTCCGAGACAACTCTGACTCCGAGACGACTCCGACTCCGACTCCGAGACGACTCCGACTCCGACTCCGAGACGACTCCGACTCCGAGACGACTCCGACTCCGAGACGACTCCGACTCCGACTCCGAGACGACTCCGACTCCGACTCCGAAACGACTCCGAATCCGAAACGACTCCGACTCCGAAACGACTCCGAATCCGAAACGACTCCGACTCCGAAACGACTCCGAGACGACTCCGACTCCGAGACGACTCTGACTCCGAGGCGACTCCGACTCCGAGGCGACTCCGAGACGACTCCGACTCCGACTCCGAAACGACTCCGAATCCGAAACGACTCCGACTCCGAGACGACTCCGACTCCGAGACGACTCTGACTCCGAGACGACTCTGACTCCGAGGCGACTCCGACTCCGAGGCGACTCCGACTCTGAGGCGACTCCGACTCTGAGACTCCGACTCTGAGACTCCGACTCTGAGACTCCGACTCTGATTAGACTCCGACTCCGAGACTCTGACTCTGAGCCTCTGACTCTGAAATTCATTAAATAATAAAAAAAAAAATGCGTGGGGCTCTGCGCAATTTCTATGTCTAGCCAGGTACAGCTAAGCAGCTGGGGGCTGGAATCCGCAGCACAGGGATGCCCAAGCTTTCTGGGCACCCCCTGCTGCAAATTGCAGCCCGCAGCCGCCCCAGAAGATGGCGCGTTCATTGAAGCGCCATCCTCTGGCGCTGAACCCCGCTCTTCCAGCGGCCCTGGTGGCGGTGGCACACTGGGTAATAAAGGGGTTAATACCAGCTTTGTTATACAAGCTGGTATTAAGCCCGAGATTCTTAATGTCAGGCCAAGTTTGACCCAGCCACTAAGAATCTCCAATAAAGGGTTAAAAAAACACAACACAGAGCAAATTTTTTATTTGAAATAAAAAAAAAGCCATTAGGGACTCCATCTTTAATTAAAAAAATCCTCTTCCGTCCGACGCAGTCCAAAACGCGATGTCCTCTCTGCTACATCCCCTGTGCATAAATATAGATGTCTATGCACAGGGAATGAGCAGACTGAGAACAATCTCAGCACTGCTACATCATCTCTGTGAGCAGGCAGGTTCTAGGACCCTGGAGCTGCACAGAGAAGACAGCTGGACTCGGCTCGCAAAGAAACAGCAGTTACTTTGCGAGTTTCCCTGCTATCACTGGCACAGTAGCCGAGTCTAATGCAAACAATGGCAATCCGAGTTTTGTCAGCGTTTCTGACAAAACTAGGATTGATATTGATTTGCATTGGACTCGTGCGAGTAATCACTGGGAAACTCGCAGAGTACCGAGTCCTGCGAGTCCCTTACTACTCGCCGAGTAACGAGTCCTAGCGAGTAGATTCGCCCATCCCTACTATTTGGCACCCTTAGAAAAACAGATCAGTTTTTCTAAGGGCTAAAAAAATGTATTGGTATGTGTGAACTAGGCCAATGCCTTTTTTTTAAGGCATCACCTTTTTTTTTCTTATTAAACTTGGCAGCAGCAGCTTGACACTGGGCAGCAAAATTGAGTTTGCCGTCCACCCAAACACCCATCTTTTTCAGTGACAGTCTAAGGGTGGCTTCACACTGTGGTGTGATCCGGTCTGGGGCTGTCAGGGATGAACCTGACAGCCCCGGACTGGATCAGCACACAGAACTGGAGGGATAATTTTCCTTCCGGTCCGGTGTGCAGCCGCACGCAGCTGCAGCCGCTGATAGGTCAGGACCACGGCATTCACACGTTGCATATTTGCTGTGTATTTTTAGGCGAGTGCTCTTGCAGTTTTTGTAGCCACAACCAGGAGTGGCTGATTAAAACCAGCAGTGGGTGAATAAATCCAGAAGTGGAGCACTTGTTTCTAATATACTTTTCCTCTGATTGTTCCACTCTTGGTTTTGGCAACAAAAACTGCAACAGCACTTGCGTAAAAATACGCAGCAAATATGCATCGTTTGAACGCACCCTTAGGGCCCTTTCACATCAGCGTTTTTTGAAATTCGCGGCAGATGCGGTGAAAAAACCGCATCTGCCGCGATTACCGCATACCGGCTGCACTTGCGGCGCGGTTGCGGTAAACACCATGCAAAGTATAGGCGTACTTGCGGCAGGTGCGGCAAGTGCGGTTTTGCACTTGCGGCAGGTGCGGCCGCGAAAAAAAAACGCAGTCAGCCGCGAATTTCAAAAAACGCTGATGTGAAAGGGCCCTTACACAGTGTTTTACAATTAAGTGCATAATTACGAATATTATTTTTTCTGCCCAAGTGGATGTTTTGCCGTTGGTTAGGAGGAAAAAACAAGTGTAATACGTGCATACAAGTAACCTATAATGATCTTGGGCAATAATAATGATATTTAAAAGTAGAAAATTAAGTTTATAAAAAATTGATAAATAGTAAAAATGGCAGTTTAATTAATTAATGAGAAAATAGTATATGTACTAGGTATAACTAAATATGTATATTTATCAGGAAATATTAATTAGTTTATTTAATAAGTAGTGAGTGATTAAAAAGATGTGTTAATAAAAAATTGATAAAAACTGCTTTTGGGGTTAGGGAATAAATGTAGGGAAAGGTGGTTGAGGGTAGAAAGAAGGGGGAAGGGAGAAAGTTTTGTAATGAAAAGGTGTGGGATGAGAGAGGAGGGGGAAGGAAAAAGGACATGAATCAGATAAAAACTGCATTTCAATGGGTGAAAATGGATTAAAAAGCAAATAATTCAGTTTTATGCTTAAACATGGATTAAAAGGCAAATGCTGGTGAATCTCAATGAATTCAAATATCATCAAAAAGTTAATTTATATCAGTAATTCAATACAAAAAGCAAAATACATATATCTATAGTCACTACAAACAGAGGGATTTATTTTAAGTGTTTATTTCAGTTAATGTTGATGATTATGATTTACATACAGCTAATGAAAATCCAAAGGTCATTATTTCAGAAAACTAAAGTAGGGAGAATGAAGGGTCTAAAAGATTAAATATTACCTAAATAGGTATCAGAGGCTTCACCTTGTGTGGTTATGAGAGTCACAACCACTATAAAAGCAGATTACGGCTGCTGAAGTCTCCAGTGTGGTGCATGTAGAGTAGGGAGGATAAAGGGTTAAAAACCATGCTGACGTATTCCACGATACATCAAAGGGTGAATATAATATTGATTTATTAGTCAACACATTTCACTGCTCCCTGGCCCCTTCCAGGACAAATCAATATCAAATTGTCATGTTTCCCGGTGTTTCAGGGATCTCTGAAATGCGTTGACTAATAAATCAATGTTATATTCACCCTTTGATGTCTCGTGGAATACGGCAGTGCAATTTGTAACCCTTCATCCTCCCTACTTTAATATTATGAGATAATGACCTATGGGTTTTTAATGACTGCAAGCCATGATCATCAACATTTACAGAAATAAACATTTGAAATAGATCAGTCTGATTGTAATGACCTTTGGGTTTTCATTGGTTGTAAGCCACAATCATCAACATTTCCAGAAATAAACACTTGAAATATATCACTCTGTTTGTAATGACTCTAAATAATATATGTGGTTCACTTTTTGTATTTGCTGAAAAAAATTAACTTTTGATGATATTCTAATTCATTGAGATGCACCTTTAGTTCAATTTCATGATTAGGTTCTATAGTTGCTATAGTGTTAAGAGTGTAGATTCACTTGGATTTGATATGTAACATTCACTTAACCCTAGAATGCATGATGTTAAAAATATACATATTAACGTATTGGGGGCCTTTTAGGCCCCCATGCAACTAATATAGAAAAACACTTAAATAACTTTCACAAGGTTTATTTCAAAATTGCTAAATAAAATATGAATAGTGGACAAAATTGTAATTATAATTTTTCACAGAAAACACCAAAAAATCTTTTTTTTTTCCAAATTTCACACAGAGATATGAAAACACACAAAAACGCATAGAAATCTACAGCAAACTAGCTGCAGCTACATTTGTATTCTAACTTTCTTTTCTATTTTATTAGTCTTCCAAACAATTCTGACATGTTATTTTTTCAGAAGAATGTTCTTTACTAACATTTTTCTCACAAGTGGAACAATGCCGCTTGTGTGTGTCTTTTTAATGGCGGACGAGAAGAAGGAACCTAAACAGATACCTATAGTACTGGTTACAATACAGTAACCAGTTTTATACCATTAAAAAAATTACTCATACTCATGTTCCAACATTGTTAGAGGATGATAGTCTGGCAGCTATCTTGAAAGATGGTTGTTGGATAGTTGCCAAACGTGCATTTACTATCGGAAATGCAGTTTCCCCGAGCAATTTATCCAGGAAAAATACTGAAGGTACTTGGTTAGATGTAAAGGAATTCTATAATTGCGGTTCTCCAAATTGTAGAACATGCAGGTATGCAGAAAATACAAAGAAGTTTCAGAACGTTGATGGGCCAAAGGAGTTTAACATAAAAAAAATTATCAACTGCAATACAGATAATGTGGTGTACAACATAAGATGTATAGAATGTCAATACCTATGTGGGCTGTTCATCTTGAAAACTGAGTGAGTGAGAACAATCAATTTAGATCACATGCATCCAAGCTTATTTTTAATGTGCCACAAAAATCTTTAAATTCTTTTAGAGTGCAAGCTATAGAGGTTTTAAAAAAACCTGTAAGAGGAGGGGATCATCATGAGACGCTTGAGAGGAGGGGATCAACATGAGAGGCTTTTTGGATATACCAACTCAATACATGCAGCCCACATGGTTTTAAAAAAAGAAAAGAAAGAATCTTTAATAAAATTTGTGATGTTATTTTGGGGGATAACGCAAGAATTTTATACATGACTGTTACTACTTTTATTGCCTTGTCACTGTTTTTGCATGTACTGTTACTTATATCCTATTTTTCTTCTCCTTGAATGCAGATATGGAAGTGATTTGTGCGTTTCTTGTACTAGTGGTTTTCCTGTATTATGATCTCCTCTTTGACCTGTGAGATAAACATTTTGAATTAAAATTGGTTCATGACTGTGAGCTTAAAAAAAAAACAATGGCAACATTTTTTTTTCTTAAATATTTTTTTTTCCGCAAATTGCCCTTGACTAGTTGGTATGTCGTGAATCCGGGTCACAGGACAATTTTATTTATTAATAGTCAACATACTTGAAATAAACTTAATAATGGCATTGCTCACAGTGATGGTGGAATATAAACAGTCAATCCTTGTTCATGTAAAACAAAGAGTATTGCCAGACAGTGTCTAGTTATAAAAAGACCTTGTATTGTGAATGTAATTACATGTATTCTTTATGTTGTCATTTATCTAGTAGTGTTGTCCATTATGGTTTCTTGTTTATGTCTTGTATCAAATCGCATAAAATGTAATAGTTGCAGTAAATGTTATTCAGTGTGCACATTGGCCAAGCAATTTGTTATGCGGAAGAAGGAGGAATCATTTTGGAGAACGATCATTATGCAGATGAGACCCACCTAGTGGAACCTAGGATCCCAACAAACTACTAAAAGAAGCCTCAATGTGGAACTTTGTGAGCTGGACAAAGGACGCGGTAATACCTTTGCATCTAAAATGCATAGCATGATAGTCTTATGGCGGCTTCATACCATCAGCATAATGTTTTTTATCTGATATAACCATTCACGTTTTAACTATTGAATAAAGTTGGAAATTTTAAACCAAGAATTGGAGCAGGAGATTTTGCCTCTCTGATACATTCTATAGGACACTTGGTGAGCCTGAGAATCCCCATGCTCCTTCCACAGCTGATTAGGTGAGCCGGTCAGTAATTTCTTATATCGAATTTTTGACAAATCAAAGATAACATTAATTCCTTAAATTACCCCAATTTCTACTGCACCAGGGCACTCTGTGTTGAGCCGTGTGAAGGGCCAGGGTCAGCTACGGGCTGCTATTTTTGGCCTGGAGAGGGACCAATAACCGTGGACCTATTGAGGCTGAGAGTCCCATCCCCCAGCTGTGTGCTTGATTTTAGCTGGGTATCAAAATTGAAGGGAACCCTACACCATTTATTTATTGAAATAATAAAATAAAATAAAATAAAAAAGTGAGGCCCTCAGTATTTTGAAACCCATCCAAGATAAAGCACTCAACACCCAGAGCTGTCAGTCTTATTTGTGGATAAAAATACCAGGGATCCCATGTTTTCCAATTATTAACTTATTTTTACACAAGTGAGTGCAGGGCAATCAATCATAGATGCTGGCAAAGAGGATGGAGCACTGACTTCAATCACAGATGCGGTCACAAAGGGAGGGCAGAGAAGCAGGGGAATATTCATAAGGTTTAATGAGTGGACCCGGTATCAGTGTGATGGCGGGACGGAAACTTGTTAAGTAAATCCCAATATTTTAATCTATATGTAGCAAGTAAAGCTTCCTGATTGGCTGCACTGTAGTATTTCAACAAGCTTTATTCAAATAGCCAAACCTGAACAGTAACATGGACTTTTCTTAGATGTCCGTGTTCGATGTCTGGTACTTACCTCAAACTTTGCAGTTCGGGTTCACCCATCACTAAAGGGCTATTTTCAACTAGAAATTTATTACTTATCCTGTGGAGAGTTGTCCTTGGGATTGGTGATCGTCCTGGCTGACAAACTTCTACTTTCAGCAAATTGTAGACTAACTTGTAGAATGGTTGATAACTTGCTGAGATAGAAGGTATTTTCTAAAGAATATGAGATAAATATCTAAGTATCAGATTTTTTGGAGATTTAGAGTTATACTCGTAATTATCAATAGAATATAAAAAACATTCTATTGTTAAATACAGGTATTACTCTAGGTCTCTGAGATACAAAAGTACCCATTCATGGAGAAATCACTGTTTTCCATGGCATTAATGGGTTTAGCACTTAAATAACTAGTAAAATACCCGGCTTTGAAAGTAGTATCTAAAACTAGTCCTAAGAATTGATAAAGAAAATAATATAGAAAGATTACTGAAATACAGAACACAAAGGGAAACTTAAGGAGAGAGAATATTTTGTCCTTCATACAACTTTTACTTATTATTTATACGAGCCTCTATACTTTACTAGCTTCTTTAATGATCGATTGATTACATTGATTTTTTTTCCTTTCACAAACCAGTTCTTTATGACCAGGACAATGAATGTAATGAATATGTGTCCTATAGATGTCATTGCAGCTTTACTATTTCTTAACTTGCCACAATTTTGAACCTCAGACATTTAATTTTGCTAATGGAACACTGGCAACAACCCAGACTAGAACTCAGAATTGTAAAGAAGAAGTATGTATGGAGAGCAGGGACAGAAACAACCTTCATTAAGAATTTCTAAGGATATGTCATGATTGCCAGGCATCCCCTTAGCTTTCTATGACAGGCCTGGAGGCATTTCTCTACATAAATAATGTCTCACATTAATTCTTAAGATCAGTACATGCTGCTGAATGTTTTTTTTTAGAGTATAAAATTAAGTTATTTGTTGCCCTCCTTTAGCTGCTGTATGGCATTGTAGAAAGGATGGCACGAAAAGTAAACTACCTGAGGTCCTTCATTACCAGATATTGAGCTCATATATGGATTAGTATCAAACAATACTGTGGTAAAAAAATAATATGGTGCAATTACAAGAAATTAGGTATGAGTTATTTGTAGCTGCTTGAACAATAAATACAACTGAACTAACCAATAGCATTTCATGCTCTAAAAAGGTAAATACATATTTTAGATCTAATGAGGTCTGTGTATTTACTTGTGAAAGTCATGGCTATATAATTGTTTTTGAAAGTTTAAATTAAATTTCTGCCCATCTAACCTCTCATGGTTTATCCTTACCCATCCCTTGTAGACTGTGAGCCCGTGTGGGCAGGGTCTGCGCTCCTCCTGTACCTGTGTTTGCCTTGTATTCATCATAACTATTGTACTTGTCTATCTATGCCCCTTTTCACATGTAAAGCTCCATGGAATAAATGGCACTACAATAATAAACAATGATTACTTTCTGCCACTCAGTGTTCTTACTCCTCTTTGCTGCTGCTGAAATCTCACATTGCTCAGAGCAAGCAGCTGATGTCAGGCAGTTAGTTGATGATTTTTGTTCTTCACTTTTCTAGCATCAAAAAGTTTGTAAAGTTTGTTGCATATCTGTCTTGCACCAAAATTTATAAGTTTTTTGCTATTTTATGCTGCTTTTACAAGTTTTAGCAGAAGGTGTAAAACTGTATATTCTAAGCCAATGGCGTAACATCAATGCCGCGAGCCCGGGTGCACGATCCACTCCGGGGCCCCATAGGTGAAAAGCGGGGGTGAAGTTTGGGGGGGGTGCTAGCAGGAATTTTTCAATCCTGCTGAGCAGACTTGATGAGCGGGGGGGGGGAGGGGTGCTGGCGGGATGGCGGGAGCTATAGTGGGTGTGCTACTTGCCCTGAGTTACCTCCAGCGGTCGTTCATCTTCAGCGGCGTTGAAAGGAGAGAAGTGGCGGGCACAGATGCAGGAAGTGAGAATTCACTTCCTCCCTCTTCTCCTCGGGCACAAACGATCGCGGTCACAGCGGGCGGCTGGAACCACGGGCCACCCCCCGGAGGGTGCGGGCCCCCCTTGGAGGCGGGCCTGGTCTCAGCCACGACTGCTGTGACCGCGGTAGTTACGCCACTGTTCTAAGCAATAAAATTTACCTGAAATCTACATTTATGAATTGCAACTTTTCAATATGTTGCAAAAATGTTGCAAACTCAGTTCAGTACTAGAGTGATGTAATAATTGCAATTACTGCTCTCAACAGAAGTGTTTTATATAAGAATAAAGCCCTTAGATTGCATCCAGAAGTCTCTCATGTAGACAAATCAGATCTCATACTTTGCACTGATGAAGAGCAACATCCCAAAATACCATGTCTGCAAATGTAGATTTTGGTTTGACTTTTATCCTAAGTCATATGGCAAGGCTCATGACAAGATCACTAGTAACTTTTAGGATTGCTCCCTCTAAGGGTACCTTTACACGTCGCCACAGTGCCTAGCAACAGGTATCCACCGCACGTGCACGTGCATATTTTTAACGGTGGATACCGATCACCGATGCCACATGTACATGCCGCCATTGCGTTGTCTACTGAAGGTATCTTTGTTCCCCGGAAGTTCTGACATATCCTGCGGCTTACTTCCTGTTGAATACCTTCCCCGCTTTACACGCCGCTACCACAAAGGAATATGGGCGTACATCTTTCACGCCGCAAGTACATAGGCGTGACAGAGTTGTGTATTCCGTGATGCAAAAGCGTTGATTGGACAACGCAATAGCATCATGATTGGCCAGCCTGCGCAGGAAGGCTGGCTAATATATGACGCCATTCCAAATGTGGACTGTGAATGGATAGCTCTTTAAATATGGCGCCCTGTGAAGGGACAGCCAATGGTTACACAGTAGCCCCTACCAATGATCGCTGATGGGGCGTGGTATCCATGACGCTGTGGCATGCCCCTGAGAGTTCACTAGGCAACGCAACATCCATGCCTGTGCCCCGTTTAGACGCCACTACCATGGCAATTGTGCCTTTGTGTTGCCTTCGGTTTTTGAGCACGGCTCAGCAACAGGTATCAGAGTCAACTGCAGGACACCGGGAGGAATTGCCCTATTTACACGCCGCCATTTCGTAGCAATTTCATGGCAACAGGCACAATTATCCCCAATGCCAGGCAGTTGCTACCTTGCAGTGGTGGCGTGTAAAGGGACCCTAATAGGTTGTGCTAGAGCTCAAGTCCTTTTCCTCTTTGATGAGGCAATATGCATTTTCAATTTCCCAGGGGAGCACTGCATGGTGTGCAAGCCTCCTTACACTGTCATACCGGGTGTGGCAATCCGAGTCAAAAGCCTCACCTGCAGTCAAATAAGATCTCATTTTTCAATGACAAGCAGCAACACCCCAAAACACTGTGTCAACAATTAAGATTCTTGTTTGGCTTTTATTTTTAGTCATACGTGAAGGCTCATTGTAGTGTCGATGTTGAGTTTTACCATAAGTACTGCCAATAGGTGGCACTAGAGTTCAAGTCCTCTTTCCCTTGGAAGAGGCAATTTTCATATTTTATTTCCCAGAGGAACCCTGCCTGGCATATAAGCTTCCTTACACTTACATGCTAGGCATGTCACGCTTCACAAGGAGAAACATCCCCCTTTGGTCAATAAACTAGTTGACTTGATTAATTTGGGCTGCAGCAAACTAGCTTCAAATGAAAAAGCTAATCATATAATACAAATACTGTAAGTCGTTACCCTGCTCCAATACTAAACAACTATAGTATCTTGTGCTGCTATACTGAATCTACAGTGTATGGTCATGCCATGCACAATCAAGTAGAAACAGACAAGCCCCACAGTAGTACTTACGGTAATTTTATAAAATACACAAGGCAGTTACTGTGAGATGTTGTGTTACTAACATTTTGTGAGCTTCATCAAGCTTATAGTTTCGTTTCTGAATGTCTTTTTCTTTTTTCTTATTATAGAACAACTCTGGAAAACATGCAAACGCAGTTTAATGTCCATTCATGCACTAGTAGCTGTCCTTGAATGGGCATTTACATATTGTCAAGTAGATACAGCAATTATGGACATAAAAATCTATTCACTTGTTCAAGAGAGCATTTGCCTTTTTAAGCACCAAATCAATGTGATTTCAAGAGAAGGACCAAAATAAAATAGGCTTTGGAGAAAACACATTGAGTTGAGTATTTCAGCAACACTGATGAGTATGATTTTTTGGCAAGCATTTCAATTTTTTAGATTTAAGTGTCTCCATAACTGATTAAAGGAGTGCTATTTGCCAAGACATATCATTCCAATCAAGATACTAAAGGAATATTGTGAACATTGAGAAGAAAGAAAAAATAATATTTTACCAGTTGCTAGATTTGAATATTTCTGTATAAGGTGCATGAGCTAATAATGATGTTTTCTCATTCATAACTAACAGACAGGGGCTGCCTAGAAATGTTAGCCTGATAAACAAGCATAAAGCATTAGCCCAGGAGTAGCAGCCAACTGTTAGTATATTTTCCTTTGGTTGCTTCATAAAGGTAAAAGAAGTGAGAAGACTATAATAAGATGACCATGAGATGATGGTTGAGCTGTCAGTAAAAGCACAATCCTGTAGCCGTGCAATACACATTGATACAATAACCCCAGAGATAATAGCTGGTTTATTACATTGGAAAATAAGCATTACAAATAGATATTTAAAAACTGACCACAGTCTTAAATTCATCATAGACTCAATACAGATCTGACTCTATATAGAAGCCTGTTTACCAAAGATTTAACACTTACCATATAGATATGTCAGCAAAGCCGAGCTTAATACCTAGATGAAATGAAGGTTCTACCCCATCACTAATTCTAAAAAAATGTACTTTTTCTGACACCTGCACCAGTTGCTCACTGCTTCCCCAATCTCTGTTGTTTGCAGCATTAACACTTAAAGTCGACAGTAGAAGTTACTTAGGATTGGACCTGAAGAGGGCAAGTAATATACATTATTTTTTATACCTACTGCAGTATGTAAATTAAAGTTTACTGAATGGGGATAAATCCTTCAAGACATAGATGCAGTACCAAAACCAAATTTACTGAGAATAGATACAATAGCAGAACTCGGAACTCATTTTACTGCCTAGCTGTTTTAACAGAACCATAGTTTTGGCAACAATGCAGATACTGGAATGAAACAAAATTTGCGATATAGACAAAGGTTCCCCAAACTGTGGACTGGAAGCCATATGTCACTCATGATCCCATAATGTGTGGCTCTTGGCTGTCTGCAAGCTTGTTGCATTAGTACCTGGTATAGCCAACTTGCCTGCTTTGGACACATGATACAAAGATAAAAATCACTAGAGAAGGACATTATGATAGGAAGAATAGAATGTACAAGATGAAGAGGAAGACCAGCTTTTCTTATATAATCGTGTGAACATATATTTTTACATCATATAAGAATGAATAACAAACAATAAACAGTGATTGAAAGGAACAAAGGAACAGAAATCAGAGTCGGATATCAAGGTTTTCTATGTATGCAATAACATGACTGACGAAGGGATCACAGTGTCCCGAAAGCTTGCTATGTTTACCATCTTTTCAGTTAGCCATTAAAAGGTATCAACCACTGAGGACTCTCAGATTCCAATATATTTTGCAATAACATTGTCATTTCCAGTGTAGAAATCACTTTTGTCACCAGTGTAAGATCTGAGGGGACACTCCTCAACAATGTGCTGAATTGTTTGAGGATCAGCTCCACCAGCACAGGCAGGAGACTCAGATTTTCCCCACTTATACATAAGATGTGCACAGGCACCAAAACTTGTTCTGATACAATTCAGAGTGACCCAGGTTTTCCTTGGTAGATTGATTCCTGGTGGTGGATTTTGTAAGTAAGGAAATGTTTGAAGCTCACCCTCTACTACCCTGACCAAAAGTTCTCACCATTTCTCTTCTGAATTGAGATCGTATTCATGCAGGGTAATTGCTGTTGGGATGGGTGAATGTCTAGATTTCAGTTGCTGTATTTGAACACTTTGGATATTTTGATGTATTGGGAGGGTCTCATTAGTCGCTACTTTGGTTTATTCTTTAGGTAGAAGTTTTTGTCTTCTCAGGTTTGCAGGTGTGATAGGGCTCAGGACAGGTAACCAGTGGAAAGGTGTAGGTCTGATAGCACCAGATATTATGCGCATAGAGTTGTTCAGCTGAGTGTCAATTGCATTCATATGACAACTATTCAACCATACTGGAGCACAATATTCTGTGGCAGAGTACCCCAAGGCAAGGGTAGAAGTTCTCAAGACATGTGTTGAAGAACCCCATGAGGAGCCGCACAAAGTTGATCCTTTGTTGATTATCAAGTATGATGTGAAATATATTGACCAGGACATCTAGATGTAGTTTGATTGGTCATCAAGATTGTTAGTCTTTTAGCGTTTCCCAGGGTGCACCACATAGAAGCGGACTAACATTGCACCCCAGGAAGACCAGCAACCCAATGGCTTGATACTGTCAAGCTAACAGCAGAGAAGACTCTGGTGAACCTATCTAGGCACGTGCAAGATCGATCTTCCTACAGAGCGTTGGTCTATCAAGTTGCCATGGCCCATGATCAAGCTGAAGGCCGATAAAGATTAATAATAATTAAAGCCAACAGTTATTAAAGAAAACCTGACATGTCATTTTTGTTATTAAACTGTCTTAAATGTGATTTAGATTATGTACAGCACATTAGTAATCTTTTTGTTAAAATTGTATCTAAAAAAAGCACTTTACATACTTAGATGTTTTCATTAACTAATGGCCCATACATTCAAATAGTCATCCAGACGGTTAGCAGACATGTCAATCAACGACAAGCATGCTGAAATTCATCTAATGCTGTAGGACATGTGGTGATGTGA
This sequence comes from Allobates femoralis, assembly GCA_033576535.1. Taxonomy (NCBI): domain Eukaryota; kingdom Metazoa; phylum Chordata; class Amphibia; order Anura; family Aromobatidae; genus Allobates; species Allobates femoralis. The sequence goes on from JARQOC010000003.1 coordinate 213,832,302, forward strand.
CGGCCATTTTACCATAATGGCTGGAGCTAAGCGAGTCTTGCATGAAGGACAGTGGGACACGAAACTCACTTCCAGCTGTGAGCAGGGTGAGGTGAGAAAGCTCATCTGAGATCAGAGCTCAGCCAGTCAGAGGATTATCATGGGGGGGAAGGGGGTTTCTGACTAACAAAGATAGTAAAAGCTTTGTGATTGTGTTCTTTTTACAAATAAATGATTTTTAATGGTGTTGTGTATTATTTACTATTTACTAAGAGGTTTATAATGGCTGAGTCTAACATTGGCATGACATTATGAACCTTGAGCTTAGTGCCAGCTGGCAGTACATAACTGGCATTAACCCCTTATTACCCAGTCTGCCAAGCCAACAGAGCAACTTGAAGAGTCAGGTAGAGCTCCAGAAAATGGGGCTTCTATAAATTTTCTGGGATTGCTGCGGGCTGCAATTTGCAGTGTAGGGGGGCTAGAACACTTGGGCCTGCCCATATTGGAGATTCCTATCTCCTGATTCCTATTTTTACCTGGCTAGAAACCAAAAATACAGGAAACCCCATATATTTTTTTTCAAGGGCAGCAATGTACAGACAGGTCCAAGATTAATGAGACACATAACATACTTGTGCACGTGTCAAAAATCAGTATTCTAAACATGCGGAAGGAAAGTAAATAAAGCAATTGCACATTTTCATAGAGCAAAGTCCATAATATAGTGCTTCATGAGTGTGAACATACCTATAAGATCATGTAAGTTAAGCATATAATCGATATACAGTTGTGGCCAAAAGTATTGACACCCCTGCAATTCTGTCAGATAATACTCAGTTTCTTCCTGAAAATGATTGCAATCACAAATTCTTTGGTATTATTATCTTCATTTAATTTGTCTTCAATGAAGAAACACAAAAAGAATTGTCCTAAAGCCAAATAATTCCACACCACACATAAAAAAGGGGGTGGACAAAAGTATTGGCACTGTTAGAAAAATCATGTGATGCTTCTTTAATTTGTGTAATTTTAACAGCACCTATAACTTACCTGTGGCACCTAACAGGTGTTGGCAATAACTAAATCACACTTGCAGCCAGTTGACATGGATTAAAGTTGACTCAACCTCTGTCCTGTGTCCTTGTGTATACCACATTGAGCATGGAGAAAAGTAAAGGAATAAGTTCATGTAAAACAAAACAAGCTGAGTCCAAAGTCACTGTTCCTCCGGGTACTTTACTGGCAATTGTATTAGTTGCATACAAAAGTTACAGTGCAGTATTCCTGATAGTGCGAGGACAGGTAGCTGAACGGGTGGCTGCAGGTAGATCTCAGGTGGTATGGTGGACCCTTAGTGTGTGCCTTCGTGCTCTATTCTTGCATGTTCCTTTCCTGTTTCCCAGTGGTGGTGCAGTCGGGTTCCATAAAGCCAACCTGACCTCCTGTTTTCTCTCTCCTTTGCTCCCGTTGGGTTACCCTCTACTGAACCATCAAGTGGTGCCTGGTATCCTCTTCTGGTCGCTCAAGAGCCCGGGAGAGATATATACTCTGCGGGTCTCCGGATTTTCTGTGGTCCTGAAGTATCCCACAGGTGTGGGCTCTGGTGCCCGGTAACTTTCTGGGCCTGGGAAGCTTTCCTTTACTCCTCTCTATTTCTCCTAGGAAAAAGACCACAAGGACCCAACAGGCCTCCGGCCAAAGGACCTAAAGACAAAGACCTCCTTGTTCCCCCTGGAGGTGGTTTTGTTCCCTCCAGGGTACCCTCCCACAATGTAATCTAATGTGGGAGTGCTGGTTTGTGGGTTCCACCTACCATCCTATGATCCACCTGCAGCTGGAGTATCTACACCTCTTTTACGGGTGCAGTACCCCTCTGTGACGCCTGCTTGGCAGGGCGCCACATACCCCCTTGATGGAATATACTCGTCCACAAGTATCTGTACCTGTTTACCGGGCAGTGAAAACATTTTATATTCATCAACATTACTGCTAACAATTTACAACCAAGCATGTTTAGATCTTCTTCCCATTTCTGGGAGGCAGACGCATTACTTCAAACGTTTCACATATACACACACACACTGCAGTAGCTGGTTACTAGACTTCACAGTCCTCGGGCCACCTGTCAGCAAAGTTGTAACTCTCTAGTTGCACTATCTGCAGCTGAAGACATTATTAACTCAGCCCAATAGGGACCGGTACTAACTACGCAGGCCCAGTGGTAATGCATTGTCCAGCACAGTCCAGTGTGTATTATCACCGTTTGGCCGATATTCACTCAATACACGTCGTCAAATGAAGGGAAGTACAACTAAAGGAAAAGGCTCTGTGTCTTCAGCCAAAAACTACACTTAAGGAGGGAGTGTTTACTCATTATTCTGGGGCTTGCAAAAAAAGAAAAATCAAAGTAAAAAGGGGCATGGTTTCTAGAAAGGGGGGGGGGCTATATACAATGCAATGTCTCTGCAACGGGAGTCTTTTGCAATTACAATGTCTCTTGATAAGAGTCTATTGCTTTACGGAGGGTATCTGCACAACGTTTGGCGAACCAGTCTAACGGGCCGGTGACCTCCTCACCTCTATATAAGTCTCGCCTTGGGTGTCCTTTGCGCAGATATGACTCCACATCTAGCCGGGAGAAAAACACATCATCCAATTGTCCGGGTTCCCGTAGGAATCCCCAACCGTCTTCCTGGTAGACGGAGATTACAGTTCCTAAGCGGCGAAGGGGCAAATTACACAGAGGGGGACACAGCATGCAGGGGGGAGACAGCGTGCAGGAGGGGACAGCGTGCAGGGGGGGAGACAGCGTGCAGGGAGGAGACACAGCGTACAGGAGAGGGCAAAGGCGCAGGGGGAAGATAGCGTGCAGGTGGAGAGATACAGCGCGCAGGGGGGAGATAGGTACGCAGGGGGGACACAACGCACAGGATGAAGAGAGGCACAGGGGGAGACAGGTGTAGGGGAGAGACACAGAGCCCCGGGTGGGGGGAACCAGCACAGGTAAGAGACAGGCTCAAGGGAGAGACAGTGCACAGGGGGGGAGAGACTGCACAGAGAGAGGGGAAAAAACTCACCAAAAAATTTGCCAGGTAAATACCCATTGCACTTAGCAGCAGCTGCCAGCTCCTCTGAGGGCGTGACCAATAGGCTGCTCTGACACTATGCCTTGCATGCACCTTGAATGGCAGAGCCCTATGGTAACCTTGTGTCTTTAAATGCCACCAGTCACCTCCCTGACAGCATGGCCGGACGCTGGTGCCACAACCGCCCCCACTGTGGGTTGCAGGTGATTGAGTACCGGCATACAGACACCTGTGTTGCCTCTCAGAGGAGCTGGCAGCCGCTGCTAAGTGCAATGGGTATTTACCTGGCAAATGTTTGGTGAGTTTTTTCTATGTTTTTAAGCCCATTCGGTGAATGACAGAGAGAGGGGAGACCGCATAAGGGGAGACATATGCACAGAGAGGGGAGAGACAGCATTTGGGGGGAGAGACAGCATGGTAGGGATTAAATTTGCGAGGGATATATTCATATATATATATATATATATATCATAGTCCGCAACCTTTATAAAAAAAATATTTTATATATATATATATATATATATATATATATATATATACACATACTTGCAGCAATATGTACTAAAGGGGCCCACTGAGACTCTTTCGCCTGGGGCCCATGAAAACTTGGAGCCGGCTCTGCATGCTGGCTGTGGATTACCATTGGAGGGTATGTTTTGTGGCTAATAAAAATGGGAAACAGGGATGTCTGTGTGTTTTATTGCGAATAAATGATTTTTTCTGTGTTGTGTGCTTTTACTACTTATTTATAGATTGATAATGGCCACATCTAACATTGGCCTACCATTATACATCTAGGGCTTGGTGTCATCTGGCTAATCCTCAAATGACATTAGCCCCTTATTACCTAAATATACCCGCACTGTTAGTACCGTTCCCCGTTGGGCCGAGTTAGATTCAAAGCTATTATGTCTTATATGCAGATAGTAACAGGCCGGAGAGTAATATCTTAGCCAACAGGTGACCCAAGGACCGTGGGGTCTATACTAACTACTGCAATGTGTGTGTAACGTTATAAGAAAATGTGCCTCCTAGAAATAGGAAGAAGTTAAAGTATGCTTGATTGTATATAGTTTACCTGTTGATTGTGATGTTGAATATAAAAATAAAAATGCTTTCACTTCCGGTTAACAGGTACCTATACTCGAGGACGAGTATGTTTCATTAGGGGGGTATGTGGCGCCCCACATGGTCAGGCGTCACAGTGGGGTATTGCACCCGTACAAGAGGTGTAATCTTCCCCAGCTGCAAGTGGATCCTAGGCTGGTGGGTGGTACCCATTCCTGCACTCCCACACAGAGTAGTGGTTGGAGGTTACCCCAAGAGAAGGAGATATATTAACCTATAGAGATAGTTAGTCAGATAAAGGGTGTCTGAGAGTACAGAGTCGGAGTCGGAGGAGTTGGAGTGCAGAGATCTGACAACATGCCAAAAATCCACCCTGCCACCAAAGCCTTGATTATCAAGAGGCTGAAGACCAGATCCACTGCAGAGGTGGCTGGCACCTTTAATGTGTCTCAGCGTCAAGTACAAAGTATTAAAAAAAGATTTGAAGAGACTAGAGATATTCTTGACAAGCCCAGGTCCTGCAGACCCTGCAAGACAACTGCTCAGGGGGAACGTTTGTTGTTTAGAAAATCCAAAGCAAGCCTCTCTTCCACTTCAGCAGAGCTCCAACAGGCCTGGTCACTTGAATAGTTTGTAGGATTCTGTCTCGAAATGGCCTCCATGGTTGAATGAGTGCCCAGAAGCCAGCACTAAACAAAAGGCAAATAAAAAATGCGTGGCATTTGCAAAGTCCCACAGCCTGCTAAACAGATGGACACTGGAAAACTGGCAGAAGGTGGATTTCTCTGATGAACCTTGAGTATAATCACACCACAGCCGCCGCAAATACTGCAGGAGACCTACTGGAGCCCGTATGGATCCAAAATACACCCAGAAAACAGTTACATTTGGTGGTGGAAAGATCATGGTCTGGGGCTACATTCAGTATGGGGGTTTGAGAAACATTTGCAAGGTGGAAGGCAATATGAATAGCCTAAAATTTGAAGACATTAGCTACCTCTTACATTCCAAATCATAAAAAGGGTCAAATTCTGCAGCAGGATGGTGCTCCATCTTATACATTCATCTCTACAACAAAGTTCCTCCAGGCAAAAAAGATCAAGGTGCTAAAGGATTGGCCAGCCCAGTCACCAGACTTGAACATCATTGAGCATGTTTGGGGTAGAATGAAAGAGGAAGCTTGGAAGACAAAATCAAAGAACCTAGATGAGCTCTGGGAGGCATGTAAGACTGCATTCTTTGCAATTCCTGATGACTTCATTAATAAATTGTATGAATCATTGTTGAACTGCATAGATGCAGTTCTTCAAGCTCATGGAATTCACACAAAATATTAAAAATAATTCTAATAGCACCACAACTTCATTCACCAATGTTATGCAACATATATTTGTATTTTAAGTTAATTATTTGTTTGAAAATCACATTACTTTCTGTGGGCGACAAAACTTTTGTCTTGCCAAAATCTGACCATTCAGTGTTCATTAAATGATCATTATTTCAGCATTGATGCCAATTTATTTTCTTAACCTAAACCACATTTGGGAGGGTTGCAGCTTTCAAAAGAGTACTTTATAAAACCAATGGATGAATTTAACGTCAGGTTATAAGCTTTTATTTACATAACATGGATAAGCGACATAACTTTTGTCAGGGACTGTACGCTGATCAGGAGGGAAGATGAGAAAGGATCCTGAGGGGGTCCTGAGAGAGAGTGCCTGATGCGAGAGTCTGGGCCCTAGAGAGAAAGGGGGAACCCCAGCTTGGAGCAACCATACTCCAGGGAATTCCCCAGTCCACCACGGGAATGCCGGACCTGAGGAAATGGCAAGTGTCTACCTCTGCAGTAGTCAACCGGCTGCTGCGGTCTGTTCACCGGCTGTGGCATCCTGCCAGATGGAACGGACTGCCTACTTCCTCATCACGAGGGAAGCGAACTCCAAGTCTACCTACAAGGAGCCATTGGGTATAGACTCATCCTAGGCGGGGAAGGAAGGACACGGGTTCGTCAACTAAGGCATACCACGGGTACCACCATACCACCTGGAATCCACTTGCAGCCACCCGTAGAGCTACCTGTTAAAATAACATCTAGCTGAACTGTGGACTCTGTATTTTGCTGTTGAACGTTTACAGTAAAGTACCTGGGAGAAAGTGACTTTGCCTTTGTGTCGTTATCTTCATCAACCTGTTTGCTTACAGGAACGCTGCCCCGGAGGATCAGCTTCACCTGTAGGGAGCTTTGCCATCTTTGCTGCGATACCATCGCCCTCCAGAGGTCTGTGGCGGTGCTGGTGATCCATCACCAGGTACTACAGGTGGTGTCACGTGACAATAACTCTTATCCCCTGTACATAACCCCTTATTGAAGTGTCACCCAGGCCACGGGCCCAGGCGCTACCACCCGTGACATCCCCGTGAAAGCACCCTTCAAGCCTGATACCCGAGTACCCAAGGGCCTGGGGCTCGACATTAACCTCTTATTACCCAGCGTGCCACCCACCACCAGGGCTGCTGGAAGAGCCTGGTAAGGAGCCTGGAAATGGAGCTTATTTTTAAAGCACCATTTTCAGGGGTGGCTGTGGGCTGTTATTCTTTAGCGTGGGGGCCCTTTAACAATGGGCCCTCATCCCGCTAAGAATACCAGCCCTCAGATGCCTAGTTTTACCTTGGCTGGCAATTTTTTTGCCAGTCAAGATATAATTAGACAGCTGAAGGTGGCAGCTGATAGCTATCAGGCTTTCATCAGGCTAGACTTAAAAATACTGCAAAGCCCCACACGTTTTTCTTTTTATTATATTTATTTAATACCCTATAATGCAATGATGGTTGCCATACACTAATGTGTGTGGCAACCAAGCAGAAGAGCTGTCCAGATTGAGGAGATCCACTTTGAGTACAACAGCCAATCACAGAGGCTCTCGCAGAGTGTGAACCTCTGTGATTGGCTGTTTGGCTGACAGTGCAGTGAATATGCAATTACCTTTATAGGTGGCCCCGGAAGTAGCAGTGTGAGTCTTGTAAGCCCGATCTAGCTATTCTATCATCTAAAAAACAGAGACAAGGAGCAGCACAGAAAAATAGTGAGATGGTGCAAGGAGACCAAACCTTCCATCAGCAGGTGTCCAGTGTATACAGATACAAAAATGTTGTAGCACTCCGATGCTTTTGACTGAGGCAGGGGTCACACTTGCGGTAGGGCACTGCGGATTCTGATCTGGTTTTGAGCAGTAAAAGTGCTCAAAACCGTATCAGAAACCACATCCCATAGAAGCCCATTATAGTAACCGCTTACTGAATTGCAGCCTGGGGTTAAATACATGCAGGCTGCAATTTTCGCAGTGGTTTGCAAACTGAAGGAGCTTGCTATAATGGGCACCCCTGGGAGCCCATGCGGCTGCCGCAAGGCCCATGTGAATGCCTACGGCAGCCGTATGCTTTGTTCATCCCTGCTGCCGCAGGGATGAACAAAGGGTTAAATATTATCAATAGATGTGGGCAACATGTCTCTAGGGGGTTCCCACCCTCCCTAGAGACATGCTGTCCACTCACGTGGGCATGTGAGGGGTTAATCTTGTCATTTATAGTATTCCCGGCTATTCACTGTGTAGTACATACAGTACGTAATGTACGTACTGTATGAGCCGCTAGCCGCTAGCCTTGGTCCTGAAAGCATTAACATTAGGTCTATAGCGATGTGCTGCCCATAGATCTAATGTTAATGCTTTCAGGACCAAGGCTAGTGGCTCATACAATACGTACATTACGTACTGTATCTACTACTCAGTGCTGAGCCTCCAGGTTCATTAATTAAATAGTAAATGCCGACAATAGCCGTCAATACTATAAATGACAAGTTTAACCCCTCCCATGCCCACCTGAGTGGACAGCATTTCTCTATGGAGGGTGGGCACCCCCTAGAGACATGTTGCCCACATCTATTATTAAGATTAGCCATTTGTTCATCCCTGCGGCAGCAGGGATGAACAAAGCATATGGTAACCAGATTGCTCCGGATTACACATCCTAAGCAATCCGGTTACTGCATTCCGGTTTGCAGGCCACATTCTGTCAAAAAAATGTGTCTGAAGGCAATTACGGTTAACGCATCCGGATCTGGATGCGGTAACCGCAATTACCTGTCCAAATGTGACCCCAGCCTGATTCAAAAGGATTTTATTCAGACGTGGCACAAGTCTGCCATCTGTACCATGTCTGAATAAAATCCTTTTGAATCACTCAAAAGCATCGGAGTGCTGCAACATTTTTTTATCTGTATCCTATCATCTATATATCTATTCTATCCTCTCTATCACTCAGACCTTATGTTAATGGGTTCCACCCCACTTAATTGGCCATTAAAAACGTTGACAAACGCATTACAAAAACGCAAGTGATTTTGACCAAACGCATGCTTTAATGCAAATAACTTCTAGGCAAAAACACAAGTCAAGGATACATATGTTTGACACATCCGTTAAATGGATGCGTTCCAAATGCAAATCCCCTTAGATATGAACTGGGCCTTAGATCTTTGAGTTCAGCTGATGAAAAACTGAAGCAAAAAAAGTGTTGCATTTATATTTCTATCGGTATATAAACACAAAGGTATTCTTCTAAGCAAGACAAAACCTCATTTTTTTTTTAAATATTCAGGTTTATTAACCTTTTGAATTGAGCAGCAGTAATGTAGTTGTACAATAATAAAATTAACTATAAAACTACAACTTGCCTATTATTTGGGCACATATTGTATAGTAAATATTTCTAAAGGCGCATCTAACAAGCACTGAGTGTGAGCACACCATTTCCATTTCGTGGGCAATATGTATGGACTCAGGTAGATGTAAACCTGCATTCAGGTTCACAAATTGTAGCTACCAAATACTGTATTTCAGTTTTTTAACCACTATACATGAATAGGAATATGAGTCAGACCAGTAACGATTGGTAGCCTAAGGCTTGGGTTCCACCAGCATATGGCATTCAATGCATGAGCATCAGGTGCAATATGCTATTGACACACAGCTCCCGCTCTGCTGTGAGATGGACACTGCCTCATTGCTTTACAATGGTCCGAGAGCTGTCCAATGTTTTATCGGATTGCACTCATCCGTGTAAAGTACAAGTGGAACCGAGACCTAAACTATTTTAGAGAATGAGCTTTTCAATATAATAGAAGCAAAACACTGGTTTGCTGTTAGGCTGGTTTCACACTACTGTTTTTTGAAATGCGGGGGGATCAGCTAAAATCTGCATCCCCACAATTGTAAAATGTGATGCAACTGTTTAAACCTGCACTGGTATTACCAGTGATCCGTTTCATGAACCAGTGATAATATCGATGTGGGAGCATCCTGTTGCATCCGGTTGATTACTTTTTTTTGCTGGATCTGTTTGCAAATGACACACCCTCTAGTGGGTGTGTCATTTACAACTGGGTTCTGGGCATGCTGAGTCCTAAAATTTGGATCTGGCATCCGGATTCAGGGGGATCTAGATTCCTCCGGATCCAGGTTGAATTGAGCCACATGCGGGTGCATCCAGTTTCAGCTGGATTCACATGGACACCAAAATGGTAGTGTGAAACAAGCGTTAAAGAGGTTTCCTTACAAACATAGTTCATTTTTATCAATAAATCCTGAAATAATTTAATTTCACAATTGCTTAAAAAGATGTTCCTGTGCTGAGATAATCTCATGAGATTATCTCAGCACAGGAACATTTTTTTGAACACATCCAATTGGGAAAAAGTTTTATTATTTCAAGATCTATTGATTAAAACAAACTGTAAAATTAAGTTTGTTTGTGCAAAACCTCTTTAACATTGAAGAGACTTAGGCCGGCTTCACACCATGGTTTGCAGCTGTCAGGTTCTCTTTGGTGATTTGCAGGATGCACCGGACAGAACCTGACAGCACTGGACAAGCACAAACTGAGAGCAAATATGCCCTCCGATCCTGTTTTGTACAGGATTCATTTGTGGGCATCTCAACTGCTGTCCTGTGCTGAAATTTCAGCTCGCGTGTGCAGGAGAGCTGTCCGTGGTGCTTACGTTTCAGCCGTGGAGCTCTCCATGGTGTTGAACTTCAGCACCAACTCTGAAATAATGCTGCTGTCCATGGCGCTGAATGAGCGCGGCTGCATTTCAGAGCCGCCGCTCTTTAGTAAAAGGCATCCGGGAACCGGTCCGTTTTTTTGCCGGATCCGGCACCCATAGACTCTCATGTTATGGGTGCTGGATCCTGTATAGTTAGTTTTTTGCACCGGATACAAAAAATGCTGCAGACTCCGATTTTGTGTCCGGGACAAAAAACAAACACAACTGGATCCAGCCGGAAAAACACAAAACCGCAGGCCAAATAAGGCCATAGGGACACATGGGGCCAAAATTGGATCAGGTTCTGTCCAGTTCAAACAGGCCTTAGAAGATATACAATAGAATAGAATAGATATACAAAGGCTATTATGTCTTGCTTATTTGCTTGACAAAGTAAATGTGTACAGCTATTTAGAAACAATATACCGTACCTTACAATATCATGCTTCTAGAATTCTATTCTATTTCTTCTCAATGCTCTCCTTTTACATTCACTGTTGCTCTTTGTAAGCACAGTACTTTGCTTCTAGCTATTTTACCCTTTTAGAAAGGTAAATTAAGAACAAAGAGTTATGAGAAATAGCAGAGGCATAGCTAGAGGTTCAGCACAAGGTAAGAAAGGCAAACCACATCTGAGCTGGTCCTTAATCTTAGTAATGCATGTTTACAACAATGCAGGTGCACCATGATTATGATGGGAACCTCAGAAGACGGCCATACTGGTAATAAATAAAAACCATTATACTGAGACAAAGACTAATATTACAACTATACAGTAACTGAATAGTTCTAGATACACCTTTAGTATACTGTATAAATAATTACAGAACAGTTATATATAAGTAGACTGGAGCTGACAAATGACTATTGAAATTTAATGTAACTAAATGTAAGGTTATGCAACGGGAAAGAGAAAATAAAGAGTATAATTATGTACCTAGAAAAAATATTCAAACCCTTTAAACTTTTGCACATTTTTCCATAATACACCCACAAACATAAATGTATTTCATTAGGATTTAATGTTATATACTAACACAGAGTATTTGTGAAGTATAAAATAGGATTTACATGCTTTTCTAAGTATTTAAAAATATAAATCTGAAAATGGTGACAAGGATTTGTATTCAGACCTCTGCAGTCTACTAGACCTAAATAAAATTAAGAATGGCCGATTGTCCCAGAAGTCACCAAATTAGTGGGTGACATAGTTACATAGATTTGACCACAATACAAGTTTTGAAGATGCCAACAATTTGTCTATATCTAAATCCCATTGAATACGTGTAGAGAGATTTTAAAATTGCTGGGAGAACGCACCCTTCAGATATGAAAGTCCTGGACCGGTTTGCAAAAGAAGAGTAGTTAAAAATTCAAGCTGAGAATGTACAAAGTTTGTTGACAGCTATAAGAGGCGATTTATTTCAGTTGTTTACTCTATAGTGTGTGCAATCATATGTGGAGATATAGGGGTAAGTGGGTGCTCTCATCCACTGATGCTCTAGAAAGACCGCATGAACGATGTGGCGGCGTGTAAATGAGGACTTTCCTTCCTGTGTCTTCCCTGAAGGAAGGAAAGTCCTGAATTACACGCCGCCACATCGTGGTCTTTTCAAGGCAACAGCCACAATTGTGTCCGATGCATGCCTGGTTCTACCTTCCTGTGGCCGCGTGTAAAGGGACCATAAAAAAGGGTGAACAGGTTTATGCATTTTTACGTTGAACACAATAATAAAACACATGTCTTTTACATAGATATTTTGCATACACAGCAAATGTCAGATTTGCTTCATTGTCATGAGGAGATGGACAGAAGCTCCATCTCTTCCTTTTTTGGCTGATAGCTGTGCTGGTGGAGGCTGTGGAGTCTCTTTCTTGAGCATGTTGCTGGACACTCTTACCAATGGCTGCTGCTCCTTCACATCTGGGGTTTACTTTTCTGGCTTCAATATACGGCCTAACTAAAGGCCACGTCACACCTAGCGATGCCGCCGGAGATGTTGTCGGCGACTGGCGGGAGCGCGCACGTTTTTGGCGCCCCGCCAGCATCGCCGTCCCCCATTTACATGGGGCGACACCTTCGGCGGCGCACTGGCGATCTGACAGGTGGCATCGCCGCCGGGGTGTCTCAAGACCCCAGCGGCGATGCAGTACAATGGGAGCCTATGGCTCCCATCGCCTGTCTGATCGCCGTCGCCCGTGTGTACAAATCTCCCCATATCGGCCGCCTGGTTTCAGAGCACTGCTCTGAAACCAGGCAACCACTCAAATGCGTCGCCCTCACCCAGTCGCATTGGCGATGTTGGCGGCGATAGGCCACGCCCCAGCGTCGCCATAAAAATCTCCGCCGATATCGCCAGGTGTGACGGTACCCTAAGGATTTTCCTAATTCTTCAATAAAAATTCTTCTTTTGTGCAGCTTATTTCCAGCATGTTGTAAAATATTATCATTGGCTAGCGATTAGTTTTGCGTTTGCATGTGTATGTTGATATTGCTTGATCTAGGGTATCATTGTCCCTTTTGTGGCATTATAATCTAATATCATGTCTGGCTTTCTGTCTTCTCGATTACTGATTGCATTGTCATGGTGCATTGTGCTCATTAGGATTACATGTTTTTTTTGGGGGGAATGTAATACACAACCGTTGTATCTCCATTAAAGTAAAAAGTAGAACTGTACACATCTCTTTTACTAAGGATACCTTGCGGCAGTTCTGGCTTGTTTTTTGTTATAGTACCCAGCATGGTAAGTTGTCTTCTGGCCCAGTTGGTAGGATGTGAAAAAGTAGCCACATGTGACATTTTGTCCTTTTAGTCCTTGAGTCAAATCGAGAACTAGCATACCCTGATTTTTTTCAGGTCTTTCTCCAGGGTGTCTTCTTGTACACACTTTAGCATTTACAACGTATGAACTTTTGCTGTCACAAAGTGTCTATATCTTGATGCCGTACTTTGCTGGCTAAGGCTAGGGTCACACTTGGCATTCCTTTTTTAAGGTGCTTTTTGGCAGCCTGCGTTTTTGCATGCATTTTTGCTGATAGGTGTGGGGGACCCTTAAAAAATGCATGCAAAAACGCATGCGGAAACGCATGGTGGTACCATTTAGTGCCATATAAAAACACATGTGTTTCCCATGCGTCATTGAAAAGGCACCAAAAATCGCTGCTTGCCTTATTTTTTGGTGCTGAGCCAAAAACGCATCCCAATAACGCATGGTACATTCACACATGCATTTTTGCTATTGGGGCATGCATTTTTTTGCATGGAGGCCTATGGATGTGTTTTTGCATGCGCTTTCAGAAAACGCATGTCTCAAAAACGCATGTAAAATTTGCAAGTGTGACCCTAGCCTTACTCGGTATGTATTGTCTGAATGGGCACCTACCTCAGAATTCAACCAGTTGTTCATCGACAGTTACACCTTCACCAATATTATATAATTTGAGAAGGAAAGCATACCTTATATGCTACATACCTGTAAAGATGTGTATTCATAGCTCAGTGTCCTCTCTCACTGAATCCAGTCTCTTCTCTCTCAGGATTGAAAGTCAAACTACTTGTGTCCTCTCTCACAGGATTGTAAGAGTAATGACTGGATGAGTACTTGCTTGGTCATATTGACCCGAACAGTACAAGTGTAATAATCAGGCGTGTAGCAAAAAGTAAACAAAAAAAAAACAACACTCATAGTAAAAACCCCTCAAACGACTAAAAGTCAGTTAATCACAAGTTTCAGATCCGCATAATAAATAATCTGCAGGGTCTCAAATTTCATTTTGAATTATATGGACCCGAACAGAACAGCAGGGTTAAATGTTGAGCCTAAAACTGTATACCAAATTCTAGATGGTCTCACAAACGATTTATGGAGTCCTCCTGTATGCATTCATTCTTAATATAGTTGAAGCTCTTTTTGAAGACATCAGAAGTTTGTTTGAGAAAATTAGGGATCAAACAGCATCATGAAATCCAAGGAATACACCAGACAGGTCAGGGATACATTTATGGAGAAGGTAAAGCAAGGTTAGGTTATAAATAAATAGCCCAAGGTCTGAAAGTCTCATGGGACACTGTTCAATCCATCATCCAAAAATGAAGAAGTATGGCATAATTACAAAACTACAAAGACATGTCCATTCACATAAACTGGTGGGTATCCTGATGAAGACATGAGGAATTCACCCTGAAACTTAATAAATAAAGCCACTTGCATTCATGGATTTCTTTGGTACATGGTCAATTGTACAGCAGCGGAGATGGAGTCCACATATTTCCTCTATTTTTCTACTATTCGCATAAACTGACATCTCAAGCAATGGGAACAATATTTATTGAAGACGCCGAGAGGCACATTGTCACTGTGGAGGAGGTGCAGAGATCCCATCTCATGTAGGAGAAACTGTTCACAGCACAACTATTAGAAGAGTATCAAGAAAAAAAGCAGTTTTTTAAAGCCATAAGACGTCCTATTTGCATTTTGCAGAGGACCCAGCTAGCATGTAGGAGAATGTGTTCTGGTCAGATGAAACTAAAGTAGAACATTTTGGACTAAGGCTAGGGTCACATTTGCAGATTTTAGGCTAGGGTCACACATGCCATGCGTTTTTTTTGGTGCCTTAAAAAAAGCATGCGTTTTTCCATACGTTTTTACATTTCTGCATGTGTCTTTAAGGTTTTTTTTGACACCCTGCGTTTTTCCATGCGTTTTTGAATCAGTACCAAAAAATACTGCAAGCTGATTTTTTGGTGCGTTTTTAAAAACGCATGTACTTTTTTAACATGGGGCCCTATGGGAAACACATGCGTTTTTGCATGGTACTAAATGGTACCATGCGTTTTTGCATGCGTTTTTCAAGGCAGCTCTTCACTTAAGTGCAAAAATGCATGGCATTTTAGGCATGCGTTATTGCTATTGGGGCATGCATTTTTGCTATTCGGTCATGCGTTTTTTGCATGGGGGCCTATGGGTGCATTTTCACATGCGTTTTTAGAAAACGCAGGTCTCAAAAAAAGCAAGTAAAATACGCATGTGTGACCTTAGCCTTACATGCATTTTTGAGACATGCGTTTTCTGAAAACGCATGCAAAAACGCATCCATAGGCCCCCATGCAAAAAAACGCATACCCCAATAGCAAACACGCATTTCTGAATGTACCATGCGTTTTTGAGATGCGTTTTTCACTCAGCACCAAAAAATACTGCAAGCAGCATTTTTTGGTGCTTTTTCAAAAACACATGTGTTTTTTTTTTACATGGGGCCCTATGGGAAACGCATGCGTTTGTATATGTCACTAAATGGTTCATGTGTTTTTGCATGCGTTTTTGCATGCGTTATTTAAGGGTGCCCCACACCTATCAGCAAAAATGCAGGCTGCCAAAAAGCACCTTAAAAAACGCATGCCAAGTGTGACCCTAGCTTTACTCATCAGTAAACGCCCTCTACTGACTTGAACGGACAGCCTGTACATACACACTACAGAGCATGATGCCAGGGAAGGCGCAGAGACGGTTATAGTAGATCGCTTAGGCTAGGGTCACACTTGGCATGCGTTTTTTTGCATGTTTTAGGCAGCATGCGTTTTTGGGCTGCTTTTTTGCTGATTGGTGTGGGGCACCCTTAAATAACACATGTAAAACCGCATGCAGAAACACTAGGTGCATTTAGACACTTTTAAAAACGCATGCGAATCCCATAGGGCCCCATGTTATAAAAATGCATGCATTTTTGAAAAAACACCAAAAAATGCTGCATGCATCCCAAAGACGCATGGTACATTCAGACATGCGTTTTTAGTATTGGGGCATGATTTTTTTTGCATGGGGGCCTATTGATGCGTTTTTGCATGCGTTTTCACAAAAAACGCATGGAAAATCTGCAAGTGTGACCCTAGCCTTAGTGAAACATATCATGTGGGACAGAAGAAAAATATTGCATGTCATCCTAAAAACATCATCTCCGCCATTAAGCATGGTGATGGCAACATCATGCTTTCGGGATGCTTTTCTTCACCAGGGAAATGAAAGGCCAACGACCCTAATCATACTGCCTGAGCTACAATATAATGGCATAGATCAAAGGATATTCATGTGTTTGAATGGCCCAGTAAATGTCCAGACCTAAATCTTATTGAGAACATAAAACAAGACTTGAAAGTTGAAACTCACAGATGGGTCATTCCATGTCAAGTGAACCAATGATTATTACCTCTATATTTTTAATTCTTTTGAGATTTTGTTATTTGATAATAGCATGTCAGACAATGCAAAATGTGAAGAGAAAAATTAAAAAAAAATTTTTTTTTTTTTTTAAATGATTTTCAAAGTTCGGAAAAAGTGTGAATTTCGCTGTTGCCTGCCTTTACGTTTGTCCTCATAACTCAGGCTTGGAATAAGATAGAGAGACAAAATAAACACCAATCTACTCAGAACTATACAGGCTTTCACCAGATATGTCACAAGAGGATCTTTGTTAATATTTTACCCATGTGATCGCAAGCGCAAAACTTTAAAATGCATTTCCGAAAAATCGGCGCGCTTTAAATATTTCAAAAACTGCCCATGTGTCTGCTTTGCTCTTAGCCACATCTGTGCCAAATTTCAAGTTGGGATCGCGATGGGATCATATTTTAAAATATTTTACTATTAATAGCGTCAATGGGTCATTCCATATCAAGTGATCTAAATATGAATTTTTTTTTTACCTGACGTCTTTACATTTTTTTTATTTTTTTTCCATTATGAAGTACTACTTTATTTAATTACAAATTAAAAGTTTAGAATTTTTTTCTTCATCAGTTAATTTTTTACAGATTTTTAAAGTTTAAAAAAAGTGTGAATTTTGGCCTGGTATGACTTTACATTTTTTTATCTTGGGCTAGAAATAAGATAGAGAAACAAAATAAACACCATTCTACTCAGAACTGTCCAGGCTTTCACCAGATATGTCACAAGAGTATATTTGTTAATTTTAATTTTTTACCCATGCGAACGCAAACGCAACATTTTGAAACGCATTTCTGAAAAAACGTTTTAAAATTTTTTTTCCAAAACTGCCCATGTGTCTTTTATGCTCTTAGCCACATCTGTACCAAATTTCAAGTAGGGATCGTGATGGGATCATATTTTAAAATATTTAACTATTATAGTGTCAATTCAAAAATCTTGAATTCAGATATGTTCAACCTGTGGTTTAAAAGCGTGGGTCTATATTTATCAAATCCATTATTTTTAGACATTACTGTATTATTTTGATATGTTACAGCTTAGAAGCAGGAGAGGACATATAGGAAAATGTTTTGTTAGGGCTCAACCTGAGAAAGCACAGGGATAGACAGTGAATGCAGAGCAGATGATAGGCCAGCAGCTCTGTCAATCATGTTAAGTGTCTACCCACTGCATTCAGGAAGTAAGACAGCTCGTTTAGACCTTTCATGTCCTGACATGTCTGGACATCTTCACTCCTGAACAAACAATAGTCTGTACAAAGCCATCAAGGCTGTGTACTAAAATATGGGTGAGTAAATATATTAATAGTTTAATGCTTTTATTATTAAGGGTCAATACACACAGTGCTATTCTTAGGGATCATCATTCAGAAAAACAGCCCCATTGATTTCTATGGGGTTCACCACATGCAATGTTTTTGGAAACACTCAAGAGTGAGTAAATCACTGCTTGAACTACTTTTTAATCGCTGCAATAAACGCAGCATTTATCATTTATATAAAAAAAGCTGCCATTTTTTTCACTAGCGATTAAAAAAAACTAACGCATATGTGGTAAAAACTTGGTAGAAAAACAAGCTGCCAAAACGTCAGCGTGTATCTGCAGACAGAAAAAACTGTGCGCGCTAGCCCTAAAACTCACTTTATAGTAATACAGTTCTATCTCAAGTATACTGTAAATCTTTATTTTTATTACCTATCTTCCTTACTTAATATTAACTGTATTTTTCCCACACAGCAATGGCTGCTACTTCTCAAGAAACAGCATTTTATCATAGACACTGTTGCAATCCTTTTGAAAAAATATGAATATGATTGGCGCTGGTGGCTGGCTACTGTACTCTCCAAAGATTGTGAAAATGAAGAAGTAGAATTGACTTTATTGCATCCTTCTGGTCCAGCGCCATCCTTTGTGTATCCAAGAAAGCCAGACATTTTAAAAGTGCACAAAAATCAGATATTAACTCAGGCGGAGCCCAACACCGTGACAGGCCGGACATACTCTTTGACACACAAGGAAATGGCGATTGCTAGTAAGCGTTTATGAACAAGATTACATTTCACCCACTAGAAGGGACAAATTGATAAAATGCCACTTTAAAAACATACTATTAATTGTTTGATTAGTTCATAATTTATAGAACGATGATTTAAGTACTGTACTATTCTTATTAAACACTTCATAAATCACATGTTTAGTGATAGAATAGAAAACAAATTTATATGTATAAATAGGGGTTACCATTTTTGGTTCTTTTAATCTTGTTTAATCAAACTTGAGGATATGATCACCCTTCTTCTTTTGGTTTGTTCAATACATTCAAGTTGAAAATGCTGAGCCTTGTGTTCTGATGATTAAGATGTATTTATCCTGGCACTTATGGGATTTGATTTTTGTGTTTCTTTTTTGTTGCATATAAATGTTTTATTCAATAAGTTGTGATAACTCATACAACCATAAAATAAAAAATATATAAATTTGACAGGTCCCAAGTTGAATCTCTGCACAAATATAACCAAGAACACAATCAGTCATTTTTTCACAATTGCCCGTCAATAGTTTGAATTTGATATAAAGAAACATAGTCTTGTAACATCTCAAATGAAAGCTGTTACCGGTCTGAGTAAAATGATGCCTCTCCCACTTCATTATCTTATTTCTAGCCTGAGATAAAAAAAAATGTAAAGTCATACCAGGCCAAAATTCACCCTTTTTTTAAACTTTAAAAATCTGTAAAAAATTAACTGATGACAAAAAAAATTCTAAACTTTTAATTTGTAATTAACTAAAGTTGTACTTCATAAAGAAAAAGAATAAAAAAAATCTAAAGACGTCAGGTAAAAAAAATATTCATATTTAGATCACTTGATATAGAATGACCCATTGACGCTATTAATATTAAAATATTTTAAAATATGATCCCATCGTGATCCCAACTTGAAATTTGGTACACATGTGGCTAAGAGCATAGCAGACACATGGGAAGTTTTTGAAATATTTAAAGCGCGCCAATTTTTCGGAAATGCGTTTTAAAGTTTTGCGCTTGCGATCACATGGGTAAAATATTAACAAAGATCCTCTTGTGACATATCTGGTGAAATCCTGCACAGTTCTGAGTAGATTGGTGTTTATTTTGTTTCTCTACCTTATTTCTAGCCCGAGATATGATAGAAAATGTAAAGCCATACCAGGCCAAAATTCGCACTTTTTTAAAACTTTAAAAATCTGTAAAAAATTAACTGATAAAGAAAAAAATTCAAAATTTTTTTTTTGTAATTAACTAAAGTTGTTCTTCATATAGAAAAAAATTTTAAAAAATGTGAGGATGTCAGGGAAAAAAATATTCATTTTTGGATCACTTGACATGGAATGACCCAGATGCTCTCTATCCAGCTATACTTGTTCACGGGAAAGGAATTTGCAGCAACTGCCTGTAGCATGGTCTATTCAAACAAGTCACAGCCCCACTGACTATGTATGTAGAGCACCTCCCTATCTCTTGAATCTTTGCATTAAACGGAAATTCTATGATTCCAATTTTCTATGTCCCCCGGCACTACAGTAGTACAACCCGATTTAGGCCTTTTTCTATCCCAAGTGCAATTAATCCTATCCCCTTGTTGCAAACTTCATAAGTCAAATCTCATATTTTTCACATTTGAAAATCAAGGTTGGTTTGCAGTGGATAGATCTGCTCATCTCGACGTATAACATTGACGTCTCAGGTGGGACAGGGACTCATGTCATGATTTCTGTGTACATCTCTTCAACATGTACTGGTACCATATTATTAATACAAAATAAATAAAATGTAACTCTTAACTAACGTGTGTAGTGTAATGTTAATAATAACTGAGCATCAGAAGAAGGATGCCGAAAAGTCAAAAAGAAGAGCAAATTATGTCTATTGCCAATACCACTAAGAACAACATTACACACAGATTTGCAATAGAGCAACTGAGTTAATTATTCATATATTTTTGTCTATATTGAAAACCTGGATTTAACAAAATCTCTCATTTCACATAATTCATTAAATGCATCATAGCATATACACTGTATCTATTGTAAATGGGTGTAAGAGGGACATCTACTGGCTGAAGCAGGGTAAGACATTTGCTTTGGTCGGTATTGTTTGCAGGCATCCTTCTACATGCATTTTTATGAGCCGATATTCGCTTTTGACTTAGACAATATTTTTTTCTTTACCAGACAAATACATTTTACTGCCTTGAAACGTCATTTCTTTATACTCAAACCTGCTCCTAGAGATAGTGAATGTATTAAGAATGTCTTCAGAAGCCCTCAGAATTAAGCAGAAAAGACAAACAAAAAAAGTGATGAGAAATGTCACTAGACACTGCGCAGCTCAAATGAAGGCAATATAATGTAGAATATATATGAAGAGCTGAAGACTCATGAGAATGTTACTAGCTTTTCTTTTCTGAGAATAATTTCTAGTGCAATGGCATTAATGCAATACTTACTAAAAAAAAGAGTAGAACAGCACCACTACTATAATGAAAAGGGTGGGTGCAGAACCCTTACTGCAAACAACAATATGATGCTATACGTGCACTAATGGCAGGAGTTTAATAGCCACTGGACTATTATAATCCTGCCATCACTGCAAGTGTTCTGGAAACGCTGCCTCTTTTTTGTCTTTTACACATACAGGGGCATCTCAATGAATTAGAATATCATCAAAAAGTTAATTTATTACAGTAATTCAATACAAAAAGTGAAACACATATATTATATACAGTCATTACAGAGTGATCTGTTTCAAGTGTATATTTATATTAATGTTGATGATTATGGCTTACAGTCAATGAAAACCCAAAGGTCATCATCTTAGAAAAGTAAGTTAGGGAGGATGAAGAGTCTGAGAGATAAAATATTACCTAATCAGGTATCAGAGGCTTCACCTTGTGTGGTTGTTAGAGTCACAACCACTATAAAAGCAGATCATGGCTGTTGCAGTCTCCAGTCTTGCAGGCTGGTGCATATGGAGTAGGGAGGATGAAGGGTTAAAAACCGTGTTGTCGTATTCCACGTGACATCAAAGTGTGAATATAATATTGATATATTAGTCAATGCATTTCAGGGCTCCCTGACCCCTTCCTCAGTACAAATCAATATCATAGGCCATGTCCACACACCTGCGCTCTAAGTATTTAACGGTTCTCCGCTAAATACTTAGGTTTTGACAGAGAAACGCAGGTGCGTGTGTGCCGGCGCTTTCTGATGCCGCAGCCCCTGGTTACCCGATGTGTATCGTGGTAACCACTTCACACAGCAGGCTGCCTAGTGTCCACTTAAAGCAAGCGCACAGGGAAACGCTGCTTTTCCCTGTCCGCTCTGGGAAAGCGGACACTAGGCAGCCTGCTGTGTGAAGTGGTCACCACGATACACATCGGGTAACCAGGGGCTGCGGCATCAGAAAGCGCCGGCACACACGCACCTGCGCTTCTCTGTCAAAACCTAAGTATTTAGCGGAGAACCGCTAAATACTTAGAGCGCAGGTGTGTGGACATGGCCATATTGTCATGTTTCCCGTTGTTTCAGGGAGCTCTAAACCACATTGACTAATAAATCAATGCTATGTTCACCCTTTGTGTTGAGGAATACGGCAGCACAATTTTTAACCCTTCATCCTCCTTACTTTAATTTTCTGAGATAATGACCTTTGGGTTTTCTGTGCCCTACACAAAACGCATGTGCATGCACTTTGCAGTTGCGTTTGGCATTGCATTTCACTACGTTCGCCCATAGGATATAATGGGTGCACCAACGCATGCGTTTGCAATTGCATTTGAATTGCATTTGCATGCATTTGCATGCGCTAATAGAATGTAAGTGCAATGCAAACAAAACGCAGCCAAGGGCCTATGACAGCGATTTATGCAGTATGTCAACCATGCATTGTTTTTGCAGTGTTTTTTCACCTGAATGCATGAAAAATGCAAGGAAAAAAGCATATGCAAAAAAAAACACCATAAACATGTCAAAAATATGTTGCATTTTTTATGTAATTTTCCTCCCAGGAAATGTAGATTTGGTGCAGAAGCTTCTAAAAACCAAAAATTCAGTGTGCACACATAGCCATAAGCTAGGGATAGGCAACCCCAAACTGTAAAGTTTGAGGTCTGTACTAAACACCTAGTGTCTATTCATGAACCCCAAACATGGACTTCTGTGAGAAGTCCGTGTTAGAGTGGCTTCACACCACGGCAGAGTGCGGTCTGGGGCTGTCCGATGTAAACCAGACAGCCCTGGACCGGATTTTGGCCCCATAGTATCCTATGGAGCCGGAGGGAGCCAGATGGCAGCTATCTGCCATCCGGTTTCCATCTCTCCGGAAGAATCCAGAAGAAATCGGATTATTCTCACCATACACAAAAACGTTGCTTGCAATGTTTTTGTGTCCGGGGAGAAAAATCTCCCCAAATTGCCGTATCCCGGATTCTCCCGGATTCCCCCGGATCCGGGGCAATCCGGTGCTCCCTAACATGGGAGCTTATGGGGCCAGATTTCCCTGGTCCGGGGAGGTCCGGGAACTGGACACTAGCAGCTGCACGCCACTGTTAATTTAGGACTGCGGCTAGCTCCCCGCGAGCCGCGGTCCTGATTCATCAGCAGCTACCGCTGCGTCCGGCTGCACACCAGACCGGAGGGCACATTTGGCCCTCTTGTTCTGTGTGCTGATCCGGTCCGGGGCTGTCAGGTTCATACTGACAGCCCCGGACCGGACTCTGCCGTGGTGTAAAGCCGCCCTTACTGTTTTGGTTTAGCTGATAATGTGCTATAGGGCTGCAAAAGGAAGCAAAATGGGGATTAAAGCAGAAGAATTATGCTTACCAGTCTTCATGCTACTGTCACACTTTTTTCGGGTCCATTTATTAAGCCTCATACATATATAATGACCCCAGAGATCCGTATTAGATCCAGCGAGTCACAAAGCAACACAAAATAGGCCTAGTTCACATCTGAGCTCTGGTGTGTTTGGCAGCATTGCATTAGCGCAGGTGGTAGCGCAGTGCAAGTGCAGCCGAGATTTTCTCGTTGCTCCTCAATAAAAAAGACTCTGATTTTCTGCAAAAGAACCTATGAGTGTGCGATTGTCTTTTTCCTTAATCTACAATGTGGGTTCATCAGACCCCTCAATCGGCACCTCTACTTGTGAAATAAGTCTCAGAGTGCACGCCTTCTTAATACAAGTGCAGCCAAGGGCATAGGAGCACAAATGAAGGGCATTGCGCTAACGCCGCCATTACCTTGTATAGGTGAGCACAGCCAAACAGAACCCAGAAACGCAATTGTGAAAGGAGCTGTGTCACAGCGCATGTGCTAGTCCAGACGCACTAGAAACATCGCATGATACGTTTCCGGTGCGTTTGGACTAACGCATGCGCTGTGACACGACCCCTTTCCCACTTGCACTTCTAGGTTCCTCTTGGCTGTGGTTGCCCATGCAAGGTAATGGCGGCTTTAGCGCAATGCCCTTCATTTGTGATCCAATGCGCTTGGCTGTGCTTGCACTACGCTACCACCTGCGCTAGCGCAATGCTGCCAAACGCATCGGAGCTCAGATATGAAACGGCCCATACTTCTTTTACTTCGAGAAACAAAGGGAAAATTTAGAGCAAGATACACAGATAAGCTATTTTCTCAGAACTACTACCTATATTAATTACATAGACCCATTATCAAGCAAGGGGTCAGTGTATTACCTCAGTGTTCCTCCTCAAAGTGAAAAGACAATTCCAGCAATAAATTTACCTAAAATCTATCCGGAAAAATAAATGATAATAAATTCAACACAGCAGCAAAACAGGTGTAAATCAGATGGATGCAGTTTAGTGAGGATCACTGAAATAACACACCGATTTACAATCCTATTGAGTCGGCTGTCAGGGTAGGAGGTACTCGGATACTGGGATAGGCGGTTGCTTCGATGGGGGAATCACGGCTGGTCGGTTCCCGATTCTGTGCCCTGGACCCTCAGTGATAGGGGATAGGGGTGATGATGATGATGGAGGGGGAAGGAATGGTATCGTGATGCCACCTGTGGTACCTGGTAATAGGTTACCAGCGCTGCGGCTGGCCGCTGAGATGATGGGAGGCAGTGTTGGGTAGTACAGCTCCCCACAGGTGCAGCTTTCCTTCAGGACAGCGGGGTGGATGAGGGGAGTAGTAGTAGCGGTTCTACTGTGAACGCTGCAGTCGGCGGGGAAGCAGGTACACACACACACAATAGTCTTTGGTTTCAGCACCTTTTTACTGTTGTCCAGTGACAGGCACGGTCCAGAAGGGTAACAAGGTGTCGGTGCAGCTTGGGGCATTCACCTTAGAGAGTTGTGAGGCCTCCTCTGTTAGTGTGTGTGTCTTTTTGGGGTAAGCTCTGCCTTTTAGCTGAACCTGCTGCTACTTCTCCCTCTCCGGGTGCTGTTCCACAACTGACAATGAGGACCTCTCTGTGGGATTCCTATCCTCAGCTAGGTCCCTCATCCTTTACTTGGTCAAGTTTGGATTCTTCTGTTCGTCACTTCAGGGGGACTGGATCCTCCTGATCTGTGCGGACTAGTCCTGCTGCTATATTTTATCAGTAGATGCGGACCTCGTTGTCCGGGTAACTAAAGGGTTCACAAGTCTGTTCCCTTCTTCTTTCTTCTCCCACTGGCCTCCTTTACACTCCCTAGGGCTCAGCACAGCTGGGTCAGTGTCTCCTGGTTCTGGGCCTGCTTGGTCCCAGCAATCAGCTCCTTACAACTGCTCTCTTCTCTGACTGGAACTAAACTGAACTAACTGACTCCTCCCCTCAGGCCTGGATCTTTTATAGGGGATCTGGCTTAAGGACAGCCAGTGGGGCTCCCCCTACAGGTCTGGGGTGGAAGGTGTTGCATGCTGTGTGTACCAAGGTATATATCCCTCCCTGCACCGATGGGTCCTGTGGCAATCCCCCGCAGGGGTGCCACATTCCCCCCCTAGTTAACTTCAGTCCTCCAGGACTGAAACATTTTTCCATAAACATAACATAACTATTTACATTTGAAAGTTGTACAGGGTCTCAAATAAAAACTGGAAAAAACAGGGATACTTAATCAACTTGTCTGAAGGGGGTCCTAGTCTCTGTAGCTTTTGGAAGGGCGAAGTGTGTTCACCTGGAGACACCACATCAAAACCTGCAGTCTCACAGTAGGGATTCAGTATTTTCTCTTGCAGTATGACCGACTTGTCTATACCAAAGCACTACTCCCCAGGCAGTAGTATACTTGCTTCCTATCAGGGAATAAGTCTTGGTCCCTTCCAGGGGCCTAGCTGTCAAGTTCTTCAGAGTCTGGTCTCAACTTTATCTCATACTGACTTCTCCACAGCCAGTCTTCTTCTCACAGCCCTCAGGACACTTGTTTACCTCAGCACACTCTGCCATAAAAACTCCCTGTCTCCATGACAACCCCCTTAGCTGATGGCCCCCACCTTTTTATTCAGGAAGTAAATTTCTACATACTCTTACACATATTCATCATCTATGACAGCATAAATGATTGATTACAGTCAGACTACGCCTCACCCTCTCTGCTGGTGTCTGTGACTGGTTGCCATATAGATCAGTGTATGGCAACCAAGCTTCTGTCATATTAGATTAAAAATTTAAAAAAATTAAAGAATGGCATGTGATGCACCAGATACTGATACACAGCACAGATAAAGCACACGGCTGCAAGCAGTAGCCCCCAGCTGCGAGAGTTTGCTGGCTGGATATCAAAATACGAGGGACTCCACGTAGGTTTTTTTCCTGAATGATTAAAATAAATAATTAATAAAACAGCTTGGTGTATCCCCTAATTTTAATATTCAGCCAAGATAAAGTTCATGGCTAGGGGTTTGTATTTTCATCCAGCCCATGATCATTGGAACCCCCCTGGCTAATAGTAGAAGCCTGCAGCCACCCCAGGAAAGGTGCCTCCATGCACCATGCAATAGATGTACTATTAAAAGCATTCTACCTGGCTCTTCCAAATTGTCCTGGTGCAGTAGCAATTGCAGTAATATAAGGGGTTAATGACATCTGTGACTTGATAGCTGACATGAAGCCCTGGATTGCTGGATTTGTGATGTACAGGTCCATATGAGACCCCCACATTACCAAGTCTGTAATATATGTATAATACTTTATAAAACAGACAGAAAAAAATAATTTATTTGAAATAAAAAGCAGAGACACTTTATTTTACCCATTTATTAACCCCAAACATACCCTTTTATCTTTGTCGTAATCCACAATGAGGTCCATCGAAGCTCCCTGGCTCTGCAATATCCAGACCTCGTGCTGAGTGGTAACATTAAAGCAAGCAATCAGCTTTGGAACACACTGACATAGAGAGAGAGCGGTGATGTCAGTGACTTCACATCTGGGGTAGCAGGTACCTTAGCTGTGACCTCTGGTGAATTGACTGATGTCACTGCTGTCTCTTGGTTCATTAATGTGTGCTGAAGCTGGCACTGAGTAATCACTTTACTCTCACTGCTTAGCACGAGGTCTGAATATTGCAAAGCTGGGAACCTTCAAGGCACCTCGCTGTGGATTGCGTTAGAGTTGGAAGGGTATATTTGAGGTTAATAAATGGGTAAAAGAAGGTGTCTGTGTTTTTTTATTTTATCTAAAAGGTATTTTTTTGCGTCTGCATTTGTTAACAATTTACTTACAGGATTAGAAATGTAGGGGTCTGATAAAGACCTCTACATCACCAATCCAGGGCTTAAAGTCAGCTGTCACATCACCGTAGTCATTAATCATTTATATTACCCTGATTACCATCACACCAGGGCAAACAAGAAGAGCTTGGTAAAGTGGAATAGTACATCCAATGGATAGCTATAGGCTGCCATATGTAGCTTGTGGGGGCACAATAACCATGGAGTTCCCTAGGGTGAGAATACCAACCCCCAGCTGTGTTCTTTATCTTGACTGTTCATCAAAATTAGAGGGGACCCTAAGCATAGTTTTTTAATTATTTAGCGAAGTCCCTAAGCATAGTTTTTTAATTATTTATTTAACAATACTTTACTGGTTGTTAATGATAGGTCACGTAGCAGGTAAGATAATGCTTTTTTGTGTCATGTGACTTATTTTCTCACATTTTTATGTGCTCTTTTAGAAACTGCCTTTTATGGCTTCGTGGGCATGGCTAGCAACTGAAAGGGAGGAGTGCAATATGATAGTAGAGAAAAGGCAAGAGAGATCCTGAGCTGTGTGGAGAGCAGCAGGCAAGGTGTTAACAGAAATTGTGACAGATCTTTCCTTGGCACATAAACTTCTGAGGAGTTTGACCTGATCCTGAACTCTGACATTGCTTAGCAATTGTGCTGTTAGCTCAGCCAATTTGATACATTGTTTGCTCATCAGCTGCAGTCAGCAGTGAAGGCAACATCCCCATTTCCCTTATATGGATACATGCCCCATATTAACTGAGGATGAATCTGAGTGATAATAAATATATGTCTGCATCACACACAGTATAGTGGGGAGACCTTGTGGAAGGCTTATGAATGGTAACCAAGAAGAATTTTCTAATGAAGTATGTTAGAAAGTTTATTAAAACCACTTGAACTAAAATATTATTGAATTAAAATTGAAACAGCATTTATGCTTTAATTAGAAAGAAAAAAAAACATGTGCATTCCCCATACATTCATATGAAAATGTTTGGGCACCCCTCTTAATCTTACTCTTTTTTTTTTTTTTTTGTTTAAAATAGTTTTTTTGCAACAGCTATTTCAGTGTGATATATGTAATAACTGATGGACACAGTAATATTTCAGGTTTGAAATGAGGTTTATTGTACTAACCAAAAATGTGAAATATACATTATTTAAAAAATTGACAGGTGCAAAAGTATGGACACCTCAACAGAAAAGTGACATTAATATTTAGTAGATCCACCTTTTGCAAAAATAACAGCCTCTAGTCGCTTCCTGTAGCTGTTAATGAGTTCCTGGATCCTGGATGAAGGTATTTTTGACCATTCCTCTTTACAAAACAATTCCAGTTCAGTTAAGTTTGATGGTCGCCGAGCATGGACAGCTTCAAAACATCCCACAGATGTTCAATGATATTCAGGTCTGGGGACTGGGATGGCCATTCCAGAACATTGTAATTGTTCCTCTGCATGAATGCCTGAGTAGATTTGAAGCGGTGTTTTGGATCATTGTCTTGCTGAAAGATCCATCACCGGCGTAACTTCAACTTTGACACTGATTCTTGAACATTATTCTCAAGAATCTGCTGATACTGAGTGGAATCCATGTGACCCTCAACTTTAACAAGATTCCCGGTGCCGTCATTGGCCACACAGCCCCAAAGCATGGTGGACCCTCCCCCAAATTTGACAGTGGGTAGCAAGTGTTTTTCTTGGAATGCTGTGTTTTTGTGGCGCCATGCATAATGCCTTGTTGTATGACCAAACAACTCAATCATTGTTTCATCAGTCCACAGGACCTTCCAAAGTGAAACTGGCTTGTCCAAATGTGCTTTTGCATTCCTCAGGCGACTCTGTTTGTGACATGCATGCAGAAAAGGCTTCTTTCGCATCACTCTTCCGTACAGCGTCTCCTTGTGCAGTGTGCGCTGTATTGTTGACCGATGCACTGTGACACCATCTGCAGCAAGATGATGCTGCAGGTCTTTGGAGGTGGTCTGTGGATTGTTTTTGACTGTTCTCACCATTCTTCTTCTCTGCCTTTCTGATATTTTTGTTGGCCTGCCACTTCTGTCCTTTACAAGAACTGTCCCTGTGGTCTTCCATTTCCTTAGTATGTTCCTCACAGTGGAAACTGACAGGTTAAATCTCTGAGACAACTTTTTGTATCCTTCCCCTGAACAACTATGTTGAACAATCTTTTTTTTTCAGATCATTTGAGAGCTATTTTGAGGAGCCCATGATGCCACTCAGAGAAGATGCAACTAGGAGAACAACTTGCAAGTGGACACCTGAAATAGCTTTTCTCATGATTGGATACACCGGGCTATGAAGTACAAAGCTCAATGAGGTTACCAAACCAATTTAGTGCTTCAGTAAGTCAGTAAAGAGTAGTTAGGAGTATTCAAATCATGAAAATCAGAAGGGTGCCCATACTTTTGCACCTGTCAAGTTTTGAAATAATGGAAAGTTCACATTTTTGGTTAGTACAATAAACCTCATTTCAAACCTGAAATATTACTGTGTCCATCAGTTATTACATATATCACACTGAAATAGCTGTTGCAAAAAAACAAATTTAAACAAAAAAAAGAGTAAGATTAAGAGGGGTGCCCAAACTTTTTCATATGACTGTATCTTGATTCACAAACAACAAACTCACACAGCTGGGGCTGCAGACCACAGCCGTGTGCTTTAACTGAACTGTCTATAAATTATTTATTTTTACATTAATATGACAGCAGTATGGCTGCCAGACACTCATGTATCACAGGCACTGGTAAAGAGGTAGGGGAGCAGTCTGACTGTAACCAATAACAGATGCTGTCACATCTAGGGTAGGGTGGGGGAAGCAGAGGAATATGCATGAGGCTTAATGAGTGGACCCGAAGCAGTGTGACAGCAGTGCAGAGATTGATGCATATAGTTTAAATGCTTTTAATTAGGGATGAGCGAGTCCTAAATTACTCGGAATCGCTAGACCCGCACGAGTCCGAGCCCAGGACTCGGTACTCGTGGCGAGTCTAGCGAGTCCAATGTTAAAGAATAGGGAATATGGATTCGCGAGTCCCGAATAGATAATACAGGACTCGGAATCGCAGACTCGCTAGGATTCGGAGCATTGGACTCAGGGGCTGGCTGGAGCCTCTTCCCCTGGGTGCCAGTTAGGTATCCCCGGCCCTGGTTGAGAACCGGGGGGGGGGGGGGGGGGTGCTGTCGGGTCCAGGCAGCCTTGAGAACCGGGGGGGGGGGGGGGTGCTGTCGGGTCCAGGCAGCCTTGAGAACCGGGGGGGGTGCTGTCGGGTCCAGGCAGCCTTGAGAACCGGGGGGGGGGGGGTGCTGTCGGGCCCGGCGGGGCTATCAAAGCTGACCTTACCTCCTCCAGCCGCGAAGCAGCCCGCCTGCCGCAAACCGACTCGCCGGCCGCAAAGCGTCGCCCGATTTGGACTCGTTACTGATCGAGTATTCGCTAAAAGACTCGCCGATTCCCGAGTCCAGCGAGTCCCTTAAGAATCGCCGAGTAACGAGTCCTAGCGAGTAGACTCGCTCATCCCTACTTTTAATCCCTATTTTTCTTTCTTTTGCAGCCTCCTAGCCCTTACCGCCACCATTTTATAGCACACATTTTGGGTTTCCTTAGGCTTATATGGGATTCCAGCTCATGTTCGAGTCAAGTCTTGACTTTTTTAAAGTCCAGCCCAATCCGCTGAACCAGAACATTGGCGGGTTTGATTACCTCCACCTTTACACTGTTGAGTCAAACTTACCATTTTTATTCTTCTATCCAATGTATATCAGAATGTCTACAATAAATAGGAGTAGCTCTGGATCATAGTAAAATTAAGGACACTCCATGTAAATTTTTTCATAATTTAACACCAGTAGGCACATAAGTAGGTAATTATGCATTACATTACATTCAGGAATGCATGAAAAAAGTAGTTGGGAACGTGCACTTAATCCCTTAATGAAGGAGCCAATTTCCACTTTAATTACCAGACCAAGTTTTACAATTCTAACCAGAGTCATTTTATGAGGTTATAATAGGGATGAGCGAGTATACTCGCTACTATGCGGAACTCGCCGAATAGTAGCGGTATTCGGGTACTCGCTACTCTCCGAGTATCTTATGACTACTCCGGAGTAGTGAGTAGTCCATTCACTTTCGCAGTGTATCAAGGTTTGCCAGGACTTTGCAATCTGGCCAATGAGGTGGCCACTAGTGATCACGTGGTTGTGACATCTCGCCATCTGATTGGCCATTTCGCTACCGGCCATCTGATAGACTGGAAGTCACAGGTCCTTGTCGTCCGGTGATCGCAGGTCTTCTGGGACGGTCCCGGGGTCTATTTTGCCGATCCTGGTGCAGGTGTCGGACAGGTATGTAATTTTATTATTTTTAACAACTTTTATTCTCTTTTTGGGTACTTTCGCAGTGTATCTATAGATTCACTAAGAAAGTAATCAGACTCGCTATACTCGCAACAAGTACCGAGTATCGGGTCCTACTCATTGCAAGTATAGCGAGTCCGAATATTGCCGTACTCGCTCATCCCTAGGTTACAACTCTGGAATGCTTCAACAGATCCCAGTGATTCCAAGACAGTTTTTTCATGACATATTGGACTTCATGTTAGTGGTAAATTTAGGACAATATTTTTTGCAATTAATTATGAGAAAAAACAGAATTTTGGCAATAATTTTGCAATTTTCAACTCTTGAATTTTTATACCATTAAGCCAGAGAGTAATGTCCCGCAAAATCTATTATATAATCTCGAATAGCTTTTTTGCCCCTTCCGGCGCTACTTCCGGCGTGGTCATGTGGATACGCGCGAAGCATTGGCCGCGAAGCGGCCATTGCGAGACGTTGTAACTCGACTCGCAATTGTGAGTCTCAGGCACACGGCGAAGCATTGCCCGCATAGCGGGCATTGCGAGCCATTGCCCACCCACAACCCCGCCGATGCCGCCCGCGCTGCCTCCGCTCCCCGCTACCCACATCTCGCCCGGGGACCATGGAGCGGAGGCGGCGCAGCCGCCCCTGCTCCCCGCTACCCACAGCCCACCTGCGACTATGGAGCTGCCCCCTGTGCCTCCCCCCCAGCCCCGATCCACAGCCCAGCACCGCTCCCCAGCCCCGCACCATCCCCCAGCACCGCACACCCCCAACGCCTCACAGACCCCCCCTCACTGCCCGCACACCTCCGCCGTCAGCCCCCATCCACAGCCTAGCACCGCCCCCAGCCCCGCTCCCCAGCACCGCTCCCCAGCCCCGCAATGTCCGCACCCCACCCCCCATATGTCCGCACCCCCCCCATTATGTCCGCACACCCCCACATTATGTCCGCACACCCCCCACATTATGTCCGCAGACCCCTCCCATATGTTCTCACACCCTCCCCCCCCTCGACTCACAATTGTGAGTCTCAGGCACACGGCGAAGCATTGCCCGCGTAGCGGGCATTGCGAGCCATTGCCCACCCACACCCCGCCGATGCCCCCGCGCTGCCTCCGCTCCCCGCTACCCACATCTCGCCCGGGGACCATGGAGCGGAGGCGGCGCAGCCGCCTCCGCTCCCCGCTACCCACAGCCCACCTGCGACTATGGAGCTGCCCCCTGTGCCTCCCCCCCAGCCCCGATCCACAGCCCAGCACCGCTCCCCAGCCCCGCACCATCCCCCAGCACCGCACACCCCCAACGCCGCACAGACCCCCCCCTCACTGCCCGCACAGCTCCGCCGCCAGCCCCCATCCACAGCCTAGCACCGCCCCCCCAGCCCCGTTCCCCAGCACCGCTCCCCAGCCCCGCAATGTCCGCACCCCACCCCCCATATGTCCGCACCCCCCCCATTATGTCCGCACATCCCCACATTATGTCCGCACACCCCCCACATTATGTCCGCAGACCTCTCCCATATGTGCTCACACCCTCCCCCCCATATGTCCTCACACCCCCCCACAATATGTCCGCACCCCCCCCCATATGTCCGCACCCCCCCCAAACCCCCACAATATGTCCGCACACCCCCCATATGTCCTCACCCACCCAACCCACCCCAATATCTCCTCACACACCCCCACAATATGTCCGCACGCCCCCACATTATGTCCGCACACCCCCACATTATGTCCGCACACACCCCCACAATATGTCCGCACGCCCCCCCATATGTCCTCAACCCCCCAATATGTCCTCACACCCCCCCACAATATGTCCACACCCCCCCCATATGTCCTCACCCCCCCACACCCCCACAATATGTCCTCACACCCCCCCCAATATGTCCTCACACCCCCCACAATATGTCCACACACCCCCCATATGTCCTCACCCCCCCACACCCCCACAATATGTCCTCACACCCCCCCAATATGTCCTCACACCCCCCCACAATATGTCCGCACATCCCCCACAATATGTCCGCACCCCCCCAATATGTCCTCACACCCCCCACACAATATGTCCTCACACCCCCCAACAATATGTCCGCACACCCCCCACAATATGTCCTCCCACCCCCCCACAATATGTCCTCACACCCCCCCACAATATGTCCTCACACCCCCCACAATATGTCCTCACACCCCCCCACAATATGTCCACAACCCCCCATATGTCCTCACACCCCCCCACACCCCCACAATATGTCCTCACACCCCCCTAAATATATGTCCTCACACCCCCCACAATATGTCCGCACACCCCCCACAATATGTCCTCACCCCCCCCCACAATATGTCCGCACACCCTCCCCAATATGTCCTCACACCCCCCACAATATGTCCGCACACCCCCCCAATATGTACTCACACCCCCCACAATATGTCCTCACCCACCCCCCCAAATATGTCCGCACACCCCCCCAATATGTCCTCACACCCCCCCCACAATATGTCCTCACACCCCCCCACAATATGTCCTCACACCCCCCACAATATGTCCTCACACCCCCCCACAATATGTCCTCACACCCCCCACAATATGTCCTCACACCCCCCCACAATATGTCCGCACACCCCCCCAATATGTCCTCACACCCCCCACAATATGTCCCGCACACCCCCCAATATGTCCGCACAACACCCCCCAAACCCCCACAATATGTCCGCACACCCCCCCATATGTCCTCACCCCCCCCCAACCCACCCCAATATCTCCTCACACACCCCCACAATATGTCCGCACGCCCCCCCATATGTCCCACACCCCCCATATGTCCTCACCCCCCCACACCCCCACAATATGTCCCCCCACACCACCCCAATATGTCCTCACACCCCCCCACAATATGTCCGCACATCCCCCCACAATATGTCCGCACCCCCCCCAATATTCCTCACACCCCCCCACAATATGTCCTCACACACCCCCCAATATTGTCCGCACACCCCCCACAATATGTCCTCAACCCCCCCACAATATGTCCTCACACCCCCCACATATGTCCTCACACACCCCACAATATTGTCCACAACCCCCCATATGTCCTCACACACACCCACAACCCCCACAATATGTCCTCACACCCCCCCCAATATGTCCTCACACCCCCCACAATATGTCCGCACACCCCCAAATATGTCCTCACACCCACCCACAATATGTCCGCACACCCCCCCAATATGTACTCACACACCCCCCACAATATGTCCTCACACCCCCCCACAATATGTCCGCACACCCCCCCAATATGTCCTCACACCCCCCACAATATGTCCTCACACCCCCCCACAATATGTCCTCACACCCACCCCCACAATATGTCCTCACACCCACCCACAATATGTCCTCACACCCCCCACAATATGTCCTCACACCCCCCCACAATATGTCCGCACACCCCCCCAATATGTCCTCACACCCCACCACAATATGTCCGCACACCCCCCAATATGTCCGCACACCCCCCCAATATGTCCTCACACCCCCCCACAATATGTCCTCCACACCCCCCACAATATGTCCGCACACCCCCCCAATATGTCCTCACACCCCCCCACAATATGTTTGCACCCCCCCCCAATATGTCCTCACACCCCCCCACAATATGTCCTCACACCCCCCCACAATATGTCCGCACACCCCCCAATATGTCCCCCACCCCCCCACAATATGTCCGCACGCCCTCCCCAATATGTCCTCACCCCCCCCACAATATGTCCTCACACCCCCCCAATATGTCCTCACACCCCCCCACAATATGTCCGCTTACCCCCCCCCGACGCCGTAGATTGCTTACCTGTCTTCATGACATCTGCTTCGTCAGGTCCAGGTCCAGTCCTCTCTCCGGCCCAGGCATCCTCTTCCTTCAGCCCGGGCCACGAGTCTTCCATCCGGCGGTCTTCTTTCTTCCTCCAGCGAGCTCCGGGTCCTCGATGTTCCCTCTTCGGTCCGCTCCGCTGACTGAGGAATAAAGATGGCCGCCGCGAGTTTCTGGAAGCCCCGCCCACGGATCCAAATCGCACCAATCACATTCAAATACACACCAACCAATCACATTCAAGGCTCATTCATACATTTTTATCAATGGGAAAAAACACTGTTACTATTCCACTACGGCCAATCAGATTCGCGCCTCATTCATCCATGTTTCTCAATGGGAAAAATTCACTACATTTAAAGACAATAAAAATAAATAAATAAATACACATAAAAATATTTAAAAATACAAATAAATTCACTTAAAATAACAAATAATAAATACATTTAATAATAATAAAAATACTAAAAAAAAAAAAAATAATAATATAAATAATAAATAATAAAATAAAAAATAATAATAAAAAAAAATATAAAATTAATATATAAAATTAATATATTAATTACATTAACTAATTAAAATAAAAAAAATAATCTAATACAAATAAATGTAATTAAAATAAAAAATTAATATACAAATAATAAATAATAAAATAAATCAAAATTCTAAAAATAAATAAATAAAATAAAAATATATATAATTAAAATATTAATAACATTAACTAATTCTAAGAAAATCAAATTACTCAAATAAAAAAAAATTCAATTAAAATATAAAAAAATAATAATATTATAAAAATATTAAATAATAAATAATTACAATAATAAAATAATAAATAATAAAAAAAAATATTCCATATAAAAATTCATAACATTAACTAATTCTAATAAAATAAAACAAATAAATAAAATATTCATAACATTAAGTTATTAAAAAAAAATGTAACTAAAAAAAAAAAAAAAAAGAAAAAAATAATATAGCTACTATAATCTAATTAACGCACGTTCTAGAATCCCGATGCATTTGCATCGGGCTCACAGCTAGCAGTTAATAAATAACATTTCCCACGTGACTACTTTACATCAGCACTATTTTGGAAAAAAAAATTTTTGTTAGGAAGTTACAAGGGCTCAAAGTTTATCAGCAATTTCTCATTTTTAAAAAAAAAATAACAAACAATTTTTTCAGTGACCACATCACACTTGAAGTGACTGATGAACTATTTGAAAGAAAACATCCAAAAGTGAAACCATTTGAAAAGCTGTGACGCACCTCAGGGTCATGGGGTATTTGGAGCCGGGCTAACAGTTCTGTTGGGGAAGTCACAAGAGTCGAGGGCCCGGATCTGTGGCCGCGAGTGTGAAGTTAAAAGCACCAGGGTAGTGATTTAGCGATAGTTTTCATGACGCCACCCTTGGTATGCGGCTTTTAGTGGCCAATGCTGTGGTGCAGAACCCCTGGGGATGATGGGAGTGGAGCTGCGATGGTGCCGCTCCCCACGGGTGAAGCAGATCCCCAGGGGAGGCAGCAAAAGTCTGTGGCGGTGGTAGGCCGTCGGAGGTGCAGGACTGAGGGCGCTGAATGACCGACAGACACACAGTTTGAAGTCTCTGGTACCTTTACAGGTAGTAGTAGCAGATTTAGTCCAGGGTACTGTCCACAAGTGATGTTAGGAGTCCGGGTGGCCTGGAGGCAAGTTGCGGATCTCCTCACTCGGTGAGTTCTGAGGCCTCCCTTTTGCACTGGTCTTGGTGGGCCTTAGCTACCTTTAGCTAATCTGTGACCCTCTCCTCCTGCGTAAAGTCTCTCACCCGTATGGCAGGTAGCTCGAGCCCTTCCTAGGTACCACTCCTCTGGCTGCTATCCCTGAGCTCTTTGGTGCTGATGTGCCTCCTGGGCTTTGTTGTGGCCAGGAGACTTGGAAACTCCCACCCTCCAAGTTTTGGCTGCTGGGCCTGGAATCCCTCACAACCTCAGACTCTGGTGTCAGCTTCTGGCGCTCTGCACTGAGGTGAGCCTAGCAACCGGCTCCACTACCCAGACCTGCTTCTCCATTTCTTCAGACCCTCTCCTATGGGTCCCTCACGCTGGCTAATCTCCATCCTGGGACGAGCCTTACTCTGCTCCAGCTCATGGGATCTCTTCACAGTATTGCTAGGAACTGAACTGCCTAATCCCGCCCCCAGGCTAGAATTTATAGGGGAGGCTCCCCTGAACCTAGGTTAGAGCTCCCCCTCCAGGTTTGGAGTCAGGAAGGTGTTGTGTGTAGTGGGCTTACCTGGTGTGGATAACTTTCCTTGTTTCCAAGCATGACATGACCCCCCGAGGGAGGCAAACTCCCCAAAAGTGACTCCATTTTTGGAAACTAGACCCCTCTAGAATTTTTTATAGGGGTATAGTAAGAATTTTGAACCCACAGGTGCTTCACAGAAGTTGATAACAATGCGTTGTCATATTGAAAATTTTAGCACCAAACAAATTTTCACTTTTACAAGGAGTAACACCAGAACGTGGACCTCACTTTCTTGTGAGAGTGGCGATGACCCGCATGTACAGTCCCTGACAAAAGTTATGTCGCTTATCCATGTTATGTAATTAAAAGCTTATAACCTGACGTTAAATTCATCCATTGGTTTTATAAATTACACTTTTGAAAGCTGAAACCCTCCCAAATGTGGTTTAGGTTAAGAAAATAAATTGGCATCAATGCTGAAATTTTGAACCTGGGTTAGAGCTCCCCCTCCTGGTCTGGAGTCAGGAAGGTGTTGTGTGTGGTGGGCTTAGCTGGTGTGGATACCTTTCCTTGTTTCCAAACATGACATGACCCCCCGAGGGATGCAATGTCATTGTGGCAACCAGACTCTGGGGTGCCACAACTGCACTCCTCAAGCTATTTAAAACAACATTCAAGATGTTTATTAACCCCTCATGTGCTTCACAGGAATGAATGCAAAGAGGAATAAAAAAAAATTACATTTTAGCTAAAAAAGTTGCTTTCGCCTCAAATTATTAGATTCAGAACGGACAGAGCAATATTCAAATTTTTGAAAATTAAATTTGAGTGAAAGAGATTGCGGGCACCATGTTACATTTCCCAGACCCCTAAGGTACCTAAACAGCAGAAACTCCCCAAAAGTTACTCCATTTTTGTAGACTAGACCCCTCTAGAATTTTTTACAGGGGTATAGTGAGCATTTTGAACCCACAGGTGCTTCACAGAAGTTGATAACAATACGTTGTCATATTGAAAATTTTAGCACCAAGCAAATTTTCACTTTTACAAGGAGTAACACCAAAATGTGGACCCCACTTTCTTGTGAGTGTTGCGATAACCGGCATGTACAATCCCTGACAAAAGTTATGTCGTTTATCCATGTTATGTAAATAAAAGCTTATAACCTGATGTTAAATTCATCCATTGGATTTATAACTTACTCTTTTGTAAGCTGAAACCCTCCCAAATGTGGTTTAGGTTAAGAAAATAAATTGGCATCAATGCTGAAATATTGATCATTTAATGAACACAGAATGGTCAGATTTTGGCAAGACAAAAGTTTTGTCACCCACAGAAAGTAATGTGATATTCAAACAAATAATTAACTTAAAATAAAAATATATGTTGCGTAACATTGGTGAATGAAGTTCTGGTGCTATTATAGTCATATTTAATATTTTATGTGACTTCCATGAGCTTGAAGGACTGCATCCATGCGATTCAACAGTGATTAATGCAATTTATTAATGAAGTCATCAGGAATAGCAAAGAATGCAGTCTTACATGCCTCCCAGAGTTCATCTCGATTCTTTGGTTTTTGTCTTTCAAGTTTCCTCTTTCATCCTACCCCAAACATGCTCAATGATGTTCATGTCTGGTGATTGGGCTGGCCAGTCCTTGAGCACCTTGATCTTTTTTGCCTGGAGGAACTTTGTTGTAGAGATGTGTGTATGAGATGGAGCACCATCACGCTGCAGAGTTTGACCCCTTTTATGATTTGGAATATAAGAGGTAGCTAATACTTCTTGATATTTTAGGCTATTGATAATAGCTTCCACCTTGCAAATGTTTTGCACACCCCCATACTGAATGTAACCCCAGACCATGATATTTCCACCACCAAATTTGGACCGATACGGGCTCCAGTAAGTCTCCTGCAATATTTGCGGCAGCTGTGGTGTAATTCTACAGAAGATTCAACAAAAAAATCCACCTTCTGTCACTTTTCCAGCATCCATCTGTTCAGCAGGCTGTGAGACTTTGCAAATGTCACACAGTTTTTTATTTGCCTTTTGTTTACTGCTGGCGTCTGGGCACTGATTCGACCAAGTAGGCCATTTTGAGACAGAATCCTACAAACTGTTCTAGTTGACACAGGGATTTGAGGTGACCAGGCCTGTTAGATCTCTGCTGCCGTGGTAGAGGGGCTTCCTTTGGATTTTTTAACCAACAAACGTTCCTCCTGAACAGTTGTCTTGCGGCATCTGCCGGACCTGGGGTTGTCAAACACAACTCCAGTCTATTCAAATCTTTTTTAATTCTTTGTACTTGACGCTAAGACACATTAAAGGAGCCAGCCACTTCTGCAGTCTTCAGCCTCTTGATAATCAATGCTTTGGTCGCAGGGTGGATTTTTGGCATGTTGTCTGAGCTCAAGTTGCAGTTTAAGTGAAGGTCTAGGGTGAGGATGTAAACTAGGATTGTGTGCATTATATGACCAGGTGACAAAACTTTTGTCTTTCCAAAATCTGACCATTAAGTGATCAATATTTCAGCATTGATACAATTTATTTTCTTAATCTAAACTCCATTTGGGAGGGTTTCAGCTTTCAAAAGAGTAATTTAACCAATGGATGAATTTAACGTCAGGTTATAAGCTTTTATATACATAACATGGATAAGCGACATAAATTTGTCACGGACTGTAGACAAAAACATTCTGCTTAGACAAATGGGAGCACTCAGAAGTAAAGGAGCACAATTTGAAATATTGAATACAAATGTGGCTGAAATAGTTTGCGAGTACCATGTCACATTTACAAGGCCACTAAAGTATCTAAAGAGCAGAAACACCCCACAACACACCCCTGTTTGGAAACTAGACTTCTCATGGATTTTATCTAGAGGTATAGTGACCATTTTTAACCCAGAGATACTCACTGCGGTCATTTTACGTCAGGCTTCTGGCAGGGCAGAGACTGCTCTGCTCTTCCACAGGTGCCTACTATCTTGCAGGAAGAAGATGGCACAGGAGGAGATCCGCGGGACAGATGGATAGATCCACCCATACTGCAGAATCATAAGAATAAAAATGGGGATGGATGCCAAGCAACCAAGTGCAATGGCTGCTTAACACAGGAGCTCCTGGGGTGACAAGCTCCAAAGCTGCACTACAAGCAACATTATCGCCAGCTGGACTGCATCAACCACCTGGCTGTGATCTGGAGCGCACAGCGGTCCCAATAGTGCGGGGTAGGTCGACTAAAAGAAGCTCCCTGAGGATGATTACAACTTACTTCCCCCGAGACCAGGGAGCAGGCTCTGCCTCTAAGATGGAAGCGGCTTCTCCTTCTCCCTCTCACTGCCCTGCCCCTTCTTTTTACGCATCATTGCAAGGATCAGAGGATGTGATCTCTAGGGGAGGTAGGGAGAGACAGGAGGACATTCCTCTCGCTCAGTCCACCATGGAGACCCTATTAACAAGGCTCAGGAGGGAGCTACAGCACATCTTAAGGACATGATGAGGGATATGATGAAAGAGCTGACAGGGGAAGCTGAAGAACCGGGCTCCAGAATGGCACACTTAGAGCAAAAGCTTGAAGAACTCACTAGATCACATAATGATCTTATTGATGCCCATAAGGCCCTGGATCTGAAAATGTCCCAGATATCTGATAAGACCCTGGACTTGGAGGACAGATCCAGGCAAAATAATATAAGGCTAAAAGGCATAGCTGAATCCATTCCTGATCACAAGCTCCCAGGGCTGCTTCAGACATTCATTAAGGAAGTGGTCCCACAGGCTGATGACAAGGATGTAATAATAGACAGGATTCATATAATCCCAAAACCTAAAGGGCTGGATCCTAAACTACCTAGGGACATCATTTATTAGAGGGGGGAATCTTAGACGGATACCATCCCAGAAGGAGACAAAATGGACTATCATCCTCGATACTATGGCACCAATGGGCTTAAATGAGAACAGGAGCTTTGCTTCCTTTCTATAGGAATTTGTTCATGTTTCTCCAGTGAATTAATCCACCACCAATTTTTCAGCTTTTTCTTGTTTTCACTCCTTATATCAGGCAGATCTTGTTGTGATATACAATTCTTTTCTTGTTTTCATCTCTTTTCTTTCTTTAGCCATGATATTGTGCTATTGCACTTTTGTAAATTGTAAATTGTTTTTATTTATATGCATTTTTGTAATTTTGCTGCCCTTCTTCCCACAGAGCCCTTTGGAAACACAGTCTGCACCATGGAAACAACAAGCCAGATGAGGCATGAATGAAGATCCGAAGAGGATCCTAAATGTTAATTTGTCTGGTGCTTCACTGTGTCTATTACTTGCTGTGTATGCCCCAGACGGTGTGCGCTCTCTCTCCATGCTGACCGCCTCCCACTCCTCCTGGAGCGTCTCCATCTCTTTATGTACCTGGTTGCTGGGTTACCGTCCGACGCTAGGATGTGCGCAGCGATGGCGCCCTTCCGGTTGGAGTTTGTGATGTGGCAGCTGGAGATGGAGCACCTATTTCCGCTCTGGGGGTGGATTGCTTCAATTAGGCACCCGCTGTTATGGGTATTATGAAAGGGCCACTAAGCAGAGGGTAAGCATACCCTGATGAAGCTGTTTACGATCAATATGTGATATGTACGTGGGGAACTTTGCTAAAGGGTTTCTCCTTTCCCTAGGCACTGCAAAATATTGGTACTTCAGCTTATTGGTATGATATAATTGGATAATTCCTTATGCACATATGCCTTTGAGGTTATATGCATTGTTTATAACATGCTCAGCTAAAAATGCTACATTGTTTTGGAGTGTGTCACTATAATCCGTGAAACTAATACCCTGTTTAACACACTCAGTTAAAATCTGTATTGAACTGGAGTATGTTATTATACTTGATCTAATTGATGTACCTGTTAGCACAATTTTCTTCTATTATTGTAACTGTGGGGACACCCATGTAAATTGAGAATATGTGCTAATGAATTTTGCTGTGCCATCTGTACACCACCAACATTTCAGTTGCAAATTGCACTTTTTAAAAATATTTAGGTGTGTTTTGTAATAAAAGTAAAATTTTTTGAAGCATAAAAAAGACTCCTTTTGTGTTTCTCCTTTGTGCTACCTAGGAACATCATTGCTTGTGTCCATTTTTACATGGAAAAAGCCTAAGTTATCAGATGAACTGTCACAATTGCTGGTTTTCCCTGAACTATGTGCAGGCACATTGGCTAAACACCGGGAGTATAACCCTTATACCAGGACTTTGAGAGACTTGGGCATCAGATACCGCTGGGGGATTCCTGCAAAGCTTAAAATCCTAAAGGAGGGCACAGTTTTTGTTTGCTCCACCCCAAACAAGGCAAAGGAGCTGCTGCTTCAATGGGACATTCAGCTTATATGTACTGCCGCCCCAACCAACTCCACGGCTCTCAAGAAAATGAAGCTGCCTCCAGATTGGTTTAAAAAATGACTATTCAATTGGAGCGTCACCGTTTCCTGTTTGTGATTTGTGCCATAGACTCTTGAGGAGTTGTTTTCACATGATTCTGCCCCCAGGAGTGTATTTTTCTATTTTTCAACTCACTCCTTGACTGAGTTTTGTACAATGATAACATAGCTTACATTGAGTTCATTGCTATTTGTCTGTGCTTGTCTGTCCTCCCCTGTTTGTTTCCCCCTGACTGGTCCTTTGTCCAGGCCTTTTGGCTCGCTGAAAGTTGCTCACTCTATATGTAAACACGTCTATTAAGATTTCATCTATTAACACGAATGGTTTAAATTCACCTGCTAAATACTCAATATTCTGGAGAAATGTTTGTAGACAGAATTCTGATGTGATCTGCGTTCAAGGAACGCACCTATTATCTGAAGATAGCTTTTGACTTGTTAACACACACAACCCCATTACTTTTTGTAAATTGTAAAACCAAGAAAGCAGGAATAACAATTTTTATCAGGCAATCTTTATAGTTTGTGTTACATGACACTCTTGCTGACCCAGAGGGTAGCTATGTTTTTGAAACTGCTCTTTGAACACTGTTCCTTATACTATAGTTTCTCTATATGCCCTCAATGCAACTCAAATGTCTTTTATTAAGAGGGCTCTTACTAAGCTTAATACCTTTGCTAAAGGATTGAAAGTAGCCTGCGGTGATTTCAATTTACCCATGTCGACCTCATTAGACTGCTCCCACACTTCATCATCAAGAAAGGAGATGGGTGCGGTTGTATCAGAGTTTTCATTACATGACATCTGTAGGTGCCTACACAGTTCCGAGAGGGACTATACCTTTTTTTAAACTAGATTTGGTACCTACAGTAGGCTGGATTATGTTCTGATAGACTCTAAAGTATACGCTTCCCAGAAATCAGAAATTGGAGTAATATCCTGGTGTTATCATGCCCTCATATCCTTATACTTCTTGCAGGGAGACTCTTTCTTTTCTCCCAAGAGATGGCGCTTGAATGAGTATTTACTGTCTGGCAGGAGTAATGTCAGCCTTCTGAAATCTAAAGTAAAAAATTTTTCTAAATTAATGACAATAAATCCACTTCTGATGAAGTATTGTGGAAGGCCCACAAGGCTTTCATGAGAGGAAACCTAATTAAAATGGTATCTATTAAAAAAAAGAGGAGGGAAGGGGAGGTCTTGGACCTCACAACCCAACTCAATAATTTGGAGCTGGTCAATAAATAGCACCCAGAACCCCAACTATCTGCCTCAATTACAAAACTTGGATAAACTTAGGTCTCTATTTCTACTGCATTATGAGAAGGTGCTTAAGAAATCTAAAACAAAGTTCTTTTCTATGGGTGATAAGGCTGGGAGGATGTTAATCAGAAGATTTAAAAAGAGAGAGCTTAAAAGTACAGTAGACTCACTTGCATTTATAAATTAGACAACTCTAAAACGTATCATCCCATTGAAATTGCGGCGGAATTTAGACA
Source organism: Allobates femoralis (assembly GCA_033576535.1). Lineage (NCBI taxonomy): Eukaryota > Metazoa > Chordata > Amphibia > Anura > Aromobatidae > Allobates > Allobates femoralis. The sequence continues at coordinate 213,876,910 of JARQOC010000003.1, forward strand.
GTATTATTATTCCCTATATAATTTAAAAGAAGATTCCCTCATGGTTCAGCCGATTGAACATGCCATACTAAATTTCTTTACAAAACTTAAACTTTCCAAGGTAACAACGTCACAACTATCTGAACTGTACCTTCCCTTTACCGCCCTGGAAATTGAACAGACTATTAGCACTGCTAAAACGGGCTCAGCCCTGGGCCCTGTAGGGTTTTTGAATGGTTACTATTATTGCTTTTAAAAAACCTTACCTCTTATCTCCAGAGAATTTTTAACTATTGGAAAAAAACTGCAACTATACGTAAGGAGAATTTAGAAGCTGTTATCTCAGCTATCTATATTAAACTGGGTTAAGCCCCTGATACTCCGAGTAATTTATGACCTCTCTAATAAATTGTGACCTAAAATGTTTTTCAAAATTGATCGCGTCAAGGCTAATGAGAATTATTCAGTTCTTGATATCTTCGGATCAGGTGGGATTTGTTCCCGGTAGGCAAGCGAAGGACGGCACGAGAAGAGTGATAAATCTATTGAAGTTAATGGAAAATAGCGGGATCCCTGGTGTCTCTTGTCTCTTGATGCTGAAAAAGCGTTCAGTAGAGTACAGTGGGGATATATGGGGCAGGTACTGTAGAAATTTAGCTATGCAATGAACATTAAGAGGGCAATTTTGTCATTATACTCCAACCCTAATGCCATGGTGATTATCTCAGGTATGTACTCGGACCCTTTTCCATTTACCAATGGTACCTGTCAGGGTTGACCCGTTGTCACCCATTATTTTTGCCTTTATGATAGAAACAATCACAGAAGCTCTTGGACTCAATCAGGGGATTAAAGGGATTAAACTGGGAGATCAGAGTCATTTAATAGGGCTGTGTGCAGATGACGTGATCATTTCCTGCACTTATATTGAATCTTCCTTATCAGCAGCCTTAAACACATTATTTGAATTCTCGCTGATCCCGTACAAGTTGAGCACCAAAATATCGATAGCTTTCCCAGTCAACGTCCTGGTTGAGGACAGGCCCGCCTTGATTAATAAATTAGTGTTTATTTGAAAAACATCTAATTTCACTTATTTGGGTATTAAGATCTCCAAGATGTCCACCTTGGTAAAGTTAAATTGTGAATCTCTCATACTTGAAATCTGTCAAGATTTATACAGACAAATTATCCTCCCTTTATCGTGGATTGCAAGGATTAAAGTCGTAAAAATTACTCTTTTACCTAAAATAACATACTTATTTCGCTGCCTACCTCTAAAAATTCCTTTAAAGTAGATAACTCATCTACAATCTACACTTTGTCAATTTATATGTAAAAACAAGAGGCCTGGGGTTGCTACGAAAACTTTATATTTCCAGCATACTAATGGGGGAATGGGAGTCTCAAATTTATACTTATACCATAGAGCAGCAATACTGGAAGCTGCTAATGATTGGTGGGCCAATAATGGTAATCATAGGTGGGTTCAAATGGAATTAAACTTCGCTCCTCAAATGTCTACCAGAAATATACTGGAAATTAATCTTTTGAAACCCTTAAAGCAATTGTTTCCTTTACCAGTTATGTCGTCTTTGCTCTGGTACTGGAACAAGTTAGATAGGGACCTCCTTTGTTCTTTATATAGATATATTACCATCACAGCCTATGAAGTACACATCTCTGGGTTGTCACTTGGGAGATGGGGTTCAGCGGGAATAACAACCCCTTGGATAATCTCTATGAGGGAAGTGTGCTTTTGTTGTTTGCAGACTTATCCCTGCAAATTGGACATTTTATTCAATCCTGCACCCTTCCTGACTGGTCGACGTTGAGGCTAAATGACCCATTACAGAAATATTTTAAATTAGACTATCCTAATAACCACGTTTTTTTCCTATTTTATAGAACCTTAAATTTACCGATACAATCTATCAAGACATCTTATATGGTAATGTGGGAGAGGGCTCTGATATTCACATTCACTCCTGAGGATTGGTGGCTGGCAGCTAACGTGACCAGAAAATTTTCTTCCTGTATTAATCATTTAAAGCAGCTGAAAAAGACCCATATGCACTGGTATTAAACGCCACATAATCTCTCTAAATTTGATAAGTCATCCACACTATTAGGTTGGAAAGGTTGTGGTGCACTAGGAGACATGGGCATGTGTGGTGGGCGTGTGCTATAGTTAGAACTTTTTGGTCTCAAGTTGAAGATCTAATTAAAAAAAATCTGGAGTACACTTCCATTTAGATGGCCCTCTATCAGTGTTGAGCATTGGATTTGACTCTAATTCTCAAGGATTGTCTCTGGTCTTGTCTCACATACTGACTGCTGCGTGGCAATGTCTGACTAAATGCTGGATATTGAGATTCTACCTACTCAAAAGGCACTAATTGCCAGAAAAATATTAGAATCTGAGAGTCCTCAGTGGTTGATACCTTTTAATGGCTAACTGAAAAGTTGGTAAGCATAGCAAGCTTTCGGGACACTGTGGCCCCTTCGTCAGGCAAACAATTACACAGATTCTGAAAACACATACGTATATACATAAGCAAATGAAACAAAGAAAAAACAAACAACAGTCTTAGATGCTGTAGTAAATGCGAACGGTGACGTAAAGCAGAGTCAGATGTAGGGAATAGATGTATTATGGTCCGCGCTGCTGTGCCACAAATCACGGGGAAGACAGTGCTTCAATCAAATATCCTTTATTCTTCCTGTCCTACGCGTTTCGGAGCCACCTCTGAGCTCCTTCCTCAGGGGAATTACGCTCCAGCCGGTTGTGGGTTTACACAACCCAGCAAGGTGAGTGGCCAGTACACATCATCTTTTTCCAACAAAGTGTCATCATTGATAGGGCACTATTCTGCGCCTCGTTTTGTCTCCTTGTGTTTACACAATGTAAAGCAGAGTCAGGCTAGGGAGGAAGTGAGGGGCTGGGGAATTGAAACTAAAAGTCTAATAAAAGCGGAACAAATTGTATTATTGAAATATAGTAGTAGTCTGTGGAGAACTAAAAATACTTAAATGAGTTGAGGAAAAAAATAAAAGGAAACGAGGGTGTTCACATAAGAAGTGTCAAAAGTTCAATGTCTTCAAAATGAAGTCTGTTGGAAGGTGTGATATCCCCAAATGTCTTTTCAATTTATATAAAAATGCATTAATCTATGATGTCCCCAAATGTTCATTCAAATTATATCAAAAGCCATGAATCCATGTGATACATTTAATTCTGTTTTGAATGTGTGAAAGGTCATTATCAATTTGAATTCCCAAATTCTACTCCCTCTCTGAGATTTGAAGTTGCTCTTTAAAATGAGCAGTCCCATATCAGTTTCACTGTGGTCAGAGCTAGAAAAATATAGTCCAGAGCAAAAATGAAAAGGGGCACCACCGTAGCTAATACTGGGGTTCCCACTGGGGAACTCAATTACATGTGAGGGGGAGACACAGCACCGTCTGAGGTGCCAGAAACAGTCTCAGTACTGAAAATCAAGCAAAAGGAAGAAAAAACATCGGCACTCACCAGAACGGCATATAGTGGGATTTTTCTTTTTATTTAGTCCAGGAGCAGCATACAAAGGGGTGCAGGGAGGGGGCGCAGAGGTGACGACGGCACCGTTTCGAGTAAATACCCTTGGCTGTGACCCGTGGAAGGGTATTCACCCGAAACGGTGCCGTTCTGGTGAGTGCCGATGTTTTTTCTTCCTTTTGCTTGAGAGCTAGAAAAATGTTTTGCTACAGGTAGGTCCATACGCTTTTCTTTTATTAAGTGGCGATGAGAATTTATTCTTGTCCTGAATTTTTGCCCGATCTCCCCTACGTACATGCTGCCTGTTGGACATTTGGTACATATGATTAACTACACCACATTGCTTGTGGTGCAACTGAAGCTACCTGGGATCTTGTAGTCCTGATCTGTACCATCAATCCATATCTTGTCCGTTGTCATTATAGATGGACAGGTTTTGCACCTGTTCAGGTTGCAGGGAAAGGTTCCTGTCGCTGCTGGAGAGGACAGGGCACTTCTGACAATGATGATTTTAGATTTGGAGGTTGCGTAAAACACAAGAGTGGGGGATCCAGAAATATTGATTTTAGTCGGGCATCTTTTCGTAGGAGTGGTTGCAGTTTCCGTGCAGCTCCTCTTAACACCTCCAGACTTTGATTGTAGGTGACTACGAGGGGGACTCTGTTGTTTTCTTCTCTAATTTAGTAATGTAGGAAATGATTCCTTGATATTCTGGTGGCTCTTGTAATCTGGTTCTCAATTGTTCTTGGTAGCCCTGGTTCAAAAAGGTCTTTCTGAGGTCCTCAAGGTGATTATCTCTATCAGTAGGGTTGGAACATATCCGATTGTATCTGATAGCCTGGCTATACACAATAGAGTTTTTTATGTGTTTTGGATGAAAACTGTCCCAGAGATATGTTGGATGGTCAATTGGTTTCCGGTACAGGGATGTCTCTATTTCATTGTTCTGTAGCTTAATGATGGTATCTTTTCTGGGCATCTTTTCTATTCTGGGCATGCTGGATTGCTGTGTGTGACAGGGGCAACGACCAGCGATCCCCATTCTGCGGCCAAGAACCTGACAGATCCCAACCACTGTAGGGTGTCAGCGCATCGCTGGGCCATTGCTAGTAAGTCTGCCTGTATGGCATCTCACCAGCGACCACGTAGTGATGCACCAGCACTCTCTGCCAGGTCAGATCGTTGTCATAATCACTGGTGCATCGCTGCATGTAACGGGGCCCTTACTCTGCAGGGCGCCACACACTTGGTTTTTATGGTAATGTATCCCACTTTTTGTTTATATATTTAGCAGTGAACTGATGAAAGTCAGCATGTTATAACCAAATTGTCTTTCACCTAAAACACTGGTCCTGCTGCTTAAACAATAAATTTCATATAAACATTCAATTGGAGTGGTCAGTTATATTTTATTTGTTTCCAATGGTAGACTCGTTGGACTTTGGCAGAAAAAATGGCAAAACTACTTTGATTACCCGTATATACTAAAGTATAAGCCGACCCGAGTATAAGCCGAGGCCCCTAGTTTTTCCCCCAATAACTTGGGGAAACTTGTTGACTCGAGTATAAGCCTAAAGTGGGAAATGCAGCACCCCCCCATCCTGGTATATAACCCCTCATCACAGTACATAGCCCCCACCATTGTTATATAGCCTCCATCACTGATATATGGCCTCCATCACTGGTATATGGCCTCCATCACTGGTATATAGCTCCTCATTACTGTATGTAGCCCCCCATCACTGGCATAGCGCCCCCATCTCTGTTATATAGCCTCCATCGCTGATATATGGCCCCGATCACTGGAATAGCACCCCCATCACTAGTATATGGCCCCCATCACTGGTATAGCTCCCCCATCTCTGGTGTATAGCCTCCATCATAGAAATGTGGCCCCCATCGCTGATATATGGCCCCCTTCGCTGGTATATGGCCCCCATCCCTGGCACACTGTTGCCCCATCCCTGGTACACTGCTCTCCCATCCCTGTCACACCTCTCCCCCATCCCTGTCACACCTCTCCCCCATCCCTGGCACACCGCTCCCGCATCCCTGGCACTCCGCTCCCCCATCCCTGGCACACTGCTCCCCCATTCATGGCACACCGCTCCCCCATCCCTGGCACTCCACACCCCCATCCCTGGCACACTGCTCCCCCACCCCTGGCACACTGCTCCCCCATCCCTGGCACACTGCTCCCCCACCCCTGGCACACTGCTACACCATCCCTGGCACATTTATCCCCCACCCCTGGCACACTGCTCCACCATCCTTGGCACACTGCTCCCCCACCCCTGGCACACTGCTCCCCCACCCCTGGCACACTGCTCTCAAATCCCTGGCACACTGCTCACCCATCCCTGATATGCAGTATGTGCCACATCATTTGTATATGGCCCCAGGGTGGCGCTCATCATAAAATATAAAACTTCATACTCACCTTCCGACGATTTTCAGCACTGTCTGCGGGCTCTGGGCGTCCTCCCTCCGGTCTGCCGGCTTATACTCATGTGACTGCGGCGCAGCAGCGTTGACATCACTGAAGCGCTGGTCACATGATTAGAAGCCGGCAGACAGGAGGGAGGACGCCCGGAGCCCGCAGACAGTGCTGAAAATCGTCGGAAGGTGGGTATGAAGTTTTTTACTTTATGCTGAGCGCCAGCATGGGGTCCATATAGCGGCGATGAGGGGGCGAGTAGTGCAATGTAATATGTACCGCTACCCCTGCCGCTGATTGACAGGGGGATGCAGTGCATATTGCATTGCACTAATGAGTGGCCCACGTGACTGCCCGCTCATACTACAGCCTCTCCCCGCCTCCACCAGCCCCCGGTCACCACTCCCCCACTCAGCCAGCATACTGACTCGAGTATAAACAGAGGGGGGCACTTTTCAGCGCAAAAATTCTGCTGAAAGTCTCGGCTTATACTCGAGTATATACGGTAACTCTCTTTTAAGAATAACAAACATTTCATTTTTATTTTATAAATGAAAAGTAAAAGCATGTACAAAAAACATTGTAACATATTTTATTATCCTCTTTTCTTCCCTAGTCTCTTATACTAATCATTCACTGATCAAATTTATTCTCAGTAATTTGCAGTAAAGAGAAATTAGAATGTAGAAGTGTAATAATCACATTTGCAGTGTTTACAACCATGATGGGCCCATGCGAGAGGGGTTCCCACCAACTGGTGCCTACTTCATCTGGCTGTGTGTCTAAAGGCCCCGTTACACAGCTCAACATCGCTCAAAAGTGACGTGTTGAACGATGTTGAACCGACATCGTTAGTGAGTCGTTGCGTGTAAACAAACGATTCAACAATGATAATTAGTCAAGTTGAAGTTGACAGGTTCATGAACATGTTCATAAACCTGTCAACTTCAACTCAACCAACCTGCAACATTGTTCAGTGTGACAGCGCGCTGAACGATCTCCCCGCAGCACAGCCTATGCTGGGAGATGGTAACCATGGTACACATTGGGTTACTAAGTGCCGCGCGGTGCTTAGTAACCCGATGTGTACCTTGGATACCAGCTTGCTCACTGGTCCGGATCACTGGTGAGTCTGCCTGTGTGACAGCTAACCAGTGATCTGAACGATGTTGTTAGCGATCGCGCGTGCATGTGATCGCTAACAACATCATTCAAAAAATTGATGCACCTTGACAGTACCTTAAGGATGACATTCAGCTGAAGTGTACTGTGGCCAATCAGTGGCTGATAGCTGACATCAGCTTGCCAGATATTGCCATGTGCTATCATAGTAGGCATGTTGATGTTAGCTGCTGGCCTCTGAACTTAATACATAAGAGGGGAAGGTGAGAAATATGTTATTTTTATAAATTAGAAAAGAGCTGGACAATGGTGATATATACACCAGGAGGGGCCCAGAATGAAAATCATATATACCAGGAATGGGCTCAAGAAGGGGAACATATGTACTAGAAAAAGAGAAAAAGACCATGATGGGGGGCATATTTAGCAGGATGGGGGAAAAATGTTCAAGTAGGGGAACCAGGATGAGGGACACACACACCAGAATGGAGAACATTATTACATAATGAATGGGGTGGGGGTCATCACATATGTCTTTATTGAATTTAGAAAACTACAAGGGCCTTTACATCTAACCAACATGCAGGGGAAGGCCCAGGTCCAAATTCTGCACTGATGTCCATCAATCTCTAGTTACCCCACTGTTAGTGTGGCGCCCCTGCGGGTATGCGCCACAAAGTGGTATTGCATTTGATATCTATATGTAATATTATTGTAAGTTGCTAGTTTAGGATTTCAATCTTATGGAGTCTATTTTTAGCACTCACTTAGGACCGCACCACTTAGAGTAGGGGGAACTGGTAATATGGTAGGTTCCACAGGGTGGGGGCGGAGCTTAGGAGAGAAGTAGAGTGACAGTTGACAGTTTTACCTCAGTCGGTGCTGGGAAGGCAGGAAGAGTGGTCAGGCCTGGCAGCCCAGCTGAGTGGAAGGTACCCCATCTTTATGTGGGGGCCCAGGACAGATGGCAACGGACCAGGACTGGTAGGAGCCAGCTGGTCATGTTGAGGGGACACCGGTGACACGGACTACCGAGGCAGCCAGGAGTTCAACCCTGACTGCAAAGCCGACGAGCTGCAGGCCCAACAGAACCGGGTTGCTGACAGCCCCTCAAAGGTACCTCACCCCTCAAGCCCAAAAGACGGTCCTACACTAGTGAGGGAAGACTGAAACCCGGTGTCAGGTGGGAAACTTGTGCGTTCCTGCTGTTCCCATTTGGACCGGTATAAGTCTAGCTAAGTCTACTAGATACAGACTGCAGGACTGGCGGGTGAGCTCTTCAAAGGTGGGAAAGACTGAGAGATCTAGAGAAAGTAGAAACCCTGAAAGACAGAGAGAGAACATCTAAAGACTCCTTAAGAGAAACCCTGAGTTGGTAACAACACCCTAAACCAAACTGTACCGTGTCTTGTTATGCCATCAGCCGGTACCGAGTAAAGCAAAGTTAAACTGGAAATGGTTTCTGTTATTCTTCCTGCCGCAGCTCAAAGGACTTAACATCATCAACATCAACAGCAGAGGGGTAGGAACTGCACCACATTTCCATCACTGTCCTCCCTCACCGTCTCATCACCATAGCTGCCCTGAGGTAAAGCTCCACCTGTGGGGAGCTGCACCACACTTAGCTGCCTCATCCATCACCTCAGTGGCCGGCTGGCAGCGCCGGTACCACCTTACCGGACCCTACAGGTGGCGTCACGATCCCCTGTAAATAACCCCTTTTACCCCCACCGTTTACCATCAACATCTGGTATAATTGTTCACCAGGGCACGGCACCGGGGATACCGACCATCTGTGACATCCCACACAGAAGCCCCGGTGACCGAGTACCTCATGCACCCCAGCTCTACAAGTAGGGGAACCAGGATGAGGGACACACACACCAGAATGGAGAACATTATTACATAATGAATGGGGTGGGGGTCATCACATATGTCTTTATTGAATTTAGAAAACTACAAGGGCCTTTACATCTAACCAACATGCAGGGGAAGGCCCAGGTCCAAATTCTGCACTGATGCCCATCAATCTCTAGTTACCCCACTGTTAGTATGATACAGACATGTTGCCTAAAGAAGGCTACGAATAGGTGAGTTGGAGGAGGCAAGAGTTTGAATTAGACAATAGTTGGTACTTATGAGGTACCACTTGCTGAGTATTTTTTGTGACATTCGCTTTCTCTGTAATTCAAGCACACTTCGACAGCTTCTCATAAAATTCCAGCCGTTTATTATAAGTCATAAACTGCTACTCTGGTTATGTAGCTAATAACCACAACAGTTCATATGAAGAGTATATGACATATAGTCCTTCCCTTCAGCAGATATGCCTGCACCCAGTTATCACCTGACATCAGTCAGCACACAATTATCCCACTTGGAGTTTACCTGCTCTTGCAGCTTAGCAGGAATTCAGACTGGATCTTGCCAGTCTTGCCATCCAGGAGGTGCCACACAGTGATCACCCACCAGGTCCTTGGACTCGCTCTGTTTTGGCACCTGTCATGAGTACAGATCCTAAGGGCCTCAATTACTCCTGGACATCTAGGAGCCCTTGCAGCTCCACTCTCAGACAGGCTTGTCTCCTGCCATATCGACCAAACAGGAAGGGCAAAGGACCTTGCTTACATCACAGACATGTGATCATGAAGGAGTCACATTATCAGATGTGATACACTCATGGGGTAGGTATGTGGACATTCAGTCCAACCATTCATTTACTGAACATTCTATGAAACTAGCCTTTTAAACCAAAGTAAGATTCCTGGTACTACAAGTCCCAGGCAAACTATCTGGTTTACATAACAACAGATCTCCATCTGTGTGAACATACTGGCCACCTACATTGCCGGTATACCTCACAGTACATACAGTGATATATTCACAGCCTCACTGTTCAGCACTGATGTCTATGGTCCACAACTCCTAAAGATGTATGAGAGAGAAGCAGATTCACTTCTTCCATATATATGGTTTGGAGAACATCTCATAGCAGCTAGTACAAATGCAGTAGCCGAGAGAATAATGACAAATAGTGATAGAGCCTACAAAGGGGTAAAACTGGTAAAACTATGAAAGATACAAGTCATGTACCGTATATACTTGCGTATAAGCCGAGTTTTTCAGCCCAAAAATTGGGCTGAAAAGTACCCCCCTTGGCTTATACGCGAGTCAGTGCTGTATACCGATGTATACATCGGTACATACCGATGTATACATCGGTATACAGCAGCCCCCGCATCCCCAGTAATCCAGGGCCCCCCTAGCCTCGCTCCGGTCACCTGTAAATCAAACTATACTTATCACTGTCCCGCTGTCCGCGCCCGCTCGCCGCTTATACACGAGTCAATAGATTTTCCCAGGTTTTGGGGGCAAAAGTAGGGGGGTCGGCTTATACACGGGTCGGCTTATACACGAGTATATACGGTAAGTTATTACTAACAAAATACAGCTCAGATCCAAAAGTTTATCCAAAAAATGAAAGTAGAATTTTGGCTCAAACATCAGAATCGCCTTTATTGTTACATATAAAGCGCATTACTGGACAAATGTAAAGCATGAATAGAGTATTCAGGTCTATGCGTTTCGATTGCAAGCTACAATCTTAATCTTGAATGATTAAGATTGCGGCTTGCATTCAAAATGCGTAGATCTAAATACTCTATTCAAGCTTTACATTTACCTTGTAATGCACATTATATGAAATAATAAAGAAGATTCCAATTTACTTTCATTTTTTGGATATGTTATTAGTAATAAGTTAATAAAATGTCATTTAGTAATGGGTTATTCAGTGGGTACACACATGACATTCTATCCTGAATGGTCACCTGAAACAATCATTATATCTTCCTTATTTTATGATTTGCTCTTGATTTGAACTTGCTGATTGGTCTGACCTTGGGAAGTTGGCAGCTTGTAATGCATTGGTTTTGTTCACAGAAAATTCTAGCAATTTAAAAAAAACTTAACTTTTTCTTTCTACAGCAAACAGGTTAAAACAGATTTCAGCAAAACATACTGTAGACTTGACAATTGTGACTCATAGAGTTTACACCAGGAAGAGCTGATGCTAAGTGGTTTTAATTTCTTCTGGGAATAGAAAATTGAACATCCCAGAATATACTCTAACAAGCGATAAGTAACTGTTTAAGCTCCAACTGGACACTCGCAGCTTCTTACTTCCCAAAGAACAAAGCTACTTCACATTGCGAGTTTATATCATAGCCTATTCTTGACCTTGGAGTCACTGCTTAATACACTCTTTAGCAGAGCTTTTGTTATGGGGGAATCTACTACTTTAATCCTTCTTCTAGCAACCCCATGTAATTTGTCACAATTTCCCTCAGATTTTAACAAGTGTCACTTAATTTGGAAAGCATCTTTGTACTGACATCCCTCACAGACTTAGCAGACCCTAAAAAACCTACCGTAATCATCCTTGCAGACAATAAACAGGTCATTGGTGACAGCCGGCTACTATAGGTCTGCAAACAATTCACATTTGACTCTATAGCCCATTTCTGCAGTCACCATTCAGTCTTGGTCAAGCTTCCCATTCCACACTTGCCCCTGATACATCTTGCCTAATTGATCTCTTACATGGACTGAATGGGGTGAACTCTTGCTACAGTATTTCAGGCATATCAATTGACTTTCTCACTAGTTTCCAGCCCACCAACTCTTCTGTAGTGGAGTAATTTGTCTTCCCTCAATTTATGCAGGAATGGTTGTTCAGCTTCAATTATGCAGCCACTTCTACCCACCCAGTTAGGCCAAACCAGTGTCAAAATCACAGCTAAACTAAGGAAAAATGTGCCCAATCCAGCTCTTGTTAAGTGGTAGAAAACAGTGTACTAAATTGCACCATTAAGAAGTGCTGATAGGGTATGAATTCCTAATGGAATGTGGAAAAATATTAGAATGGCTAGGGTGACACATGCCAATCAGTTTCTTTCCACTGGTTTCAATAACAAATCCGTTTTTTTTTTGGCTGTTTTTTGAGCCTCCCGTGCAGCTATGCGTTTTTTGGACTTTGCAATTTTTTGCCAAAAAATGCTAGCAAAAACGGATCGTTTTTTAACTGCACCGTTTTCCCATAGGGCCCCATGTTAAAAAAACGGATCCGTTTTCCCATAGGGCCCCATGTTAAAAAAACGGATTCGTTTTCCCCGTAGGGCGCCATGTTAAAAAAAGGATCCATTTTTTTTACTGCACCCAAAATTGTTGCTGGCAGCGTTTTTTGGGTCCAGTAAAAAAAACAAATAGCTTTTGTTAACAATGTAGTCACACTTGATCCCAGGATCCGTTTTTAGCATCAGTTTTTGGGCTTATGCCAGGGTCACACAGCCCAGCCGTGTTTGCTTCTGAACCGTTTTTACACAACAAAATCTCTATTTTTTCCAAAAATCAAAAAAACAGATCCGTTAACGGATGGTGCACTTAGATGCCCCTGCGTTATTCAAAAACGGCAATCCGGGTTTTCCTGGGCACCAAAAAACGTTGCTAGCAACGTTTTTGGGTGCAGTAAAAAACGCATGTGGTTTTTTAACATGGGGCCCTATGGGAAACGCATGCGTTAACACATGGTACATATACGTACCATGCGTTAACGCATATGCGTTTTTGGGGAAAAAATGACTAAGTCACAAAAACGGCCAGGAGCTCAGGAGACACTATTGGCACCTAAAAAAAAAATGGATCTGTTTTTCAGAAGCCACAAAAGCAGATTCCTCTGTGTGACCCTTGAAGTAAGGTGATTCCCTGTAGGGTATATACAAAAAACAAACATGCGGCGCCAATCTCAGCGCGTTACCAATGTAACCTCTTGCCATAAAACTTCAAGCATATGGTTTTTCCAAAGCCTCCCCACGCTTTGGATATTTATCCGGGTCTGCTGCTTGCCTTGAATTGATCCTGTGTTGTATCCTGCCACGGATTCCCACAGGCATAAAGGTTCAATAGGAGGTTATCCAATTCTATGGTGGCCGCGCTCCCCATGGTAATGATTTTAAGAACTTCTTGTCCACAAAAACTTTTATTACTCAAAACATGTGAGAATATGAAAAACGGATACAACGCGTTTCGGCGGAAACAACCGCCTTCCTCAGGTATCCTCAGATACCTGAAGAAGGCGGTTGTTTCCGCCGAAACGCATTGTATCCGTTTTTTATATTCTCACATGTTTTGAGTAATAAAATTTTTTGTGGACAAGAAGTTCTTAAAATCATTACCACGGGGAGCGCGGCCACCATAGAATTGGATAACCTCCTATTGAATCTGTGTGACCCTTGCCATATAAAAATAATGTTAAAAAACTGATGCCAATAACGGATCCAGAGCTTATGTTTGACCCTAGGCAATCTGAGAGTCCTCAGTGGCTGATACCTTTTAATGGCTAACTGAAAGGTTGGTAAGTAAAGAACAATTGTTCTATCTGTTCCTCTTATCTCAATATTTTGATTTTACCTCCCCAGCTCTTCTTCCCCTCCCAAGACTGACTCTGCTTTATGTCACCTGTTGTATTTACTGCATTACCTCACCCTGCTTATGTATATACAGTGCCTTGTTAAAGTATTTGTCCCCCTTCAACTTTTGAACCTTTTGCCACATTTCAGGCTTCAAACATAAAGATATGCAAACACTGATGAGGGGCAGTTACCCTGAAACGCAGAGTTTGTAGTTTATGGATCTGATCTGTCACAAATCCCTTAGTCATATTAAAAAGCTTGTTGGAAAGCGATTATGACTTTGAGGAGCTACTTAAAGGTGGCGCTGGAGTTCTTCCACTTCCTTACTGAAGTGCAAATTTGCATATTTCCTAGAGGAGGATTGTGGCTGCAAATCTCCTTACCTACTAAACTGTCTTCTCATGGTTGCAGGAAATCTCCTCTCCATGAGGTAGATAGCAAGTTCCCAGACAACATAAAGATATAAATTCTAATTTTTTTGTGAAGAATCAAGTGGAACACAGTCGTGAAGTGGAATGAAATTTATTGCATATTTTAAACTATTAACTAACAAATAAAAAAAAGAAAAGTGGGGTGTGCAATATTATTTGGCCCTCCTGGGTTAATGCTTTGCAGCGCCACTTTTTTCTGCGATTACAGCTGCAAGTCGCTTGGGCTATGTCTCTATCAGTTTTGCACATCGAGAGTCTTAAATTCTTGCCCATTCTTCCTTGCCAAACAGCTGGAGCTCAATGAGGTTGGATGGAGAGCATTTGTGAACAGCAGTTTTCAGCTCTTTCCACAGATTCTTGATTGGATTCAGGTCTGGACTGTGACTTGGCCATTCTAACACCAGGATATGTATATTTTGAACCATTCCATTGTAGATTTTGATTTATGTATGGGATCATTATTTTGTTGGAAGATAAATCTCCATCCCAGCCTCAGGTCTTTTGCAGACTCCAACAGGTTTTCTTCCAGAATGGTCCTGTATTTGGCTCCGTCCATCTTCCCATCAATTTTAACCATATTCCCTGTCCCTGCTGAAGAAAAGCAGGCCCAAACCATGATGCTGACACCACCATGATTGACAGTGGGGATGGTGTTTTGAGGGTGATGAGCTGTGTTGCTTTTACACCAAAAATATTGTTTTGCATTGTGCCCAAAAAGTTCGATTTTGGTTTAATCTGAGCAGAGTACCTTATTCCACATGTTTGGTGTGTCTCCCAGGTGGCTTGTGGCAAACTTCAAATTAGACTTTTTATGGATTTCTTTCAGAAATGGCTTTCTTCTTGCCACTCTTCCATAAAGGCCAGATTTGTGCAGTGTATGACTGATTGTTGTCCTATGGCCAGACTCTCCCACCTCAGCTGTAGATCTCTGCAGTTCATCCAGAGTGATCATGGGCCTTTTGGCTGCATCTCTGATCAGTCTTCTATTTGTTCGAGATGAAAGTTTAGAGGGACGGCCGGGTCTTGGTAGATGGCAGTGGTCTGATACTCCTTTTATTTCAATATGATCGCTTGCACAGTGCTCCTTGAGATGTTTAAAATTTGGGAAATCTTTTTGTTTTAAAATCCGGCTTTAAAACTTCGGCACAACAATATCTCGGACCTGCCTGGTGTGTTCCTTGGTCTTCATGATGCTCTCTGCACTTGAAACAGAACCCTGAGACTATCACAGAGCAGGTGCATTTATACAGAGACTTGATTACACACAGGTGGATTCTATTTATCATTACCAGTCATTTAGGACAACATTGGATTATTCAGAGATCTTCACTGAACTTCTGGATTGAGTTTGCTGCACTGAAAGTAAGGGGGCCAAATAATATTGCACACCCCAATTTTCAGTTTTTTATTTGTTAAAAACGTTTAAAATATGCAATAAATTTCGTTCCACTTCATGATTGTGTCCCACTAGTTGTTGATTTTTCACAAAAAAATTAGAATTTGCATCATTATGTTTGAAGCCTGAAATGTGGCAAAAGGTTGAAAAGTTCAAGGGGGCCGAATACTTTCACAAGGCAATATATGTGTGTGTCTTCAGAATTTCTGTCATTATCAGCCTGATGAAGGGGCCATAGTGTCCCAAATGCTTGCTTTACTTTTCATCTTTTCAGCTAGCCATTAAAAGGTATCAACCACTGTGGAATCTCAGATTCTAATATTTTTCTATCCACTGCCTAACACGGTATAAACATTTTATACCTTACCATAATGGATTATGGGTCTGTGAATGTGCTGTGCAGCGCTTGTGGGAAATCCTGATGGGGCATTAATCTGAAATAGTGCTATGCAGCACCTGGTGTGACGCCAATAGGACTTCATAAACCTATCAGAACTTCTTACAGATGCTGCTTAGCATTATAGAGACTCATACCCCATTAGGACTTCATATCCTAACAGTCCTTCTTATAGCAATTTGGCCTACTACATTGCCTTTCATTTGTGCCTGTAGCTCTACTATCTATACTCAGCGACCATTTGAAAAAGATTGTCATATAGTCGAAATGTAACATAGCAATATAATGTCACCATTCTGAAGCATCCTGCCACTATTTTATTGTTTTTTTTAGCACATCAAAGAACTTTCTCATTACATTTAAAAGAGTGCAGTGTATCTATCTTATCTGTGACTTGGAAAGACACTTCCACTGCACTAGCACTTCAAAGAAGGGTGTGCACTCCATTTTTCTTCTAAGTATATTAGGCCACCAATGCTCCAGAATTGATGCATAACTTTGGATGCACCAGAATTCTGGCTCTTTGCTTTGGCACCTTCCGATTGCCCTGGTGTGGTGGAAGTCGGGGTCATGAATAATGGGGTTAATATCAGCTGTATAGTGTCAGCTGGCATCAAGCCCTGAGGTTAGTAATGGAGAGAGGTCTATCAGACACCACTGTTATTAACCTAATAAGTATCCATAACAAAAAACACACACAGGAAATTATAGTTTATTTGGGTATGGATTCCCCTACACTCATGTGTTTCCAAATTTATTAAATATAATGTTCCTACAAAGCTTCAACATAATCCATGATCCACCACTGCAGCTTTGGCGACTGTGAATAGCAGTAAAGTCCAACTATTCACAAGCACAGGGTACTGACTACAACTTCCATCAGAGCAATCACCTCAACACTGTACTCAGCAAGACTTAGCAGAAGTGATGAGCGAATTTTGCTCGAACATGTTTGCCAATTTCAAATTCGGCAAGAACATGGCCGATTTGATTTGACACCTCAAATTCGAACACCTCTACGAAAAGTCAGCGAACACAAATTTGTTTGGCAAAGATTTGGAATTTAAAATAGTCCTAAAACGTTACCTGTCTATTTGGGGCCAAAACGCTCACTGGAAGTCCCGCTGGATGGGGACAACATCTAACATACGGTTAGAAGTGTCCCCAGCATTTGGGTCTAACGACTTGTATTATGCTGTAGAATTTTTTGGAATTTTTAAAGCTTCCTGGAGTTTTCAGGTGTTTTTACACCTGCAGGGTCTGTATTTTGGAAACAGCGCCAACAGTTGGGAAGTCCAGGAAGCTTAAAATGTCTATAAAACATCGGTTTAAGAGTTTTATATTTTTAAGGATTTCTTTTTATTGGAGAACAAACCTTTATTATTGCAGATGGTCACCAGCATGCGAGACCATCTGTTGTACATTATTTAAAAACAATATATGAAAAAATAGAATATAGCCTTTGTATGCTTCACATTCCTTAAATTATAGCTCTGTTCACACTAATGAAACCCCATAGTATGGCTATTGCTTCTTAAAAATGTGCAATCCTGATTTGACGTCATAATAATCATAATACTAATAATAAGTATTCATTTATATAGCGCTTTACATTCATTTGCAACATCGTCCCCATTGGAACTCACATTTCATGCATAATGCATATTACAGTTGTCTTCATGACATTCCTGAAGTGATGAGAAGTCCAATTCAGCATTCCAAATTAATTGGTGGTGAATTTTGGCCTAAATAAAATTATTTATTTTCATCATTATGTTTCATAGTAGCATGTCACGCTTCAATAATTACTGCAAGTAAATATTTGCAACCCAGTTAATATACATTGTGTATTGACATACTGGTGATAATTAGCAGTTGAGTATTAGTCAACAATATCATTTCTCCCATCATATCGCTGCTCCCATTTGCTTCCAAACTCCTTGCGCAGCATGTTCATGCTCAACTTTCCTCCCACCTCTCGTATTATTTTATCCCTGACAACCTCCAATCTGGCTTCCGCCCCCACCACTCCGCCAAAACTGCCCTGACAAAAATTACTATCGACTTACTGCCAAAGCCAACAGACAGCTCTCCATTAGAGATGAGCGATGTTCGATTCGAAATGTTCGCCAATCTTAAATTCGACCTGTTTTGGGCGGTGTTCGAGTCATTCGACAAATGCGAACAATTAGATTCAAATTTGGCAGTTCGAGGTTTTGTTTGATAACAGTTCGTTCACCAAAAGGAACCTATAAAGTGGTCTGGGGCAGTGGAAAAGGCTGAAATGGGGGCATGATTGTTTAAAAGCCGGCGGTAAAAAGCCACCGGCTTTTAAACAATCATTCAGCCCAATCCACTGCCCCCCGCAGCCTTCCATCCCAATCCTCTGCTCCCCCCGCCACCTCCCATCCCAATCCTAAGTTAGGACCGGGTGGGGAGCGCAGCACCAGACAGCGGGGAGTGAAGGACCAGGGTGGGAAAGTCGGCAGTGGTGAGAAGACTTCACCGCCGTCTTTCCTGCTCTGTGCTGCACTCCCCGCTCCGTGATGCCCCCTTCCCGCTCCCTGGATCTACTCCCCCCGCCTGGTCATAACTTAAGATCATACAGGGAGGTGGCGGGGGGAGTGATGAGGGGTCATCATGGAGCGGGGAGTGCAGAACAGAGCAGAAAAGCCAGCGGTGAAGTCTCACCACTGGCTTTCCCGCTGATTATATCAAATGATTAATGTTAGTACCAGGCGGGGGGAGCAACTACAGGAAGGGGAGAGCGCAGCTTCGGGAGTGGGGAGCAAAAGACACAGGCGGGGAAGCCGGCGGTGAGAAGAGGACTTCACCGTAGGCTTTCCTGCTCTGTGCTGCTCTTCCTACTCCCTGATGCCCCCTCCCCGCTTCCTGGATCTGCTCCCCCCACCCGGTCCTAACTTAGGATCAGGCGGGGAGGCGGTGGGGGGGCGATGAGGGGGCATCATGGAGTGGGGAGCGCAGAACAGAGCAGGAAACTCGGCGGTCAAGTCTCACCGCTGGCTTTCCCGCCGGTTATTTCAAATGATCAGCTGATGTAGATCAGCTGTTCATTTGAAGAAGCCGCGCAGTGCTGTCAGGGAAAGGTTCATATGAGTTCATGCAGCATGAACTCACATGAACTTTCCCACAGCTGCACAGCTCAGCTACATCTCTGGTAGAGGTTCTCTACCAGAGATGTAGCTGAGCTAAGGAAGAAAACCTGATTGGACTACGTCGGACGGAAGAGGAATTTTTTAATAAAGATGGAGTCTCTAAGTGTATTTTTTTTTTTTATTTCTAATAAAATATTTTTTTCTGTGTGTTGTGTTTTTTTTTAAAAAGGACAGCTCAGGTGGCATGACCTGAGCTATCCTCGGGTGACGTGAGTTAACCCCCCTTACAATGCCTCAGTGCTCCGGTCTTGAGGGGTTAATAAAGATTCAGTCCCTAAATGTATTTTTTTAATGAATTTTTAAAAAAAAATATTGATGTGGGCTTCGCCGAATTTTTGTGTCCAGCCAGGTACAGCAGCCAGGAACGGGCTGCCTCTAAACCCCCAGGTGCCTATTTGTACCTGCCTGGAAACAGAAATAGAAGGAAGCCCTTATTTTTTTTTATTATTGTGGGGCTTCGCGCTATTTCCATGTCCAGCCAGGTACAACTAGGCATCTGGGGGCTGGAATCCTCAGTGCAGGGAGGCCCAAGCTTTCTGGGCACCCCCCGCTGCGAATTGCAGTCTGCAGCCACCTTAGAAAATGGCACGTTCAGAGTAGTGCCATTTTCTGGCGCTGAACCCAGCTCATCCAGGGCCCTGGTGCTGTGGCTCACTGGGTAATAAAGGGGTTAGGTCCAGCTTTGTGTTATCAGCTGGCCCTGAGCCCGAAATTCATGGGGTCACGCCAATTTTAGACATGACCGCCATGAATTTCTAGTGAATTTTAAATAAAAAACACAACACACAAAAAAAAATATTTTATTAGAAATAAAACAAAAAATATACTTAGAGACCCCAGCTCTGCCTCTGCCCTAGCTCCACTTCCAACACAGCTCCACCCCCCACAATTAGAAAAACTCCACTTCTGCCCCATGTACTTACCAATCACACATTAATAGTTTTTACCAAATAACAGATCGCTTAGAAACATAGCTAGATTTGCAATGTTCTGGAGCATAATTTACTCTGTGATAATAAGTTTTGTAAATCACATATATTAGGGTACCTTTACACGCCGCAACTGGGGTGTGAAAATTGAGAGGCAATCTGGAGCCCCGTCACCGTGAAATTGCTATGAAATTGCGGCGTGTATTTGGGGAATCCGGTGGTGTTTTTGAAAGTTGTACCCAGTTGCGATTTCAAAGCACTGCTCCGAAACCAGAGACAACCATGAAGGGGAAATTCCCTGCTTTTGGTGTGTGAAGGGGCAATAGGGATGGAATCAGCGTCACCTACTGATTTCCCGGAGGCGTGCCCCAGCATGCTGGAGACCGCCCCCCTTAGCGATGGTTGGTGGTGGCTTCTGTGTTTCCATTGGCTGTCCCTTCAAAGGGCAACATATTTGAAGAGCTGTCCATTCACACTACACAATTGCAATGGCGTCATGTATTAGCCAGCCTTCCTGTGCAGGCTGGCCAATCATGACACTATTGCGTTGTCTAATGAGCATGCTTGGGGTGCGGAATACACAAGTCTGTCACGCCTATGTTCTTGCGGCGCTGAACATGCACAGTTGTGGCCAAAAGTATTGACATCCCTGTAATTCTGTCAGATAATACTCAGTTTCTTCCTGAAAATGATTGCAATCACAAATTCTTTGGTATTATTATATTCATTTAATTTGTCTTCAATGAAAAAACACAAAAAGAATTGTCCTAAAGCCAAATTGGATCAAATTCCAAACCAAACATAAAAGAGGGGGCGGACAAAAGTATTGGCACTGTTAGAAAAATCATGTGATGCTTCTCTAATTTGTGTAATTAACAACACCTGTAACTTACATGTGGCACCTAACAAGTGTTGGCAATAACTAAATCACACTTGCAGCCAGTTGACATGGGTTAAAGTTGACTCAACCTCTGTCCTGTGTCCTTGTGTGTACCACATTGAGAATGGAGAAAAGAAGATCAAAGAACTGTCTGAGGACTTGAGAAACCAAATTTTGAGGAAACATGAGCAATATCAAGGCTACAAGTCCATCTCCAAAGACCTGAATGTTCCTGTGTCTACCGTGCGCAGTGTCATCAAGAAGTTTAAAGCCCATGGCACTGTGGCTAACCTCCCTAGATGTGGACGGAAAAGAAAAATTGACAAGAGATTTCAACGCAAGATTGTGCGGATGGTGGATAAAGAACCTCGACTACCATCCAAACAAGTTCAAGCTGCCCTGCAGTCCGAAGGTACGACAGTGTCAACCCGTACTATCTGGCGGCGTCTGAATGAAAAGGGACTATATGGTAGGAGACCCAGGAAGACCCCACTTCTTACCCCGAGACATAAAAAGCCAGGCTGGAGTTTGCCAAAACTTACCTGAGAAAGCCTAAAACGTTTTGGAAGAATGTTCTCTGGTCAGATGAGACAAAAGTAGAGCTTTTTGAGCAAAGGCATCAACACAGAGTTTACAGGAGAAAAAAAGAGGCATTCAAAGAAAAGAGCACGGTCCCTACAGTCAAACATGGCGGAGGTTCCCTGATGTTTTGGGGTTGCTTTGCTGCCTCTGGCACTGGACTGCTTGACCGTGTGCATGGCATTATGAAGTCTGAAGACTACCAACAAATTTTGCAGCATAATGTAGGGCCCAGTGTGAGAAAGCTGGGTCTCCCTCAGAGGTCATGGGTCTTCCAGCAGGACAATGACCCAAAACACACTTCAAAAAGCACTAGAAAATGGTTTGAGAGAAAGCACTGGAGACTTCTAAGGTGGCCAGCAATGAGTCCAGACCTGAATCGCATAGAACACCAGTGGAAAGATCTAAAAATGGCAGTTTGGAGAAGGCACCCTTCAAATATCAGGGACCTGGAGCAGTTTGCCAAAGAAGAATGGTCTAAAATTCCAGCAGAGCATTGTAAGAAACTCATTGATGGTTACCGGAAGTGGTTGATCGCAGTTATTTTGGCTAAAGGTTGTGCAACCAAGTATTAGGCTGAGGGTGTCAATACTTTTGTCTGGCCCATTTTTGGAGTTTTGTGTGAAAAGATCAATGTTTTGCTTTTTGTTTCATTCTCTTTTGTGTTTTTTCATTGAAGACAAATTAAATGAAGTTAATATTACCAAAGAATTTGTGATTGCAATCATTTTCAGGAAGAAACTGATTATTATCTGACAGAATTGCAGGGGTGTAAATACTTTTGGCCATACCTGTATGCCCACATTCCCTTGGGGATTGCGGCGTGTGAAGCGGCATCAGACGTCAACTGGATGTTTCCCGCTGTTGATGTGGGAACTTCCGGGACGACACATCGCCTTAGGTTGAGGGCGAAATTGCGGCGTGTAAATGCGCCTTCGGCGTTCGGAGGCAACAATGAAAAATGTGCACGCGCACGTTAGGTTGCCTCCGATCGCCGCCAAAAGTTGTGGCGTGTAGAGGTACCCTTAGGGATGAACAAGTTCTGAAATAATCGGACTTGCTATACTCACAACGAGTGGGTCCCGGTATTCGGTACTCATTGCGAGTATAGCGAGTCCGATTGAAATGCGAGTACTTTCGCAGTGTATCTATATATACACTGTGAAAGTACATTAAAAGTAAAGAAAAGTTGTAAAAAATAAAATACCATCATACTCACTATCTGACGCCTGCACCGGGACCCGAAAACCTCACCTCCAATGTGCGGCAAGGACTTGCCCGTCTGATAGCCAATCAGATGGCTGGGAGCGATCTGACCAATCAGATGGCCAGATGTCACAAACCACTTGATCGCTACCAGCCACCTGATTGGCCAGATTGCCAGGTCATTGATGCACGTTCAAGACCTGGCAATCTGGCCAATCAGGTGGCTGATAGCGATCGCATGGTGATGTCCGGCCATCTCATTGGCCAGATTGCTCCCAGCCATCTGATTGGCTATCAGACTGGCAGGTCCTTGCCGCACATTGGAGGTGAGGTTTTCGGGTCCCGTGCAGGCGTCGAAAGGTATGATGTTTTTTTTATTTTTTAACAACTTTTCTTCACTTTTAGTTTACTTTCTCAGTGTATATATAGATACACTGCAAAAGTAAATGGACTACTCGCTACTCCCGAGTATTCACAAGAAACTCGGGGAGTAGCGAGTAGCCGAATATCGTTACTATTTGGCGAGTACCGAATAGTAACGATTATACTCGCTCATCCTTAATGGTACCTTTACACGCCGCTACCAAAAGGTAGAAACCAGCAGGTATCGGAGACAATTGCACCTTTTACCTTCAAAACACCGCAAAGTGACGGCGTGTAATTCAGGTTGTTGCTCCCTGTATCTTTGGATACCTGTCTTTCAGCCGTGCTGAAAAACAAGCAGGTATAAACCCTATGGTAGCAGCATGTAATCGGGGCACAGGTACGATATTTGAGTTCCCTGGGGAGTGCTTGAGCATCATGTATACCATGCCCTATCAGCTATCATTGGTGGGGGCTACTGTGTACCCATTGGCTGTCCCTGCACAGGGCGGCAATATTTAACGATCTGACCCGTCACACTACACATTTGCTATAGCGTCATGTATTAGCCAGCCTCCCTGCGCTGGCTATCCAATCATGATGTTATTGCATTGTCCAATCACCGTACGAGCGCCGCGTAATACACAACTCTGTCATGCCTATGTAGTTACGGCGCACAATATGTACACCCAGATTCCCTTGTGGTAGCGGCGTGTAAATCAGGGAAGGTGCTCCACAGAAGGCAACCTGCGGCACCCGTCGGCACTTCCAGGGAACGAAAATACCTTCTGTGGAGCACCTTGTGGTGGCGTGTAATTGCGGCATCAGGTACCGTTAGGAACCGTTGAAAATGCGCGCGTGCATGTGCGGTGCCTACCTGTTGCTACCTTCGGTAGCGGTGTGTAAATGTACCATAATATATATATCACATAGGTGACTGCTGTGTATACATCACACAGGAGACACTGAGGACATATAAAGTACTGCAGAGGACTAGGGGGCACATAGACTGGGGTTGAGCTGAGCTCTACTGGAGCCACAGGGATGTATGATCCACCCCCTCTCTCCGGGCTCCCACCTATTGAGGGAGGGAGCGTGATTCTACAGGCAGGAGCCATAGGGATATTCTCTCAATCATGGTGATTTAATCTTTGTGTGGCCTCTATTGTGCTCCATATAGAATATTGTGGCCTCTATTATAATATATGGATAATTATCCTCCATATAGCATCCTGTAGCCTTTAGTACCCTCCACATAGCATACTGCAGCCTCATTTATCTTCCATATAGCATACTGCGGCCTCTATTAGTCTCCCTATATCATCCTCCAAATAGCACTCTGTGGCCTCTATTATCTTCCATATAGCATACTGCAGCCTGGTGATGCTGGAACAATGGGGGCTTGAATAGGAGAGTATTTGTTTAGCAACTTCCCCAGATTTACTCACAATTTTCTGACTGATATAATCCTGAGCCAGCTCAGTGCACCATCACCAGCCCAGTACACCATCATCAGCCCAGAGCACCATCACCAGTCCAGAGCACCAGCATCATCCCAGCGCACCATCACCAGTCCAGAGCACTATCACCAGTCTGGAGCACCAGCACCAGTCCAGTGCACCATCACCAGCCCACTGCACCATCACCAACCCAGAGCACCATCACGAGTCCAGAGCACCAGCATCAACCCAGAGAACTATCACCAGTCCAGAGCACCAGCATCAGCCCAGAGCACAATCACCAGTCCAGAGCACAGTCACCAGTCCAGAGCACTATCACCAGTCTAGACCACCGGCACCAGTTCAGTGCACCAGCCCAGTGCACCGTCACCAGCCCAGGGTGTCAGTACACGGCCACTGCACCAGTACCAGCGCACTACAACAGCCTAGTGCACCAGTACAAGCCCAGTGCACCATCAACAGCCCAGTGCACCAGTATCAGCCTAGGGCTCCAGTACTAGCCCAGTGCACCATCAGCAGCCCAGGGCATCAGTACCAGGCCACTGCACCAGTACCAGCTTAGTGCACCAATACCAGCTCAGTGCACCAGCTGAGTGCACCAGTACCAGCCCAGTGAAACAGTACCAGCCCATTGCACCATTACCAGCTTAGTGCACCAATACCAGCTCAGTGCACCAGCTGAGTGCACCAGTACCAGCCCAGTGAAACAGTACCAGCCCATTGCACCATTACCAGCCCAGGGCATCAGTACCAGGCCAGTGCACCAGTACCAGCCCAGTGCACCAGTACCAGCCCAGTGTACTAGCTCAGTGCACCAGTACCAGCTCAGTGCACCAGTGCCAGTTCAGTGCACCAGTATCATCCCAGTGTACCATCACCAGCACAGGACATCAGTACCAAGCCACTGCACCAGTACCAACCCACTGCAGCCCAGTGTACCATTACCAGCCCACTGTACCTGCCAAGTGCACCAGTACCAGCCCACAGCACCAGTACCAGCCTAGTGCACCATCACCAGCCCAGTGCACCAGTACCAGGCCAGGGAACCAGTACTAGCCCAGTGCACCAGTAGCAGCCCAGTACACCAGTACCAGGCCAAGGCACCAGTGCCAGTCCAGTTTACCAGTAGCAGCCCAGTGAACCAGTACCAGTCCAGTGCACCAGCAACAGCCCAGTTCACCATCACCAGCCCAGAGCAACAGCACTAGGCCAGTGCACCAATACTATCCCAGGGCACCAGTACCATCCCAGGGCACCAGTACCAGCCCAGTTCACCAGTTCCAGCCCAGGGCTCCAGTACCAGCCCAGTGCAGCCATACTAGCCAAGTGCACCAGTCAAGAGCACCAGCATCAGCCCAGAGCACCATCACCAGTCCAGAGGACCATCACCAGTCCAGAGCACTATCATTAGTCTAGAGCACCGGCATCAGACCAGTGCACTATCACCAGTCAAGTTCACTATCACCAGTCTAGAGCACCAGTACCAGTCCAGTGCACCAGTACCAGCCCAGTGCACCATCACCAGCCCATGGCATCAGTACCAGCCCACTGCACCAGTACCAGCCCACTACAATAGCATAGTGCACCAGTACTAGCCCAGTGCACCATCAACAGCCCAGTGCACCAGTACCAGCCTAGGGCTCCAGTACTAGCCCAGTACACCATCACCAGCCCAGGGAATAAGTACCAGGCCAGTGCACCAGTACCAGCTTAGTGCACCAATACCAGCTCAGTGCACCAGTACCAGCCCAGGGCATCAGTACCAGGCCAGTGCACCAGTACCAACCCAGTGCACCAGTACCAGCTCAGTGCACCATCACCAGCCCAGGACATCTGTACCAGGCCAGTGCACCAGTACCAGCCCAGTGCACCAGTACCAGCCCAGTGTACTAGCTCAGGACACCAGTACCAGCTCAGTGCACCAGTGCCAGTTCAGTGCACCAGTACCAGCCCAGTGCACCATCACCAGCCCAGGACATTAGTACCCGGCTACTGCACCAGTACCAACCCACTGCAGCCCAGTGCACCATTATCAGCCTACTGTACCTGCAAAGTGCACCATCACCAGCCCAGTGCACCAGTACCAGGCCAGGGAACTAGTACTAGGCCAGTGAACCAGTAGCAGCCCAGTACACCAGTACCAGGCCAAGGCACCAGTACCAGTCCAGTGCACCAATACCAGCCCAGTGCACCAGCTCAGTACAGTAGTACTAGCCCAGTGAACCAGTATGAGTCCAGTTCACCATCACCAGCCCAGGGCATCAGTACTAGGCCAGTGCACCAATACTAGCCCATTGCACCAGTTCCAGCCCAGTGCACCAGTTCCAGCCCAGGGCTCCAATACCAGCCCAGTGCAGCAGTACTAACCCAGTGCACCAGGTCAGTGCACCAGTTCCACCCAGTTGCACCAGTACCAGTCCAGTGCTTCAGTCCCAGCCCAGGGCACCAGTGCCAGGGCATCATTCATCATCAGCCCAGTGCAATGCACCATTACCAGCCTTGTGCAGGGACACATATCTATACAGAGAACACCGACCACTCACCTGCTGTGCAGCCGTGCCCCCTTCTCAAAGATCTTCTTCTCCATGCTGCCCGCAGTCCCGGAAGTCAACCTTCCTGACATGCAGATGTGTCAGCTGAGAAGAGGCCCCGGACGTTGGCCTGCAGTGAGTGCGAGAAGGAAATAAAAAATGGAGGTCTGCATTATTTGACTACAGACCTCTCCCTAACCACTCCCTCTCCTGCCCACTATTCCTAGACACTGAAACTGATAAGGTTGAACAAAAGCATTACCGTGAAAAGTCAGTAATGCGTTTGGTCAATGAACCGTTATGGAACATAACCTCAAATTACAGGATTTTTTAGCAAATTGTTCGCATTTGTCAAATGACTTGAACATATCAAAAAACAGGTTGAATTTGAAATTGTCAAACAATGCTAATCGAACATCGCTCATCTCTAGCTGCTACCTCCACAAAATAAAGCATTTCTGTTAAGACCTTATATTAGCTATATATATTTAAATAATGTTATAAAGCAATTTAATTTAAAGCACTGCTTTTTATTGTAGTGAGTTTAGAATATGAATGCATACAGTACAGACCAAAAGTTTGGACACACCTTCTCATTCAAAGATTTTCTGTATTTTCATGACTATGAAAATTGTGGATTCACACTGAAGGCATCAAAACTATGAATTAACACATGTGGAATTATATACTTAACAAAAAAGTGTGAAACAACGAAAAATATGATGAACTTCAAAGCCGCAAAGCACCCCCACACCATCACAGCTCCTTCTCCATGCTTCACCGTTTCTGCGTCGCACAAACACACGGTCGTTGGAACCAAAGAAGACAAATTTGGACTCATCAGACCAAAGCACAGATTTTCACTGGTCTAATGTCCATTCCTTGTATTCTTTATCCCAAACAAGTCTTTTCTGCTTGTTGCCTGTCCTTAGCAGTGGTTTCCTAGCAGCTATTTTACCATGAAGGCCTGCTGCACAATGTCTTCTCTTATCAGTTGTTGTAGAGATGTGTCTGCTGCTTGAACTCTGTGTGTGGCATTGACCTGGTCTCTAATCTGAGCTGCTGTTAACCTGCGATTTCTGAGGCTGGTGACTAGGATGAACTTATCCTCCACAGCAGAGGTGACTCTTGGTCTTCCTTTCCTGGGGCAGTCCTCATGTCAGCCAGCTTCTTTGTAGCACTTGATAGTTTTTGCAACTGCACTTAGGGACACTTTCAAAGTTTTCCCAATTTCTTCGGGCTGACTGACCTTCATTTCTTAAAGTAATGATGGCCACTCGTTTTTCTTTACTTAGCTGCTTTTTTCTTGCCATAATACAAATTCTAACAGTCCATTCAGTAGGACCATCAGCTGTGTATCCACCAGACTTCTGCACAACACAACTGATGGTCCCAACCCCATTTATAAGGCAAGAAATCCCACTTATTAAACCTAGAGGGTTGAGAATGCGCACATAGGGTCTTATCCTTTATAGGCAGGTAAATGTGAAAAAATCAGATTTGCTCACCTGGTCCGGTTGTGTAGCACACAACCAGCGTAATCGCTCGAACAATGCAGCTGCTGCAGGGACTGTACTTCCACAAGGTGCGGTGCTGTGATCAGGTATTTTGGACGAAGTACCTTAATGTCCGCGCTGCTGCCAGAGAGGAAAATACACCAACGACACTGGGACGTCTGAGTACTGGTAGTAGAGGTTTATTTACAACGCGTTTCGGAGCCACGTACCGAGCTCCTTCCTCAGGGAACATCCCTGTTCCCTGAGGAAGGAGCTCGGTACGTGGCTCCGAAACGCGTTGGAAATAAACCTCTACTACCAGTACTCAGACGTCCCAGTGTCATTGGTGTATTTTCCTCTCTGGCAGCAGCGCGGACATTAAGGTACTTCGTCCAAAATACCTGATCACTTATTAAACCTGACAGGGCACGCCTGTGTAGTGAAAACCATTTCCGGTGACTACCTCTTGAAGCTCATCAAGAGAATGCCAAGAGTGTGCAAAGCAGTAATCAAAGCAAAAGGTGGCTACTTTGAAGAACCTAGAATATAAGACATATTTTCTGTTGTTTCACAATTTTTTGTTAAGTATATAATTCCACATGTGTTAATTCATAGTTTTGATGTCTTCAGTGTGAATCTACAATTTTTATAGTCATGAAAATACAGAAAAATCTTTGATTGAGAAGGTGTGTCCAAACTTTTGGTCTGTACTGTACATCGTCTGCACAAATAGCATGTACTTCAATATCTCTACAATTTTTTTGTAGTTACTCATCCTAGTTAAGGACAAAAAGGACAACCATCAAAGTTCAAGAAGGCTGGAATATCCAAGATTTAGTGCATGTATTACAGAAAAGTAGGAACATTTTTAGAGTGGTTCCTCAAGGACACTTCTTTTTAAAATAGAATTTGGCATACTTCACAGGAAACATCTACCATATAAGATAATGATATATCAGAGCAGGCTATTTTTATAGAATCAATATACATAATTTTATAAGATTACTTTCATGTAACGTAATGGTTTACCTTTATCCTTTCAGTTATAAATTTTCAGGCCTGTTACTATGGAATTTTACATTATGTTCCTCCATACAAGAGTAGAACTGGCTCAAAATGTTACAGTTTTAGTGAATATAACACTGTCCTTGTGCTAGACATTCATGTTCACAATCCCATGCATTTTAATCTTGCAAGCAGGACGCTCACTCTTATTGCAATATTTTTAATCATGTGTAAAATGTTTTATTTCATTTGTAAAGTAATGGAGAATATATCAATACTGTACAAATAAAAATATAAACTATTATCATATTTTTAGAATTATATCTTAGTAGCATCACCCATCTGTTTTTCATTTATTTTTTTACATTTTGAACTTACTGAATAAATAAGTATTAAAAAACTATGAATGCTCTTTCTCTCTCTAAGGCTTGAAACACACTCTCCTAGTTACATTCGAGTTCTCTCGGACAAGACTCGGAAGAGGCTGGAGCAGTGACCCTGAACTGCCTCTCAATGTCTGGTCGGGACTGTCAGCTGATTGAGGTTTTGTGCAGCTCCATACTCCCTGTCCAGACAGGGAGAGGCCATTCAGGGTGACTGCTCCAGCCTCTTCCGAGTCTCGTCTGAGAGATTCGCATGTAACTAACTAGGAGCAGGGGTGTAACTACAATAGGTGCAGGGGTTGCGATCGCACCCGGGCCCTGCAGCCTATAGGGCCCCAAACGTCCCTTTGGCCCATAGAAAAAGACTAATGCTACTAAAGATTTGCAATAATTGGGGGCCCCGTTGGAGCTTTCGCATCGGGACCCCGAGGCCTGAAGATACGCCACTGACTAGTAGAGTGTGTCTGAGCCCTAAAGGTGAGTGCCCACAATCAGGATTAGTAGTGTTTTGGACTCAGCATTAGGGATGGGCGAATCTACTCGCTAGGACTCGTTACTCGGCGAGTAGTAAGGGACTCGCAGGACTCGGTACTCTGCGAGTTTCCCAGCAATTACTCGCACAGCAACGAGTCCAATGCAAATCAATATCAATCCTAGCTTTGTCAGAGACGCTGACAAAACTAGGATTGCCTTTGACTTGCATTGGTCTGATTACTATGCAAGTAATCACAGGGAAACTCGCAAAGTAACTGCTGTTACTTTGCGAGCCGAGTCCAGCTGTCTGCTCTGTACAGGCTGCTGCAGCTCCAGGGTCCTAGAGCCCGCCTGCTCACAGAGATGATGTAGCAGAGCTGCGATTGTTCTCAGTCTGCTCATCCCAGTGCATAGACATCTATATCTATATCTATGCACAGGGGATGTAGCAGAGAGGACATCGCGTTTTGGACTACGTCGGACGGAAGAGGATTTTTTATTTAAAGATGGATGGCTTTTTTTTTTTTATTTCTATTAAAAAAGTTTCTGTGTTGTGTTTTTTTAACCCTTTATTGGAGATTCTTAGTGGCTGGGTCAAACGTGGCCTGACATTAAGAATCTCGGGCTTAATACCAGCTTGTATAACAAAGGTGGTATTAACCCCTTTATTATTAACCCCTGGTTCCAGAAATACGGCGAAGCCCACGCGAAATTTTTTTCTGACAAATCCATAAAACAATGTAAATAAAAGGGACTGCACCTTTATTAACCCCTGGACCATGGGCGAGGGGTTAATAAAGATGCAGTCCCTTTTTTAGGATTGTTTTATTGATTTTTCAGAAAAAAAATTACATGGGCTTCGCCGTATTTCTGGAACCAGCCGGATCCAGCAAGCAGCGACGGGCTGCCCCCAACCCCCAGGTGCCTATTTATACCTGGCCAGACACAAGAATATAGGGGAGCCCTTTTTTTTTATTATTTCATGAATTTCATGAAATAATAAAAAAAAAATGCGTGGGGCTCCGCGCAATTTCTATGTCTAGCCAGGTACAGCTAAGCAGCTGGGGGCTGGAATCCGCAGCGCAGGGATGCCCAAGCTTTCTGGGCACCCCCCGCTGCAAATTGCAGCCCGCAGCCACCCCAGAAGATGGCGCGTTCATTGAAGCGACATCCTCTGGCGCTGAACCCCGCTCTTCCAGCGGCCCTGGTGGCGCTGGCACGCTGGGTAATAAAGGGGTTAATACCAGCTTTGTTATACAAGCTGATATTAAGCCCGAGATTCTTAATGTCAGGCCACGTTTGACCCAGCCACTAAGAATCTCCAATAAAGGGTTAAAAAAACACAACACAGAGAAAATTTTTTATTAGAAATAAAAAAAAAGCCATTAGGGACTCCATCTTTAATTAAAAAAATCCTCTTCCGTCCGACGCAGTTCAAAACGCGATGTCCTCTCTGCTACATCCCTTTGCATAGATATAGATGTCTATGCACAGGGAATGAGCAGACTGAGAACAATCTCAGCTCTGCTACAACAGGCAGCAGGCGGGCTCTAGGACACTGGAGCTGGCAGCCAGCACACAGAGCAGACAGCCGGACTCTTATCTGTGCGAGTTTCCCAGCGATTACTTGCACAGTAAACGAGTCCAATGCAAATCAATGGCAATCCTAGTCTCTGACAAAACTAGGATTGCTTCAGGTTGAAGCTTCCCCATTCATTAACATTGGACTCGCTAGACTCGCAACGAGTAGCGAGTCCCGGGCTTGGACTCGCTAGAGTCAAGCGATTCCGAGTAATTTGGGACTCGCCCATCACTACTCAGCATATCTTCACTGTTTCAAAAATGTTATGTTCTGCAGTACAAGCACAGTGGATGCCTTTATGGAAATCCCATGCCCACTATGGGTTTTTTTTCCGCAGCACAAATAACATGTGGTAAGTCTTTCCAAGGCTCAGAATGTCAATTTATGCTGGACAAGACGCTAGTTTTCTCAGTAGGAGAACACATAGAAAATACGCTGTGCCCAGAGTCCTGATCGTGTGCACTGACAGCATTTTCTCCCACAGAGAACACTTGTAGCTCTGCAAGAAAACACTCCACATTCAGAACACAGTATGTCCTGCTTGTTGGCACCTATCTTTAGGCATGTGCCAACCTACAATGTATGCTGCAAATGTTTGACGTCCAAAATCTTCACCATGTTTCCAAGATTGGCACAGATAAGTCGGGGAGTGCTTGATGCATTTTTGCCTTGATTTTGCAGCATTTTCGCCGTGTTTTTTTCATGCTCATTTTGTTGCATTAAATTAGCAATTGTTCACTGGATAAACTCTGAAAAAGAAAAAAAAAAACGGTTTCCTGATGTCATAACGTGATACAACGACTGGAAAATCGGTCGAATGTGAGAATGAAATAAGGCACTGCTATGAATGACTCCGACCACGATATGATACTAAACTAATTTCTTTTTGGTACTTGCAATAAATAACAGTATTCCACTTTTAAACAAAGGCTATGCCACTCCCACCCCTGTCCAGTAAATGACCTACCCAGGGTGCTACTGTTACCGTGACACATGGTGCTCTCAGGAATACAATATTCATTCAGTTGTTTAATTTTGTAGCAAAACACAGACATGGCACAAAACTAAAGTCATTTCGAATGGCAACTCTCTGCCTTGAAGAAACACTAAAAGAAATCAAGATAAAACATGTGGTAGTCAGTAGGGGTACCTTTTTTCAGACCAAGCAGAGGGAAAAAATTATGGAATCACTCAATTCTGAGAAAAAAATTATGGAATCACCCTGTATCATTGCCAAAACTAACACTTGCATCAAATTAGATCTGCTCGTTAGTCTGCATCTAAAAAGGAGTGATCACACCTTGGAGAGCTGTTGCACCAATTGGACTGATATGAATCCTAGCTCCAACACGAGAAATGTCAATTGAAACAAAGGAGAGGATTATCAAACTCTTAAAAGAGGGTAAATCATCACGCAATGTTGCAAAAGATGTATGTTGTTCACAGTCAGTTGTGTCTAACATCTGGTCCAAATACAAACAACATGGGAAGGTTGTTACAGGAAAACATACTGGTAGACCAAGGAAAACATCAAAGTGTCAAGTACGGAAACTTAAAGCAATATGTTCTCCAAAACAGGAAATGCACAATAAAACAAATGAGGAACGAATAGGTGGAAACTGGAGTTAATGTCTGTGACCGAACTGTAAGAAACCGCCTAAAGGAAATGGATTTGCATACAGAAAAGCTATACATAAGTCATTATTAACGCCTAAGCAGAAAAAAAACAAGGTTACAATGGTCTAAGGAAAAGAAATCGTGGACTGTGGATGACTGGATGAAAGTCATATTCAGTTCGAATTACAGCTCACAGCCAACCCAGAAAATGACACATTCAGAAAAGCAGCATTCTGGAGCTTTATCTGACTCTTCCATTTGCGTTGTGGGGTTGACAGGCAGGTTAATAAGGGGTTAATGCTAACTTTGAATTGCTACCTTGCACGTAAGCCTACAGTTCATAATGTCAGGAAAATGTTAGACCTAGCCATTATAAACAGCTACAGTGGATATGGAAAGTATTCAAACCCCTTTAAAGTTTTCACTCTTTGTTTCACTGCAGCCATTTGGAAATTTCAAAAAAAGTTCATTTTTTCTCACTTAATTACACTCTGCACCCTATCTCAATTGAAAAACAAACTGAAATGTATAAAAAACACGTGAAGAACTCTAAGACTATGAGAAATAAGATTCTCTGGTCTGATGAGATGAAGATAGATCTTTTTGTTAATAATTCTAATTGGTATGTGTGTAAAAAAACAGGCACTGCTCATCACCTGCCCAATACAATCCCAACAGTGAAACATGGTACTGGCTGCATCATGCTATGGGTGTGTTTTTCAGCTGCAGGGACAGGACAACTACCGTATATACTCGTGTATAAGCCGACCCGTGTATAAGCCGACCCCCCTACTTTTGCCCCCAAAACCTGGGAAAACCTATTGACTCGTGTATAAGCCGAGGGTGGACCCCAGCACAGGTATACAGCCCCCAGCAGTGTGGTATACAAGCCTCCCCAGTGGTAGTATACAGCAGCCTCCCCAGTGGTATATACAGCAGCCTCCCCAGTGGTATATACAGCATCCCTAAAGGTATAAACAGCAGGCCCCAGAGGCATACAGCAGGCCCCAGAGGCATATACAGCAGGCCCCAGAGGCATATACAGCAGGCCCCAGAGGCATATACAGCAGGCCCCAGGGGTATATACAGCAGGCCCCAGGGGTATATACAGCAGGCCCCAGGGGTATATACAGCAGGCCCCAGGGGTATATACAGCAGGCCCCAGAGGCATATACAGCAGGCCCCAGGGGTATATACAGCAGGCCCCAGGGGTATATACAGCAGGCCCCAGGGTATATACAGCAGGCCCCAGAGGCATATACAGCAGGCCCCAGAGGCATATACAGCAGGCCCCAGAGGCATATACAGCAGGCCCCAGGGGTATATACAGCAGGCCCCAGAGGTATATACAGCAGGCCCCAGGGGTATATACAGCAGGCCCCAGAGGTATATACAACAGGCCCCAGAGGTATATACAGCAGGCCCCAGAGGTATATACAGCAGGCCCCAGAGGTATACAGCAGGCCCCAAAGGTATACAGCAGGCCCCAGAGGCATACAGCAGGCCCCAGAGGCATATACAGCAGGCCCCAGGGGTATATACAGCAGGCCCCAGGGGTATATATAGCAGGCCCCAGCAGGTATACAGCAGGACCCAGAAGGTATACAGCAGGCCTCAGCAGGTATACAGCAGGCCCCAGAGGTATATACAGCAGGCCCCAGAGGTATACAGCAGGCCCCAAAGGTATACAGCAGGCCCCAGAGGCATACAGCAGGCCCCAGAGGCATACAGCAGGCCCCAGAGGCATACAGCAGGCCCCAGAGGCATATACAGCAGGCCCCAGGGGTATATACAGCAGGCCCCAGCAGGTATACAGCAGGCCCCAGCAGGTATACAGCAGGCCCCAGCAGGTATACAGCAGGCCCCAGCAGGTATACAGCAGGCCCCAGAGGTATACAGCAGGCCCCAGAGGTATACAGGCAGCCCCCAGTGTATACAGGCAGGCCCCAGAGGTATACAGCAGGCCCCAGAGGTATACAGGCAGCCCCCAGTGTATACAGCAGGCCCCAGAGGTATACAGCAGGCCCCAGAGGTATACAGGCAGCCCCAACTGTATACAGGCAGCCCCCAGTGTATACAGGCAGCCCCCAGTGTATACAGGCAGCCCCCAGTGTATACAGGCAGCCCCCAGTGGTATACAGGCAGCCGCCACTGTATACAGGCAGCCCCCAGTGTATACAGGCAGCCCCCACTGTATACAGGCAGCCCCCAGTGTATACAGGCAGCCCCCACTGTATACAGGCAGCCCCCAGTGGTATACAGGCAGCCCCCACTGTATACAGGCAGCCCCCAGTGTATACAGGCAGCCCCCACTGTATACAGGCAGCCCCCACTGTATACAGGCAGCCCCCACTGTATACAGGCAGACCCCACTGTATACAGGCAGCCCCCACTGACAGTCGTCACCCCATCATGGAAAGAGCCCCCACACTTTGCAGAGTCCCCCCCCCCCGGCCCCCGCTGCATTATCTTACCATCCAGGGTCTTCACCGCGGGTCCTCCAGTCCTCCTTCCTCGCGCGCTGTCTTCCCGGTCTCATGTGACCTGGCGGTCACAGTGAAATGACGTCATCGCGCCGGGTCACATGAGACCGGGAAGACAGCGGGCGAGGAAGGAGGACTGGAGGACCCGCGGTGAAGACCCTGGATGGTAAGATAATGCAGCGGGGGCCGGGGGGGGGACTCTGCAAAGTGTGGGGGCTCTTTCCATGATGGGGGGACGACTGTCAGTGGGGGCTGCCTGTATACAGTGGGGGCTGCCTTTATACAGTGGGGGCTGCCTGTATACAGTGGGGGCTGCCTGTATACAGTGGGGGCTGCCTGTATACACTGGGGGCTGCCTGTATACACTGGGGGGCTGTATGCATGGCTCCCCCTGCCGCTGTGATGGGCGGGGGGAGCCGTGCATATCTAATGAGCGGCCCCACGTGACGGGCCGCTCAGTCATCAGCCTCCCCCCGCCTCCAGCCTCCCCAGCACCCGGACAAAGCCCCCACCACATATATTACCGTATTGACCCGTGTATAAGCCGAGGGGGTGACTTTTCAGCCCAATTTTTGGGCTGAAAAACTCGGCTTATACACGAGTATATACGGTACTTGCAATTGAAGGAAACATGAATGTGGCCAAGAATATACATATCCTGGATGAGCTCCTCTTCCAGAGTGCTCTAGAGCTCAGACTTGGCTCAAGGTTCACCTTCCAACAAGGCAATGACCCTAAGCACATGGCTAAAATAACAAAGGAGTTGCATCCAAACAACTCTGTTACTGTTCTTGACTGGCTCAACAAGAGCCTTGACCTAAACCCAATTGAGCATCTTTGAAGATACCTGGAAATGGCTGTCCACCAATATTCAACATCCAAACTGATGGAACTGGAGAGGATCTTCAAGGAAGAATGACAGAGGATCCCCAAATTCAGGAGCGAAAAAACTTATTGCATCCTTCTCAAGAAGACTTATGACTGTACTAGCTCAAAACCATGTTTTTACTCAATTCTGAGGAAAGGGTCTGATTACTTATGACCATGTGATATTTCAGTTTTTCTTTTTTAATAAGTTTTGGCTCCGATTGTAAGTGGGGTGACATCATAGTCTGGTTCACCTGAGGTCAGCTAAAGTGACACAGCTGAGCTCTGACCTCAAGTAAACCTTCCCACATCACACCGCTCACAGCAGGACCCAAAACTCACTAAGCAGCTGGGGGTGTGCGGCAGTCTGTCTGCTGTTCCTGGGCTGGTGACCAAATACAGCATAGACCCATGTCATCATTGCAAAATTTGTAGAAATTCCACGCTAATTATGCAGGAAATGCACACTGTGTGAACAGTGCTGCATATCGGGTGCGTATTTTGGAGCTAATATTGAGCTCTATTTATGAAATTCAAGGCAAAATATGCTGCAAGAACTAACATGGTGCAGATTATTCTGCAGTAAAATGCGCATCATTTCCACCACGGGAAAATCTGCAGCATGGGCACAACACTTCCAGTTTCCCATAGGCCTAGTGCACACCTGTGCTCTGGTGGATTTGGCTGCATTGCGCTAGTGCAGGAGATAGCGCAGTGCAAACACAGCCGAGCACATTGGAGCGCAAATGAAACGATGTGTTAACGCCGCTATTATAGTGTATGGGCGAGTGCATCCAAAACGCAATCCGGAAGCATGAGTGTGAAGAGGGGTTGCATGAGCGTGCACCGGAAATGCATCATGCGACGCATTGTTTCTTTTGCGCTCCAATGCGCTTGACTGTGTTTGCACTGCGCTACCTCCTGCGCTAGCACAATGCAGCCAAATGCACCAGGGCACAGGTGTGAAATGGCCCATATACTTTTTAGGAAATGTGCTGTATTGTGAATTTGTCAAAAATACCCCGAACAAAAAAGGGAAGATCACAGCAAGGAATGCAGAAAATCCATAGCATTAGCACATAGCTTTAAATGTCCTCTAGCATAACGTATCTCCTCTATAGTACTTTATATTAGCCTGCGGAGCCCGAGGTAGACATCCTGGAGGTCCCTGAGGAGATGCCCGATGTGGTGGTGGAGGCTGAGATCGAGGAGCCAGCCACTTGGATCCCGTGGGGGAGGATGAACCAGAGGAGGATGAGGCCAGCAACTCGCAGGAAGTTGGGGCATCCGGGCCCCACGCGGTGTGGTGGGAGCACCAGCAGCACAGACCGATTGGACAGGTCGATGCAGCCGCTATGACAGGTGAGTGGGATCGTGCTCCAGCTCTGGCCCCAGAGGAACAGGACTTCGCATACCAGCGCTTCCAGGCCGACCAGGCCAAGAGACACATGGGGCCTAGGGGTGTGGTACGCCCTAAGGGTTTACAAAGCAACAGACTGAACTAGAAGTAAACCACTGTATATAGTTTTTATGACATGATATGTGTGTTTATTTGATGGCCAATTTGTGAACTTTATGCCATTGAGACTTTGGTCTGTACCTGTTAAGCCATAGGACTCTGTGATGCTATGCCTTTAAGACAGTCCGGTGGTGAGATGGACACTGCTGAGAGTGAGAGACAATGACCACCAAAACTGTGTGTGCACCCGGCCCCTGTTTTTGGCCTGTGTGGAGTGTTTTAGATTTTTTTGCTGTTGTTTTTGTTGGTCCCGTTGACCCGGTAACGTTCAAGAAAGTACCTCTTGCAAGGGAAGACAAACACTGAATAAAAATGTTATTGTTATGAATGCATATAAAAATGTAACTTTGTACCAGGTCGGGTTACTCGTGGATGAGTGAGTTTAACCAAGGGGAAATGTGGCGCCCCACTGGTCAGGATGCCACAGAGGGGTAATGCACCTAGATAAGAGTGTGTAGTATCCCTGTTACAGGGGAACTAGGATGCTAACTAAGGACTCTCCCAATACCCATCCAGACACCTTAGAGCAGGGGACTTGGATGGACCCGTTGCCAGGGAGAACCAGTCCCGGGGGAAGGGTGTCAGGTGGGTTAGTGGAACAGCGGGAAAATAGTTAGTCAGAGAGGCTATGAAGAGCACAGCGGAGGATGCCTCAAGAGAGATCCTCCTGACAGAGGGAGATCCAAGGGGTACCAGGGATTGCGGTGCACCTGAATCCAGGCCCGGTACAACTACCGGCTGGTGGGATCTGGTCCCAGAACGGAAGACCGGCTCCGAGAGCGGTGCGGGTGTTCACCCCGAGCCGTCGAACCGGAGGACCGAGCTTCTTCAAGAAGTCATGGCCGACACCCGGTGCAAACACAGAAAAAGGCCCATAAAGGATTCTGAGGGCTCAGAGAGGAGCCGCTGAGTTAGAGAGGATCCAAGGAGCTGGCTTCAGGCTCTGCATGCAGAGGTGCTAAGGAAGAAAGGAGGGAGTGCAGTGAGGGACTGGAGAGGAACGGCAGGCACACCACCGAGGTTCCTAAGTAAGTCATCCTAGTTCAATGGTGACTACCCAGGCCAGCACGACCTGTAAGGAGGTATCACCTGTTTGCCTGCACTACAAACCTATCAGTAAATCCATTCAGAGATAAATAATGTGTTGTCTACTTCATTTGCCTCAACTGATGAGCCGCACCCTTGCTCCAGTGAAGAGGACAAGTGACTGTGGTGTGTGGTAAGCTGCCTCCCTGTGTAAAGACTGTACATAAACTTTTACAACTGCCCCGCTCCACCTACGGGGAGTGTAACCATCTAGCTGCTCCATCATCACCCAGGAGGTCTGTCCCGCAGCAACGGTACCATTACCGGAACCATAGGTGGTGTCACGAATCATCCTTTATTTTACTCCCATAGACTTTAACACCCTTTTTCAGCGACCACCAGGGCCACGGGTCTTGGCACAGGCCACCGTAACATCTCCCGTGAAACCAAACTCCCGGGAACGGGTACCCCATGGCCCTGGGGTGGGCCAGCTGGTGCAACATTACATTATAAAAAGTTAATATAATATCTGACTCATTGTTCCCCTGCAGTACACTGAGCCTGTATATTGCCAGTGCCCTCACCTATAAAATAGGGTGACAGAGTCATAGTACAATGCATATTACATGGAGTGAAAAGAATGTTAGTAGACAGACACTGTGTGTGCAGCAATTTATCCGTACTGAGACTGTATATGAGTATCAGGATGATGCTATTTTGTGTAATAGGTAGGCACAGACAATGGGAGAGTGTGAACTGCAGGTCATATACATCTTTGCCTCTTAGTAGTATAGTCTACAAGAAGTTAGGGGGAACTGGCAGGATTTAGGACTTGCCACAATAACAAACCACAAGGATGATTGAAGGCGAGATAAAAAGAAGGAACGTAAAGGTAATAAGGTGATTTTAGGACTTATCACAGGGAAAGACAAATTTTTCTTTTTGTAAACAAAAAACTCTACAACATATATAGATAAACTTCAGCTGCATATAAATAAAAAAATAATATGTGTATGATACATGTGACTTGTTGGCATATATGAAAAATGTGAAAAAACAATTATTTTGCAACCATGTCATACTACCCTAATGAATCCATGTATTAGGCTAGGGTCACACATAGAGATTTTCCATGTGTTTTTGGAGACCTGCGTTTTCTAAAAACGCATGTTAAAACGCACCCATAGGCCCCCATGTAAAAAACACATGCCCCAATAGCAAAAACGCATGCCACAAAACCAAAAATGCATGCCTAAAGTGCCATGTGTTTTTGGCATGCGTTTTTGCACTTAAGTGAGGCGTTGCCTTCAAAAACGCATGCAAAAATGCATGGTACCATTTAGCATCATGCAAAAACGCATGTGTTTCTTATAGGGGCCCATGTTAAAAAAATGCATGCGTTTTTAAAAACGCACCAAAAAACGCAGCTTGCAGTATTTTTTGGTGCTGATTCAAAAACGCATGGAAAAACGCAGGATGTCAAAAAACACCTTAAAAAACACATGCAGAAATGTAAAAAAGCATGGAAAAACGCATGCGTTTTTTTAAGGCACCAAAAAAACGTATGGCATGTGTGACCCTAGCCTAACAACCAAATCTGTCAAACTAGCTAAAGATGTAATAAATAAATGTAAAACAAATTCAATTATCCACTCATTTTACTGCGTACTCTTTAATAATACTGTACAATTTCATGTTTCTTGAAAACATCATGTTACTTGATGTACATTGGTTATGCACTGTTTACTGTAGCCTTACAAGCAGTAGCAAATGTATACATGCTATAGAGATAAACCCAGAGGACAACGGTAAATGAAATGTCTTTACCAGCTGCACTTGTGGTCCCCTGTTTGAGCACTTACTCTTGCGAGAGGCAAATGAAAATCAGCAGGATATGACTTTTCAAATACCAATCATTCACATAATGAGAAAACCCCCACTCACCTCATTATAAGACACTTTTTTCCTGATTACAGGAACCCACTGGGACTTGGCAACAAGGTCTGAGAGAAAATAATTTCAGTGATTGACACAGTTACCATTTAGAACCTTTCGTAACAAACAAGAGTATTTGTGAAGCAAACTTGACAATTATTTTTTTTTCAATTTTCTTTCATAACATAACAAAAAAATAAACTAGTCAATTTGAGCAAGGCAGGAAAAGTTTTGAAAAGTATTACTGAATTTTAAATTATCAATTATAGCATAATGGTAACATCAAATACATTAAGCTGAATCATGTGTTATCTTAGCACTATTTTAATGCATCTCACCTTCACAGGTACCAGATATCCTGGTTTCAGCCTCCATTTTGTTTGTCTACTATGCCACTAGTCATGTGTCATGTCAAGCTCCAGTCACTAAAATGACTTGTGTTCTCTCTAAATATATTTTCTGACCGCACCATTAATACCTCGACTTCTTGTAGACATCATTGGGTAAAAACGAACAATTCCTTAAATTCTATAGTTTATCCCAAGGCAAATCTATGAGTGACACAACTGGACCCATTCATCAATATGTTAAAATGTTAAACTCAGCAGTTGTACAAATATATTTCAACATTTGTCATTTACATGCCAGTCTCAGCCAGCTAAGCGAATATGGATGAGGCAAGGTTAGGACGACATGTGGTAATGCATGGGCATCAAACTAATCATACAATGCATGGGCATCTGAGGTGGTCGACAGGGTATGGGGTACTCGGGCTGATGGCGGCTTTGATGGGGGATCATGGCTGGTCGATCCCCGGTCCCATGCCCTAGACCCTCAATGGTGGGGAACAGTGGGGGATATTTACAAAGGAACGTGACGCCACCTGTAGCTCCCGGTAATATGGTACCAGCGCTGCAAGCCAGCCACTTAGGTGATGGTGGGTGCAGCAGAGTGTGGCACAGCTCCCCACAGGTGGAGCTTTACCTCAGGGCAGCGGGATGGATAAGGGGAGTAGTAGTTAAGTGTTTGCTGATACAGCGGTGAATTGCGGCAGATAGACAGGCACACAGACACACAGGGATTGTTGTTTCAGTACCTTTTACTGGTGACAGAGTAACAGGTACAGTCCAGAGTATTAACCAGGTCCCCGGTGCAACTTGGGACTTCTACCTTAGAAAGTTATGAGGCTTCCTCTGTGTCTGTGCTCTGCGGTGTGGGATGAGTCCTGCCTGAGCCTGAACCCACCACTTCTTCTCCCTGTTTGGGCTTTGTCCTAAACTGGAAATGAGATCCCTGTTCCTTCTATGGCCTCTGGTCCTGTACTTGGTCAGTTTAATGTCTCTTTCTGTTCTCTCCTCAGGTCTGAACGCCTCCTGAGTCTTCTGGGCTTTTGCTGCAACTCTGAATGCTGGCAGCATCGGATTCCAGTGTCCGGGTGTACTAAAGGACTGTATTCTCTAATTCCCTTTTCTTAGTTCCATGCTTTTCCACTTGCCACCGACCCTTTCCCTAGGGTGCGCACAGCGGTCAGTGGTCCCTGGTCCTGGGCCTGGATCTCCCCCAGTGAACAGTCCTCCATTTCCTCTCTCTTCCCTCTCCTCACAGGAACTCACTTCAGACTCAAACTGAAACTACAGGGACTGACTAATTCCTCCCCTCAGGCCTGGATGTTCTTAAAGGGGAACTGGCTTAAGGCAGCCAGTAGAGCTCCCCCTTCAGGTCTGTGGTGGAAGGTGGTGTGTGCTGTGTTAACCAAGGTGTAATTCCCTCCTTACACCGGTGGAACCTGTGGTAATCCCCCACAGGGGTGCTACACATCAAACTAATCATACAGTGTAACGTAGTCCAGAATTATATGCCAGTCACCATCTGGTGTACAGCTCCCTCCAAGGGCCTATGCCTGATACGTGTTCAATGACTCCGCACAGAGACAAGCGCTCTGGTCAGCTATATCAACAGCAGTTGCCGGTCAATCAGAGGCCTGCAGCTGGCTTTGGCATATGACGTCAGCTGTGAACCTTTGATTGGCTGGCATCTGGCATTGGCAAGGCTGAGCCAGAGAGCTTATCTCTGTGCAACACTGGAAATATGTATCAAGGGTGGATGGTGTCGTCATTAAAACAAAAAAAATCACATATGTTATTTCAACATCCAAAACAACCCAAGCTATAAAACTGTGATATAACCTATGCAATGAATGCCATTTAAAAAAATAAACTAAATTGAGCAAAAAAAAAAATGAAGTTATCAATAGGTGTATAGAAAAAAAATATGGTATTCCTAAAAATATCACTTAGTAGTGATATCACTTTATGTAGCCTACACACTATGGTATGAAAATATGAACTCCAAGAGTCAAATTGCCCTCATTCCCTCCCGAGTCTCATATTGTGGCTATGCAGTACTGTACACTGTGTTCCAAATTATTATGCAAATGTTCTTTTTCTCTGATCTTCCTAAATGGTCAGTGCAAATAACAGTCAGTGTAATAAAAGTCATCACCCGTTAGAGTATACATCGAATTGTATTGACGAAACCTCCCAATGATAGTAGTATAATCTTCAAAATTAAAAAAAAAACTCTAAATGCACTGTTCCAAATTATTAGGCACAGTAGAGTTTCTAAACATTTGATATGTTTGAAAAAACTGAAAATGCTCATATGTTGAAATTGCAGCATTAGGAGGTCACATTCTCTGAAATAAAAAGCTATTTAACTCCAAAACATCCTAACAGGCCAAGTTACATGTTAACATAGGAACCCTTCTTTGATCTCA
Organism: Allobates femoralis; assembly: GCA_033576535.1. NCBI lineage: Eukaryota > Metazoa > Chordata > Amphibia > Anura > Aromobatidae > Allobates > Allobates femoralis. Next base: position 213,920,967 of record JARQOC010000003.1, read on the forward strand.
CCTTCACAATTCTTGCATCCATTGAACTTGTGAGTTTCTGGAGAGTTTCTGCTTGTATTTCTTTGCATGATGTCAGAATAGCCTCCCAGAGCTGCTGTTTTGATGTGAACTGCCTCCCACCCTCATAGATCTTTTGCTTGATTATACTCGAAAGGTTCTCTATAGGGTTGAGGTCAGGGGAAGATAGTGGCCACACCATGAGTTTATCACCTTTTATGTCCATAGCAGCAATGACTCAGAGGTATTCTTTGCAGCACGAGATGGTGCATTGTCATGCATGAAGATGATTTTGCTCCAGAAGGAATGTTTCTGCTTCTTGTACCATGGAAGAAAGTTCTCAGTCAGAAACTCTATATACTTTGCAGAGATCATTTTCACACCTTCAGGAACCTTAAAGGGGCCTACCAGCTGTTTCCCCATGATTCCAACCCAAAACATGACTCCTCCACCTCCTTGCTGATGTCGAAGCCTTGTTGGGACATGGTGGCCATCCACCAATCATCCACTACTCCATCCATCTGGACCATCCAGCGTTGCTTGGCACTCATCAGTAAACAAGACTGATTGAAAATTAGTCTTCATGTATGTCTGGGCCCACTGCAACCGTTTCTGCTTGTGAGCACTGTTTAGGGGTGGCCGAATAGTAGGTTTATGCACCACAGCAAGTCTTTGAAGAATCCTACACCTTGTGGTTCGAGGGACTCCAGAGGCACCAGCAGCTTCAAATATCTGTTTGCTGGTTTGTAAGTCCTTATTAGCAGCTGCTCTCTTAATCAGATGAACTGGCCTGGCAGAAATTTTCCTCATTCCGCCTTTATCTGCACGACCACGTCCATGCTCAGAATCAGCCACATATCTTTTCACAGTACGATGATCACGCTTAAGTTTTCGTGAAATATCTAATGTTTTCATCCCTTGGTCAAGGCATTGCACTATTTGTTGCTTTTTGGCAGCAGAGAGATCCTTTTTCTTTCCCATGTTACTTGAAAACTGTGGCCTGCGTAATATTGTGGAACACCCAGTTTTCCCTTTATTGGGCTCACATGCCAAACAAATTATGGCCTTGTTCACACATACCAGCTTTTTTGGCATTCTCTGCGTTTTTTAGCTGTTAATAAAAGACACATGTGTTAACGCATGGTGCACTTAAGTGTAGCTGCGTTTTTTAACAACACATACATTTTTTTCACCATTCCAAAAAACACTGCATGCAGCATTTTTGGGTGCTGTAAAAAATGCAGTAGCAGGGATGAGCAAACTATCTAGTAGCCGGATTGTTCAGGATTACACATCCTGAGCAATCCGGTTACTGGAGTGCGGTATTCTGCACACATTTTTCCAAAAAAATTTGTGTAAAGGCAATTGCGTTCACCGCATCTGGATCTGGATGCAGTGAACGCAATTGCCTGCCCAAATGTGACCCTAGCCTATGTCCAAAAACTTGCCAAAAACATTCAGAACCTCAGGGGACACTATTTGGCACCCTTAGAAAAACTGATCCATTTTTCTAAGGTCTTATAAAACAGATTGGTATGTGTGAACAAGGCCTGACATAACACCTTCAACCCATTCCAGCAAAATATGCACTATAATGGTACCTTTACATGCCGCCACTGCAGGATGGATACGAACAGCTACTTTACGTGCACGAGCACGCCCAAACGGTTACCAACGGGAAACGCACCCTCTTTACACGCCGCCACAAGGTGCGCTACGCTACGCTACATTTACAGCTAGCTACAACGCCGGGTGTCTCAAGTAGCCATCTGTAGCTCAGCGTACCTCATTTACACAACGCTACAACAAGCTAATATGGGCGGACCTGGTGCAGCAGGGACAGCACATAGGCGTGCCCCAATTGTGGATTACAAGACGTCCGTACGGTGATAGGACAAAGCCAGAACATCATGATTGGGCAGGCATCGCAGGAGGCTGGTTAATACAGCACGCTCGAGCAATTGTGTAGTGTGACTGGTCAGCTCCTTAAATATGCCTCCCTATGCAGCGACTACCAATCGTCATGCAGGAGCTTCCACCAATGATCGCAGATGGGGCGCGGTAACACGGAGCCTGGGTGACGCCTTAGCTACATTGCAGCTACATCGCCGGGTGTCCACAGTTCCCTTCTGTGGGTTCTTTACACGCCGATACAGCTCGCTACAATCGGCGATGTAGCCATCTGTTTATGGGCAGTGCACGGATACAGATGTATCTGTAGCCGGCTGTGTCGTCCCGTCTTCAGACGCCGCTACTACGGGCGATATTGGCGCGACAAGCTACATTTGTAGCCTGTAGCGGGTTGTATCCATCCTGCAGTGGCGGCGTGTAAAGGTACCATAAGGGTTCACTCACATCTGCATGTAAACACGACAAGTGCAATCCGGTAAAACATTGGGTTGCACTCACAACAATGATAAACTATAGAACGATACTGATCCATGGGTTTTTCCTCTGTTAGAAACAAGTTGAGGATAAAAATCACATCATGCTGCATATGACAGCGTATCTCACCGGAGATTCCCCAATGAAAGTGAATGGGTACAAGAAAAAATTGGGACAGCAGTTTGGCTAGGGTCACACTTGGAAGTGCAATTACGTTTACTGCATCCAGATCCGGATGCGGTATCCGGATTGCACCTTAATGTTGAATCTCGTGACCGCATGCGGATTTTCCCCGGCTTTCCTGCATGGGCTTTGAGGCGGGGAATGAATTCGGCTAAAATCGGATTCTCCCGGATTCTCCCGGATTGACCAGGGTCCGGCTCAATCCGGCGCTCATTGACTCCTATGTTATTGTTTGCCGGATTGCGCCGGATCCGGGTGAATCCGGGACAATCCGATTTTGTCCATGTTTTATGCTGTGGTTTACGATCCGGGTGCCACAACCCGGTTCCACTGACATTTGCAGTTGACATTTCAGAACCGGAATACGGCTGAGAAAACTGAGCGAAAACCGTTGCATGCATAATTTTTACCGCAGGCAACGAAACCAGAGCCGTTAACCGGATTGCATGTAGTGCAATCCGGTTACTATAATGGGCTCCTATGGACTGCGGTTTCTGATCCGGTTTTGAGCTTTTTTACAGCTCAAAAACGGATCAGGTTATAAAAATTCTGCCGCAAGTGTCACCTTAGCCTTTGGCTGGTTTCACACTGCAATTTTTTCCCTGATCAGGTTCGATCAGGTTTGTATGTCAAAACCAGGAGAGGAACCAGGAGAGGAACTTGTAGAGAAAAACTATAAGGGTGCGTGCACACGGTCCGGAGGAGCTGCGTGTTGGACGCAGCTCCTCTGGACCTGAGTGAAGCCGCGGGTGGCCGCAGGAGACCGCAGCCGCCCTGTACTCACCATGTGTAGCGGGTGCGGGGCGGCTTCTCCCTGCAGTCACCCGATGGGAGCCGCTTCTGACTCCGCAGCATGAAATGAACATGTGGGCGGGTTACGCATAGTGAGGATGGGATTTCTTGAAATCCCACCCACTATGCAAGTACTGTACTATGCAGTGTTTTGGACGCAGCGGCAAGACGCTGCATCCAAAACGCTGCATATACTCATCGTGTGCACGCACCCTAATTGAAAGATTGACACCTGTTCTGAGTTTTGGAGACACTCCTGGTTTTGACACACAAACCTGATCAGGGAAAAAACTGCAGTGTGAAACCAGCCATAGTGTTTTGAACATGGCCTTGTAAGGCCACTTTACACACACAGATATCTGTGTCCAACTTCTGAACAGATCTCTGGTTGCAGTGAAATCATGGACACATTGCTCCATTGTACACAGCCACAAAATGGAACAATGTGTCCATGATTTCACTGCAACCAGAGATCTGTTCAGAAGTTGGACACAGATATCTGTGTGTGTAAAGTGGCCTTTACATGCTATAAAAAGTTAGAATAGTTAGATAGATAATAATAATATAATAATATTTATTCATTTATATAGCGCTATTATTTCCATAGCACTTTACATACATGAGTAATGCTGTCTCTCTTGGAGCTCACAATCTAAACATCCTATCCGTATGTCTTTGCAATGTGGGAGGAAACCGGACTGCACGGAGGAAACCCACGCAAACAGATAGATGAATATCTTTTAATAAAGAGGAGACGGCACTCACCCATACGATGCTCGGTCCTTTTATTCAGGGAGCTTTAGACATTCGGTAGCAGGGAGGGGAGGAGGGGGCCTAGATGACGACGGCACCGTTTCGCGCTTAGTGCGCTTCCACGGGTCACAGGCTAATGGCGGTGTAGCACTTCCTATATAGGAGGAGTCTACAGCCAACACTGATGTCACCATTAGCAAAGTTACACAGAAATCTTAAAATCATGATTCCATTCAACACCAGGTATGAGAATTAAAAGACTTGCTGTTGCTTGTTTGCCTAGTGACAGGCACCCCCTACGGACCGCTGATTGCTCCGTATTTATCCGCCCATAAAGCGCCGTGCAGTGGTGCCCTAACCTTCCTGCTGTTTGATTGATTGAGATAGATGAATATATAGGGTAGATACAGTCATATGAAAAGGTTTGGGCACCCCTCTTAATCTTACTCTTTTTTTTTGTTTAAAATTAGTTTTTTGCAACAGCTATTTCAGTGTGATATATGTAATAACTGATGGATACAGTAATATTTCAGGATTGAAATAAGGTTTATTGTACTAACCGAAAATTTGAAATATGCATTATTTCAAAAATTGACAGGTGCAAAAGTATGGGCACCTCAACAGAAAAGTGACATTATTATTTAGTAGATCCACCTTTTGCAAAAATAACAGCCTCTAGTCGCTTCCTGTAGCTGTTAATGAGTTCTTGGATCCTGGATGAAGGTATTTTTGACCATTCCTCTTTACAAAACAATTCCAGTTCAGTTAAGTTTGATGGTCGCCGAGCATGGACAGCCCGCTTCAAAACATACCACAGATGTTCAATGATATTCAGGTCTGGGGACTGGGATGGCCATTCCAGAACATTGTAATTTTTCCTCTGCATGAATGTCTGAGTAGATTTGGAGCGGTGTTTTGGATCATTGTCTTGCTGAAAGATCCATCCCCGGCGTAACGTCAACTTTGACACTGAATCTTGAACATTATTCTCAAGAATCTGCTGATACTGAGTGGAATCCATGCGACCCTCAACTTTAACAAGATTCCCGGTGCCGTCATTGGCCACACAGCCCCAAAGCATGATGGACCCTCCCCCAAATTTGACAGTGGGTAGCAAGTGTTTTTCTTGGAATGCTGTGTTTTTGTGGCACCATGCATAACGCCTTGTTTTATGACCAAACAACTCAATCTTTGTTTCATCAGTCCACAGGACCTTCCAAAATGAAACTGGCTTGTCCAAATGTACTTTTGCATACCTCATGTGACTCTGTTTGTGGCGTGCATGCAGAAAAGGCTTCTTTCGCATCACTCTCCCATACAGCTTCTCCTTGTGCAGTGTGCGCTGTATTGTTGACCGATGCACAGTGACACCATTTGCAGCAAGATGATGCTGCAGGTCTTTGGAGGTGGTCTGTGGATTGTTCTTGACTGTTCTCACCACTCTTCTTCTCTGCCTTTCTGATATTTTTGTTGGCCTGCCACTTCTGGCCTTTACAAGAACTGTCCCTGTGGTCTTCCATTTCCTTACTATGTTCCTCACAGTGGAAACTGACAACTTAAATCTCTGAGACAACTTTTTGTATCCTACCCCTGAACAACTATTTTGAACAATCTTTTTTTTTCAGATCATTTGACAGCTGTTTTGAGGAGCCCATGATGCCACTCCTCAGAGAAGATGCAACTAGGAGAACAACTTGCAAGTGGACACCTGAAATAGCTTTTCTCATGATTGGATACACTGGGCTATGAAGTACAAAGCTCAATGAGGTTACCAAACCAATTTAGTGCTTCAGTAAGTCAGTAAAAAGTAGTTAGGAGTATTCAAATCATGAAAATCAGAAGGGTGCCCATACTTTTGCACCTGTCAAAGTTTGAAATAATGCATATTTCACATTTTTAGTTAGTACAATAAACCTCATTTCAATCCTGAAATATTACTATGTCCATCAGTTATTACATATATCACACTGAAATAGCTGGTGCAAAAAAACAATTTTAAACAAAAAAAAGAGTAAGATTAAGAGGGGTACCCAAACTTTTTCATATGACTGTATGAGACTTAGGGCCGCTTCACACTGCAGCATGATCCGGTCGGGTTCTGTCCGGGAGGACCCAGACAGCTGTGGACCGGATCAGCACACAGGACTGGGGGGCTATTATGCCCTCCGGTCCTGTGTGCACCGCACGCAGTTTCCGCTGCTGATAAATCAGGACTGCTGGCATCACGAACAGGATCCTGTGCCCGGTACAACCGGTGTCACTCGCTTACCGAGCAACCAATGAGGCCGGGGCCAAACTCCAGGAGTAGACTGTCCAGGCCCACGCGAGTGGCTGCGAAGGTACGTAGGGGATCGTCCTAGAAGGCATCTCTACATCTGCCTTGATAGACACTGGATCCCAAGTGACCACCATCCCGAGTATCCTTTATAAACGGTTCTGATCTGACCTTGAACTTAAACCCTAGACTAGCTATTATAGCTACCAATGGATTGCTTGTCAGCACAGAGGGGCATCGGGAGGTAACAATAAAGGTGGGGTGGGTGGAATTGAACAACTAAGGACTTATTGTGGTTGAGACTGATCCTAATGAGAGGAACCCACATATGGTACAAATGTCATTGGTAATTGTTTATGCAAATAGAGTCTGTGGAGCCTCGGTTAGGAGTCTCAGTCTTGAGACTCCTAACCGAGGCTCCACAGACTCTATTTGCATATTCATATTTCCCAGGGGGCAATGTGCCTAGGAATTCACTGTGTTTGAGCGCTTTAGCCAGCTGCCCGCAGTGTTTTCTTGGACTGGTCTCCCTGAGATCAGTGAATACTTTGCAATATTGGTAATTGTTTAGAGGAAGACACTGCTCCTCCCGGAGAAAGAAGGGTTCTTCAGAAGGAAATCAGAGCCCTCATGTACCAGCAACAGTTAACCTAAACAAGTGGTGAACTTGGTAGTGTAGGGTAATAGCCCCAATTCCTATTGTGGTACCACCAAGAAGTGAAATGATGATCTGGTGTCGGGCAGCAATAGGTCTCAGAGGGCAGGACTACCAGGTGGTAGTGGAGCCAATGATGTCCTACACTCCTGACAGCCAGCGGGGTGGTTTATGTATGGAAAGGAAGGGTACCTGTATGCATACTGAACTATGGTGATGATGAAGTTAAGTTACCAAAGTATTCAACTGTTGCTAAGTTGTATCATGTAGATAACAACTCAATACATGCAGTAGAACCACTGACTCAACCAGGTACAGATGAGGATCACAACTCCAAGAAGCAGTTAGAGAATTGGTGTCAGGAACTCCATGTAGGAACTGATCACACACCTTCTCACCAGAAACAGAGTTTATCGGGTAGTTCAAGAGTATGAACAGGTGTTTAGCAAGCATCCACTTGACTTTGGGAGGATAAAAGGGGTACACCATCACATACCTACAGGAAGCTATCCACCCATTAAAGAACGATACAGGTCTATACCACCAGCACACTACCAGCGAGCTAAAGAGATGTTGCAGGACATGAAGGACGTAGGGGTCATGAGAGATAGTTTTAGTCCCTGGGCAGCTCCACTGGTCCTGGTTAAAAAGAAATACGGTAGTATGAGGATATGTGTAGACTATAAGCAAATTAATTGCGTAACACACAAAGATACATACCCGTTACCCTGTATAGAAGAGTCACTTGCTGCATTGAAGTCTGCTAATTACTTTGTGACGCTAGATCTTACTAGTGGGTACTGGCAGGTCTCCATTGCAGAATAAGACCGTGAGAAGACAGCCTTCACGACACTGATGGGACTATGTGAATTCAACAACATGCCATTCTGGCTGTGTAATGCACCAGGAACGTTCCAGAGACTGATGGAGTGTTGCCTAGGCCACAGAAACTTTGAAATCGTGCTTCTCTACCTGGACGATGTCATAGTGTATTCAAAAACCTATGAAGACCATCTGCAGCATCTAAGTGAGGTGTTTGAAGCATTGTCCAAGTACTAGATGAAGCTAAAACCGTCCAAATGCCACTTGTTGAAACCAAAGGTTCAGTACCTTGGGCATGTGGTGAGTGCAGAAGGAGTAGCACCGGATTCTGACAAGGTCACTGTCATCAAGGACTGGCCAGAACCAACTACCTTTAAAGAGGTAAGCTAATTCTTAGGACTGCTTGGGTACTACAGGAGGTTCAACATGGGCTATAGGAAGATAGCAGCGCCCATGCAAGATCTCCTGGTAGGACAGTCCAAGAAGGGCAAGATCAGAGGTCCTCCGTTCCGGTGGGGAGAAGAATAAGAACAGTCTTTCAAGCAGTTGAAAGAGGCCCTGACAGGAGAAGAGATCCTGGCCTACCCTGACTACAGTCTACCATTCCTGTTATACACCGATGCCAGCAACGTGGGATTAGGAGCTGTCTTATCACAGAGGCAGAAAGGCAGAGAAAGAGTAATGGCCTATGCAAGCAGGAAGCTCCATCCTACAGAAAGGAAACCGGAGAACTACAGCTTATTCAAACTGGAGTTCCCGTCCTTGGTCTGGGCGATTACAGAACGGTTCAAGCACTACCTGGCAGATTCAAAGTTCACAGCTTTCACAGATAACAACCCCCTGACACATCTGGAGACTGGGAGCAATGGAGCAATGCTGGATGGCCAGATTATCAAATTACGATTTTACCATCAAGTACCGGCTGGCCATAAGAACGCCAGCGCTGATGCCTTGTCCAGGATGTCTAACTTACCAGACGCAGGAGAAGACGTGGATGGGCTAGAAGAAGTAGAGTTACCAGCCTTCCATCGCCCAAGTGCATCCCAGTGTCATCAAGCAAGTCAGCAATGTCAGGAGACACAATGAACCCGTTACCACACCATGGATGGAAGGAGACACAGGACAGTGACCCAGCTGTCAGCTTAGTCAAGGAGCTGATAACTAAAGAATATTCCTGCCTGAATCCAGATGCTCCACAACAAGCAAAATACCAGTGGAATGAGAAATGGAAACTGTTTGTCTACCAAGGGAAACTGTGCAGACGTCACATCAACCCCAGAACCCATGAAATGGTCTGGCAGATAGTGGTACCCAAAAGTGATATCCAGATGGTGTTGGAAGCATATCATAATGATGTTGGACACTTTGGCTGGAAGAAGCTTGAGATGTTGCTGAAAGACCGCTTCTACTGGCTCGGCATGAGAAGGTCCATTGAGAGATGGTGTAGAAATTGTGGATCATGTCAACTGAAAAGAAAGGACCAAGGAAGCCAAAAAGCACCATTACAGCCAATTGTCACCAAGCAACCCCTTGAAATAGTAGCCTTGGATCATGTGAAGCTGACCCCCAGCAGATCAGGTTACACCTATGCCCTTACCATGGTAGACCACTACTCTAGATTCCTAGTGGTTGCACCAGTCAAACATCTCACAGAACAGCAGCTAAAACCTTTTAAACCTACTTCTGTAGACCACATGGGTATCCAGAGCAGGTATTGACAGATCAAGGTTCTGCATTTGAATCCAAACTGTTTCAAGAATTCTTGGGCTTATACGGTTGCAAGAAAATCAGAACCACACCTTACCATCCACAAACAAATGAACTGTGTAAGAAAATGAAAAACATTGTCATCAATATGTTGAAAACATTACCCCTTGAAGAAAAAAATCAGTGGCCAGACAAACTACCTGATCTAGTGGACATATACAACCACATACCTGTAAGTTCCAATAACTACACACCAGCATACCTGATGTGAGCAAGACCTGGAAAACTCCCAGTTGACCTAGAGATGAGAAATGTAGTACCAAACCCAGATGCTTCTGATGAAAATTGGGACTCTACCCGTCAACAGGAGTACATGAAGGTACAAGACTGTGTGGAAAAGAACTTAGAACACATCAGGGAGAAACAGGAAAGGAATTACAACAAACATGTGTCAGCTGAACCCTTGATACCTAATGAAATGGTTCTGAAAATAAAGAGAATAACTAATAAACTAGATGATCAGTGGGAAACTGAACTCTACATCGTCCTTCAATCCAACTTTGATGACAGCGAAAATTTTAGTAAGTAGCCGTGATGAAGGAAGAACAATCTCAACAGTTTCAAGAGATCACCTCAAAAGATGTCCAGAGCAGCTGAAACCGCAAGAATAAGATTGCTTCTCAAGTCGGTTGAAGAAAAGAGCGAGAGAGTCATCTATACTGTACTAGGAGACTTCCCAGAAGATTGGCCTCAATATAATGGAGCCGTCATAGTACCAGTACTCTCCTTTTATCAACCAGTAGAAGAACCTGTTCAAGTACAAGAAGTACAGCCTGTTGTACCAGAACCAGAGATTCCTACAATCGGTGAACCTGCCAGTTCTATAGTGAGACTAAGGCCTTGCAGACAACTACCCGCTTTACCACCTCACGCAAAATTGAGTACACCACATGAGACACCTATTCCACGTAGGTCATGTCGCAGTACCCAAGGCCATACCCTATCTAGGTATGGAGAATGGGTATAAAACGTAAAAGTGTGAAGCAGCAGGGTAAATAGTGACTTATGTAAATAGACAGTAAATAGTAGTGTATGGAAGGGTGGAAGAACTGGGCACAGCCCCATGTACCTTAAGTTGGGAACAGAAAGTGCCTGGGGTGGAGAAAAGGTAAGACCTGGCCTCCTAAGCAGAGACACCCATAGGGAAATTGTGTGTAAAGTGTGTTAACCCATTAAATGTTTAAAGCCTACAGAGACTTTACTGTGAGGACTTTACCTTTTTTCCCTGGATTTCCCCTGTCTAAACATGGACCATGGCCACAGGACTGGTAGTGGCAAAACAACTCTTTTCTTTTCTGTTACAAGGACTGCTTTTTCATATTTTTACCTGTTTTACAGTGGTTTTGTAAATTTTTGACTTTTGAGACTCTGTAAATACCTGTTATTGTTATCGTTATAATGTACAATATCTTTATTTAGTCCGGGAGTTCTGAAGGTAACTAGGAGAAAATGTGGTGCCCTGTGCCAGGTAAGCCACAGAACCAACTAGTACCCTAGGGGATTTCCACATCTAATACTCACATACACCCAACACCTTCCACTCCAGGCCTGTAGGGGGAGCTCCACTGGTGGCTGTTAAGCCAGATCCCCTATAAATACAGGTGCTGGGGGCGGCGTTAGTCAGAGCGTGCAGTCGCGAGAAGAACTGTGAAGGTCAGCTCAGAGCCTAGTGAGCAAAACAGGTTACCGGAGGCATGCTAGGCCCAAAACCAGAGCACCGCCAGAGCCAGTGTGAGGTCCAGAGTGTGAGGCTAACAGGCAGAGGTGAGGAACAGTACAGCGGGGGCAGAGGAGCCATCCTGGCTCACCCCAGGAGAACACCGGTCACTGGAACCCAAGTCTGCAAGGGTGAGAGATTTACCCAGCAGAGAATCCCAGTACACCGCGGAGGTTTAGCTTCTTGGACACTCGCAGCACTCACCATTGGAGAGCCAGGAGCCAACGAGAGGTAGCGGTAGCCAAGCGAGAGCCCTCAGTGCTGCAACATGGGTGTGAGAGAAAAGAGAGGTCAGGTCTGGTTTCACACACATCAGACTTTGGGACAAGGGAACAGTACAAGAAGGCCTATAGCCCACTCGGTGTAGAAATCCTGAAGTGCACCCTTCAACCCTGGAAGTGTACCTTCAAAACACCAGTAAAAGGTACAGAAAAAGACTCACTTGTGTGTTTGTCCATCCTTCCAGCCTGCCCCATACCACAATGACTGCTCTATTCTATTCCACCATCAAACCCTTACAGCCTCGGGGACCCTGGTTTACCTGTTGAGAGCCACAACACTTTGCCGCCACCCATCACTTTAGAGGTCCCAGTAGCCGGTGCCATCACCAGACCTACCATGTTTCCCCGAAAATTAGACACCGCCTTATATATTTTTTTGGTCCCAAAGATGGACCATGTCTTATTTTCGGGGGGGGTGTCTTATATACGGTACATCCCACTGCAGCCTCCCACACACACACAACACACACACAAAACAAACACACATCAATACACACCATACACCCATACACACACACGCGCTCTTCCTGCTCCACGGTGGCCTCCGTACTCCGGATTCCCGCTGTAGCTGCAGATCTCCGCCCAGGTCAGGAGCCCTGCGCCAATTCCAGCGCAGGAACCGAGAGCCAATCACAGCCCAGGAACCGCGAGCCAATCAGAGGCCATGCACGACGTCAGTTGGCCGCGGATTGGCTCGCGGTTCCTGGGATGTGATTGGCTCACAGTTCCTGCGCTGTAATTGGTGCAGGGCTCCTGACCTGGGCGGAGATCAGCAGCTACAGCAGGAATCAGGAGAGGGGGGCTGCCGGAGAGTGGAGGGCCACCGGAGAGCGGGAGGGCCACCAGAAAGCGGGGACACCGGAGAGCGGGCGTCTCCACAGTCCGCAGGTACGCCTTATAATCAGGGGGTGCCTTATATTAGGAGGTAGGGCGCCCCCCCCTATTTTCTGGGAAACATGGTACAGGAGGCATTATGACATTTCTTCATAAACTTTTACCCCTGTAAATACCCCTTTTTATTGTCACCGTAAGGGCACAGGCTCTGGCACCAACCACCTGTGACATCCCTGCACCCGACCGCCCGAGACCTGAGTACCCCAGACCCTTGTGGGCCAGACAGTTATATATATACAGCTCTCAGCCTCCATGTTATGTAAACAGCCAGCCCAGCAGCCTCTATAATATATATATATATACATAAATATATACAGTTGTGGCCAAAAGTATTGACACTCCTGCAATTCTGTCAGATAATACTCAGTTTCTTCATGAAAATGATTGCAATCACAAATTCTTTGGTATTAATATCTTTATTTAATTTGTCTTCAATGAAAAAATATAAAAAGAATTGTCCTAATACCAAATTGAATTCCACACCAAGCATAAAAAAGGGGGTGGACAAAAGTATTGGCACTGTTAGAAAAATCATGTGATGCTTCTCTAATTTGTGTAATTAACAGCACCTGTAACTTTCCTGTGGCACCTAACAGGTGTTGGCAATAACTAAATCACACTTGCAGCCAGTTGACATGGATTAAAGTTGACTCAACCTTTTTCGTGTGTCCTTGTGTGTGCAACATTGAGCATGGAGAAAGGAAAGTAGGCCAAAAAACTGTCTGAGGACTTGAGAAACCAAATTGTGAGGAAGCATGAGCAATCTCAAGGCTACAAGTCCATCTCCAAAGACTTGAATGTTCCTGTGTCTACCGTGCGCAGTGTCATTAAGAAGTTTAAAGCCCATGGCACTGTGGCTAACCTCCCTAGATGTGGACGGAAAAGAAACTAACATCCAAACAAGTTCAAGCTGCCCTGCAGTCCGAGGGTACAACAGTGTCAACCCCTACTATCCGTCGGCGTCTGAATGAAAATGGACTGTATGGTAGGATACCCAGGAAGACCCCACTTCTTACCCCGAGACATAAAAAAAGTCAGGCTGGAGTTTGCCAAAACTTACCTGAGAAAGCCTAAAACGTTTTGGAAGAATGTTCTCTTGTCAGATGAGACAAAAATAGAGTTTTTTGGGCAAAGGCATCAACATAGAGTTTACAGAAGAAAAAAAGAGGCATTCAAAGAAAAGAACACGGTCCCTACAGTCAAACATGGCAGAGGTTCCCTGAAGTTTTGGGGTTGCTTTGCTGCCTCTGGCACTGGACTGCTAGACCGTGTGCATGGCATTATCAAGTCTGAAGACTACCAACAAATTTTGCAGCATAATGTAGGGCCCAGTGTGAGAAAGCTGGGTCTCCCTCCAAGGTCATGGGTCTTCCAGCAGGACAATGACCTAAAACACACTTCAAAAAGCACTAGAAAATGGTATGAGAAAGCACTGGAGACTTCTAAGGTGGCCAGCAATGAGTTCAGACCTGAATCCCATAGAACACCTGTGGAGAGATCTAAAAATGGCAGTTTGGAGAAGGCAGGGGCGGACCCAGACTGTAGTGGGCCCTGGTGCAAGAAATTTTTCGGGGCCCCCCCCATCAAATCATGTTTGTGTGCAGTGCTGAGTTCACAGACAGACTGTTTCCCTCCCCACCAGACCAAGCCCTGCTCCGACCAGGGCTCTTACCTGGAGCCCTGTATCCTCAGCTTGCTCACCGTCTCTGGAGAGGGTGTGATTCCTGCCTCCACGGAAGAGCCAGAAATGAATGCTGCTGCTCCAACAGCAACTCACCCGCCCCCCTTCTTACTGATAGGATACAGCGCCGCCCGCAGCGTTCTGGCTATCAGCACTTCCCCCCGGGACTCAATGCCAGAAAAGCAGAAAAGTGCCGCGGGTGTGCGGCGCAGCTGGCATCCAGCCCCCCCGGGACTCAATGCTGCCAGAATAGGGCCACGGGTGTGCGATGCAGCCGGCACCCGACAGCACAAGAGGACTCAATGCTAGAATAGTGCCGCGGGTGAGCCGCGCAGCTGCCACAGCACAAGGGGACTCAATGCTAGAATAGTGCCGCGGGTGAGCGGCGCCAGGCAGCTGACACTCGACAGCTCTCCCCCCCCCCCCCCGGGGCCTCACATTGAATGCTGCAGGGTACTACTGCCAGGGCCACTACCTACCACCCAGGGGCTAGCTGGCACATTTCAGCCCGGGGGGCAATCACAAGGCAGTGGCCCTCCAGTTGCGGCAGTGGCCCATCTTTGGCCTGTTTATCTCTGGTCACTACATTAAAGCAGCAGAGTAAAAGGCTTCAAAAACACGCTGGTACATTTACAGGGTGGGCCATATATAGGGTGGGAAATTTATATGGATACACCTTAATAAAATGGAAATGGTTGGTGATATCAACTTCCTGTTTGTGGCACATTAGTATATGGGAGGGGGAAAACCTTACCACAAACAGGAAGTTGATATCACCAACCATTTCCATTTTATTAAGGTGTATCCAAATAAATTTCCCACCCTATATATGGCCCACCCTGTAGTAGACATGAGAGCAGAACCGAGCTTACTAGAGAGATAAGGAAGCAGAACCGAGCTTACTACAGAGATAAGGGAGAAGAACCAAGCTTACTACAGAGATATGGTAAACACATCTGAGCAGTACCATAAGTTATAATGGGTACATCTGGTAACCATTAAAAAAATGAATACAACACATACCAGGTACTTGGACATGTGAAGGAGGAGGCTCCATCGTGACAGTTGCCTGCAGGAAGGGGTTAATTTCAATTTTCTTTTCCTAAACATGGAAAGATAAATTAAATTCCCCAATACATATGTGATCAAGCCCTGAGGGACCGGACCCACGATCAGGATTAGCTGGGTTTTGAACACAGTATAGGGTATTTTCGCTGTGTTCTGCAGTATTAGCATAGTGGATGGATTTATAGAAATCTCAGCCCTCTGTGCTTCATTTTTCCGCTTCATAAACTGACCAGCAGCGCAGCTTTGCAAGCAGTAGGAGCATGGCAATTTATTCTTGTGGACAGCCAAAATACACTGCGCCCAGAATCCTGAGCGCGATCTCCTGTAGAGAACACTGGCGTCTCTACAAGAGAAACGACGCTGCGTCCAGAACGCTGGCACTCCTGATCGTGGGCACTGTAACTTATACATTTAGGGTTGTGCCCTAAATATACAAATGCTTTACATATAATCACAATACACTATTACATACACATATCTAACAAACATACATACAACTCCAGACACACGAACATGTAAACATACAGGACGAAGATGTGTACACATACATATACAGACACGAACATGGATATATTCACATTAAAGCATATATATGCATATGAACACATATTAACATATAAATAAACATGCATACACACTTGTGTGTATATGATTGTGTATATCTGTATCTGTATATGATTGTATGACTGTAAATGATTGTGTATATGATTCTCTGTGTGTGTACATGATTGTGTATGTGTGTATGATTGTGTGTATATGATCATGTATGTGTGCATATGATCATTTATATGTGTATATGACTGTGTATGATTGTATGTATTTATCATTGTGTATATGATTGTGCATATATAATTGTGTGTATATGACTGCATGATTGTGTATGGCCCGTTTCACATCTATGCGTCCTGTGTTTTTGGCTGCCCAGCCTGCCCCGCGCTTTTGCAAATGCAAGCACAGGGGCATTTAGGGGCTTGACGCATAGATGCCCTGCATTTGCGCTCAGGTGCGCTTGGTGCCTCCATTATATCCCATGGCCGAGCACAGCCGAGCGCACGCTCTGGAAACTCTGAATCACAAGTGAAACTGGCAGACGCCACGGTGCATGCGCTTGGTCAGACGCACCTGGAAAACATCACATTATGCGTTTCCGGGTGCTACGTCAAAGGCACATGCACTGTGGCGTCTGCCAGTTTCACTTGTGATTCAGAGTTTCCAGAGCGCGCGCTCGGCTGTGCTCGGCCATAGGATATAATGGAGGCACCAAGTGCACCTGAGCGCAAATGCAGGGCATCTATGCGTCCCTGCGCTAGCCTGGCCAAGCCCCTAAATGCCCCTGCACTTGCATTTGCAATAGCGCGGGGCAGGCTGGGCAGCCAAAAACACAGGTTCCGCATAGATGTGAAACGGGCCTATGTATGTATATGATTGTGTATATGATGGTATGTGTGTATGATAATGTATGAGTATATGATTGTGTGTACAGTATATGAGTGTATAATTGTGTCTATATGATTGATTGTGCATCTGTATACTGTATATGACAGAATCATACACACATACACAATTGTATACCCACATGCAAATCATATACCTACATGCACATTCATGTACACAGACGTATACAATCATATGCAGACATTTACAATTATATACACACATGCCCTGTCATATACACACTTACACAATCAATCATATACAATCATATATACTCACAATCAATTATACACACACATACAATCATATCATATACACACATACACAATCACTTACAGACATACACACATTGGGGTTCTTTTTACTTTTGATGATTCTGGCAGATCTTCTATCTCCTGTCCTGTCACACACAGGTCACTGTCTTCAGCAGGAAGGAGGTCGGGTGCACGGTGTGACCTCCGATCACACATGGCCACACACAGCAACTGCTCTCGGCCCCCTGTTGCTCTCTGCTGTACTGTGATGCAGGGGAGGGGGCGGACCTTCACTGCACAAGTAAATGTGTCAGTGTGGCCGGCCGAATCACAGTCTGTACAGCAGAGAGAAGGGCTGCAAGCAGTTTGTTGTGTGCGGCATTAGGGGCTACACGCAGCATACGGCCCGCCCTGCACAGCCCTGAGTCATCACATACTGCCGCATGTTGGCCACCGACCCACCGAAAGACGCGATGGCGCACAGTATGTGCGCTTTGTATGTTAATCACTGCCACTCCTCCGGCGGCCCTGAGCAGCTGCCTGGGAACCAGCCTGGGACAAATTCCTCCCTGCACCCCGGCCTTTCCGCCCCCACCCTCCTGTCTGACAGGGGAATGGACCTGCCGCTGGAGCCTCAGGGGCCCCCTAGCTGGTCGGGGCCCTGGTGCAGCTGCACCAGCTGCACCACGGTAGTTCCGCCCCTGGGAGAAGGCACCCTTCAAATATCAGGGACCTGGAGCAGTTTACCAAAGAAGAATGGTCTAAAATTCCAGTAGAGGATTGTAAGAAACTCATTGATGGTTACCGGAAGCGGTTGATCGCAGTTATTTTGGCTAAAAGTTGTGCAACCAAGTATTAGGCTGAGGGTGTCAATACTTTTGTCTGGCCCATTTTTGGAGTTTTGTGTGAAATGATCAATGTTTTGCTTTTTGCTTCATTCTCTTTTGTGTTTTTTTCATGGAAGACAAATTAAATGAAGATAATAATTCCAAAGAATTCGTGATTGCAATCATTTTCAGGAAGAAACTGAGTATTATCTGACAGAAATGCAGGGGTGTCAATACCTTTGGCCACAACTGTATATATATATATATGTTTGGAAGAAGGTCTGGAAGAAGGTCTGAGGACCGAAACGTCCGTACATTACCTGAAGGCCAATAACATTGTAACCTGAATGCTGCGGTCCATTTACTGGTCTATATATATATATCTATATATCTATATATCTATATATATATATATATATATATATACCTATATCTATCTATCTATCTATCTATCTATCTATCTATCTATCTATCTATCTATATATATATATATATATATATATATAGGTATATATATATATATATGTATATATATATATATCCCACAGCCTCTATGTTATAATCATGAATCATGGTATGTGTTAAAGAGGCCCACTGAGACTGTTTTGCCCGATCCCCAGCAAAAACCTAAAGCCGGGCCTGCATGGGAACATTGAGACTGTAATGCATATGCTAAAGATACAAGTAACATTTTTTTAACATGCAAGACGGGCTTAATTAAAAACCCCAAGGTGATTGCATATTACTTGATCATTTTTTAATGTAATGTAATGTATTTATAATGTTATATTTAAATATTTTTGGATTACATAGAGTTAATAGGCTACATTATTCACACTTGCTGGCAATTTACATATTAAATCTGGATGCCCGAGGTGCTTAGGTTTTTAATTTGCTTTTACTTTTATTGTATGCAAAGTGCATGAGTTTTGTGTTCTAACACAAAAGGTTAAACATCTGTTTCCTCCAAGCAATTTGATAGACTATAAATGTTTGTAAGGTTTTAAAATTTTTCTTTAATTAAAATGATATGCTAAGGGAGATATATAGAGACTACATGGATAGACTTATTTTTATTTTTGAACAAAAAGTAATATATATAAAAGGAAAATATATTCTATTTTTAGCTAAAAGCACAACAATAGAAAAGCAAAAACAGACAGAAAACATAATAAAAACCTAATACATTTCATTAGCTTTTTCATATACACAATATATTACTGAAGACTTAACACAGATGTTGTGATGGCTTTTATACATATTTGGTAATGCATACTTAAGAGTGCTAGGCATTACAATTTCTTATATTATACTCTTCACTATTAAAGAGGACCTGTCACCCCCCTCCTGGATGGAAATCTAAATGCAGCACTGAATGCAGCATATCTGCTGTATTCAGGGAAGGGGTCCAGCATGTGTCTAGCTACTCTGTACCCCGAGATATAGCTTTAGGAAAACTCACTGCTTTGGAGTCAGGAGGGCATTCCCTGGGTCTTGAGTCAGCTCTATTCACGGGGGCCATTTCCGCCCCCTAACTCTCTGTGCTGCCACCTTGCTTTTCCTTGCCGCCTCCATCAGGTCTGTGGAGCCATCCTCGCCTGCGCATGCGCCTCCTTGTGCTCATTGACGCAGGTGCAGAGTAAGGGAATGCGTCTTTTCGGACTGCGCGCCTGTCCTGCCTCCTGCCCCTGATGTCAGCACCTTTGCCCGCCCTGCTCCGTGTTATTCTCTATTCATAGAGCAGGGCGGGAATCTGGCGCTTGCACAGAAGCTCTCCGCAAGCAGGGCACCTGACTCCAAAGCAGTGAGCTTTCCTAAAGCTATATCTTGGGGTACAGAGCAGCCAGACACGTGGGGGACCCCTTGCCTGAATGCAACATACATGCTGCATTCAGTGCTGCGTTTAGATTGCCTACCAGGAGGGGGGTGACAGGTCCTCTTTAAGTTTTGTTACTCGGCCTTTCGAAAACTAATCTCTATTTATTTTAGATTAATTTTCTGTCACTTTTTAGGTAAATAATCTAAATGGGCTCCTACACATTACACCTAGAGGAGCTTTTATGACATCCCATTCAAATCCATAGGCATTAATCTGCACTTGGCCCTTTCTTTGCAGCTAAAACAGCTTCCACTCTTCTAGAAAGGGTTTTGACAAGGTTTTAGAGTATCTGTGGGAATTTACACCCACTTTGAGGTCGGACACTACTTTTGGATAAAAGAATTCAGTAAAAAGTTTATTAAGTAATCTGATGGGATCAGGACAGCTGAACAAGAACTCAATTGATGAAAACATAACAATGCAAAATACAATACATACATTAATGTCATAGAGATCCATAAGGTAAATACAAGAAAAGTCCTGCCTCACCGTGTCCACATGTAATCATAAGCCGTCCAGTAGAGGTGCGGGTCTCCAGCCAGTTGCCTTGACTTACGGCTCTAATAATAAAGAATTTCTGGTGAACCCCAATTAATAAAAAATTCTCAATTTTATTTCCAAAACAGTAAAATGGATCAAAATGGTTGGGGATACATCTCAACGCGTTTCTGGCGACAAGCCCTTATTTACTGAGATACAGATCAATTGTGAAATATGGTTTAAAAACAATTACTAACCAACCGCTGATCAATATACACATTAAGCTCATTTGAGAACAAATCATACATTCACAGGTTGATTCACAAACAAAGCCTACATGAACTAATACAAATAAAATGTGTCTTTCTATAATTCATGCCATTTGGATATTTGATGTCCAGTTTTATAATCCAGAATAATTCTCGTAGGAGAAGTTTTTTCCTCAAATCACCTCCTCTAATAGAAAAATCTATTTTTTTCAATTTCACAGAATGAAAGTCATTTAATTCCCCATTATTTTTTTCTACAAAATTTTTGCAAGCCCTGAATAGGATGCATTTTTGTTTTTAATATTGGCAACATGTTCCACCATCCTTTTTTTAATTTACGTATTGTACAGCCAATATGCTTTATTTTACATTTTTTGCAGAATATGTAGTACTAGCTGTGAGCCCGATGCGGTTGCATAGGGATTCTAGAATCGGTGTATAGTTTATTAAATTAGAGTTTGAACTAATAATCCTATAATTCCATGATAGATGGCGGCCGAATGTTAAAGAATCAGGAGTGTGGCATGCATATATACATTATTCATTCAAATTTGACAATAATGCACATAAGACATGATATCTATATATCAACTACCAATGTTTGTATGGTATATGTCAGTGTAGTACATGTCATGATTCTAAGGCAAGGCTTTTCGTACAGATACTGGCACTGATGTTTTGTACAGATTACGTATATTCAATTTATATATGAATATTAATAGTCTATGATTGAGCCAGTACATGTTTCCCCACCAACCACGGGAAGGTAGCCTTACAGCTGGTGGGACCTACTCTACTCTATCCCTAATAATTAATAGTTAGACTCCTTTTAAAGCAGATATTTTTTGGCTATTTGAAGAAGGTATGGAATAACCAAATACAATTTCTGAACTTGGCACCAAAGGGACTACCTACAGCTCACTTTCAGCAAGTCACATGTAATAAATATGGAACTTGCACTTAGCTTGCAGTAAATACGGCAAGCAGAGCTTTAACAGGTTGACTAAATGCAACCACTAAAAATGAGAGCTAACTGATTTTGGCGATTGAAACTGTCGAAAGCACATGTGCCGCAACTACCGCAAGTAAACGACAAATTCCATAAACATTTCGTGCAACTTACATTAAGAGTACTGTAGGTCACCATTAGGCAGCAAGTTGCAAAATTGTTTTTTTCCAACTAAAAATTCAACAAATAGTAGAATAATTCAGATGTAAAATCAAAATGTCTATTCTTTCCCTATGTGTCTAAATATGTACCTATGTGTCTAAATATGTACCTATGTGAATATATGTATTTATATGTACAGAACACACTTCAAGATAGAGATGTGTGTGAACAGCCGTCCCACCCATCTCTTAGGCTGCCTTCAGACTTGCAGATGCATCTGCAGCGTTTTGCAGATGCATCTGCAAGCATGTGCATGCAGACGGCAGTCCCTATCTTTATAATGGGACACACGTTGTCTGCAGATTCTTGCAGACAGCTGTGCGCACCCATTCACTCCTATATGTGATCTGTGTGCAGGCAGATGCCTTCGTACAAATCACAGACTCTCCTCCGACATGTTGCATCCCTGGTGCGGGCGGGATTGTGTGATTTGTATGCAGGCATGCGCCTGTGCAGAGATCACATATAGGAGTAAATGGGTGCGCACGGCTGTCTGCAAGCATCTGCAGACACCGTACATCCCATTATAAAGATAGGGGCTGCTGTTTGCATGCAGATGCTTGCAGATGCATATTCAAAATGCTGCAGATGCATCTGCAAGTCTGGAGGCAGCCTTACCTGTTCACAAAAACCTCACCCTGTGTAAAAAGAAAATGAAATCTCGCAGCAGCTATACTGCTGAAGCTTCAGGTTCTTATCACTAAATGCAAGCATTTAGATGATACACATCTACAATCTACAAAAAAAATGTGTGTTTACATACATATACAATGAAAAAAAAAAATAAATTTTCTAAGCTAAAAAAGTAATTACTATATATTTTAAATAACTATTTTATATCTAAAAACTAATTATAATATCTTTATAACAAAACTAATATTTTTGGTATTTTTGTATATTTCTATTCCTATACATCTATAGCTAAATTTATTAATTGTAATATTTGTGTTTAATTAGAAAGTAACTATGTATCTAAATGTAATATGTATCTAAAGAATTGAAAGTAAAATATTTTTATACACTATATTTTCAGTGAAAAGTGAAAATAACGACTATATATCTTAAATAACTTTTATATCTAATAACTAATTATAATGTATTTATCTATAACTAAACTAAGTTTTTAGGTATTTTGATTTATTTATATTGATATACATCTATTGCAAAACTAATTTATATAGTAATATTTGTGTCTAATTTAAAAATAAGTATGTATCAAAATGTAACATGTATCTAAAGAATTTTAAGTAAAATATTTTTATACACTATATTTTTAGTGAAAATGAACACCAACGACTATATTTCTTAAATAACTATTTTATATCTAATAACTAATTATAATATCTTTTTCTATAACTAAAATAATTTTTTTGGTATTTCTTTTTTTCTATTCTTATACATCTATGGCTAAACTAATTTATTGTAATATTAGTGTTTAATTAGAAAGTAACTATGTATCTAAATCTAATATGTATCTAAAGAATTTAAAATAAAATATTAGAGAGATTATTTAGAGTCAAGAGTATTTCACTACTGGGCAGCAATTTGACTTGAATGGGTGTATCCAGCACTTTCACCTTAACATTGCATCGTGTTTTTACTCGTGAAAAAGCCACATATAACTGTCCATGTCCAAAAACGGGTTGTGACAAAAAAATCCCGACTTTTTCCAGTGTTTGGCCTTGGGATTTGTTGATGGTCATGGCAAAAGTAGACTTCACGGTAAATTGTCAACGTCTTAACTTGAAAGGTAAGGCAGTCTCTAATGGAGATAAATAAATCCTTGGAATAAACACCACATTTCCTTCTGCAGATCCAGTAATGACTTTTGCTTGAATCAGATTGTCAAACAAACTGATGACAATGAAGCGATTCCCATTGCAAAGACCTTTTATGCTGTTAAAGGTGTGCAAATGCATGACAATGGTACCGATTTGTAATTTGAGGCGATGATAAGGCATTCCCATTGGTGTAAGTGAATTTAAAAATTCCACTGGATATTGGTCTGAATCTTCAGTCTCAATGGAATCATCACTAATGTACTCAATGTATTCACCAGCAATGCAATCCATAACCTGAGAGTTCACCATTTCCACATGGACATTTTTAGGGCAAAGAATGTCATGTCATGCAGCAAGTTGAATGCTTTCATTGTTAGATCCATCATGTATGTAAATGTAATATATATCTAAAGAATTTAAAATAAAATATTCTTATAGACAATATTTTTAGTAAAGACTTTTTTGGAATGAGGCAGCAATTTGACTTGAATGGGTGTATCCAGCACTTTCTCCTTAACATTACATAATCTTTTCACTTGTGAAAAAGCCACATATAACTGTCCATGTCCAAAAACGGGTTCTGGCAAAAAAATCCCTACTTTCTCCAGTGTTTGGCCTTGGGATTTGTTGATGGTCATGGCAAAAGTAGACTTCACGGTAAATTGTCGACGTCTTAACTTAAAAGGTAAGGCAGTCTCTGATAGAGATAAATAAATCCTTGGAATAAACACCACATTTCCTTCTGCAGACCCAGTAATGACTTTTGCTTGAATCAGATTGTCAAACAAAGTGATGACAATGAAGCAATTCCCATTGCAAAGACCTTTTATGCTGTTAAAGTTGGGCAAAACCATGACAATGGTACTGATTTCTAGTTTGAGGCAATAATAAGGCATTCCCATTGGTGTGAGTGAATTTAAAAATTCCACTGGATATTGGTCTGAATCTTCAGTCTCAATGGAATCATCACTAATGTACTCAATGTATTCACCAGCAATGCAATCCATAACCTGAGAGTTCACCATTTCCACATGGACATTTTTAGGGCAAAGAATGGCATGTGATGCAGCAATCTGAATGCGTTCTTTGTTATATCCATCATGTATGTAAATGTAATATATATCTAAAGAATTTAAGATAAAATATTCTTATAGACAATATTTTTAGTAAAGACTTTTTCAGAATTAGGCAGCAACTTTCCTTGAATGGGTGTATCCAGCACTTTCACCTTAACATTGCATCGTCTTTTCACTCGTGAAAAAGCCACATATAACTGTCCATGTCCAAAAACGGGTTCTGGCAAAAAAATCCCTACTTTCTCCAGTGTTTGGCCTTGGGCTTTGTTGATGGTCATGGCAAAAGCAGGCTTCACGGGAAATTGTCGACGTCTTAACTTGAAAGGTAAGCCAGTCTCTGATGGAGATAAATCAATCCTTGGAATAAACACCACATTTCCTTCTGCAGACCCAGTAATTACTTTTGCTTGAATCAGATTGTCAAACAAAGCGATGACAATCAAGCGAGTCCCATTGCAAAGACCTTTTCTGCTGTTAAAGTTGCGCAAAAGCATTACAATGGTGGCTATGTTTAATTTGAGGCGATGAGAAGGCATTCCCGTTGGTGTGAGTGAATTTAAAAATTCCACAGGATATTGATCTGGATCTTCAGTCTCATCAGGATCAATGGAATCATCACTAATGTATTGAGTGTATTCACCAGCAATGCAATCCATGACCTTAGAGTTCACCATATCCACATGGTCATTTTTAGGGCAAAGAATAGCATGTGATGCAGCAATTCGAATGCTTTCATTGTTATGTACATCAATGAGAATGTTTTCACCAAATATAGCAAGTATGAGTGAGCCAGTGCAGATCATGTCTTGTGGGATTTCAATGATATCATCTCCAAGGTTGAAATCATTGGACAATTCACCATTTCCCAGTTGAAGTAACCAACTGCTATAATCAGAATCAATGGAACGCATGTTGTTGAAGAGTGGCAATTGAGTGAAAAGCTGCCATTGTCGTGAGTATTTAATACAACTCTCTATAATGTCAGTTCTTGTACCATGAGTTATGATAGGCAGACACTGTCGAAAGTCTCCTCCCAGAACAATGACTTTCCCTCCAAAAGGTGTTGTATTTTTCTTGGAGATATCTGTTGTCATGACATCCCGTAAAAGGTGATCTATCACATGCAATGCATATTTAGATAACAGAGTGGACTCGTCAATAATGAAAAGTTTGGTACTTTTCAAATGTTGTGCAGCATCTGTATCATTTTTAATTCTGGAAACGGATGTTTCATTAATTGGAATTGGTATGCCATAAAGCGAATGGATAGTTATTCCTCCTTGCAGTAAGTTAGCTGCAATCCCTGTCCTGGCTGCAGGTGATACAATTTCGCCTTCTCCTCTTAGTTCTTGAATTAATAAATCATACAGATATGTTTTCCCACTGCCACCTGGACCGTCAATGAAAAAGCACTTAGGTTGTCCACTTCTATCGTGTAAAGCTTGATTGATCGCATCATAGGCCAACCGTTGTTGGTCATTTAAAGTAGCTTTCATTTCCTGAGCTCTTCTTAACTCATCATCCTTGTTGTATAGTGGAGCGATGTGTGGCTTTCTTTTTGGTCGTGGTAGATTAAAATCAGTAAAAGTTTTGCCATGAAATTTTAGAACATTTTGGACATCTGTCATTGCATATCCTTCACAATTCTCACACTCCTCACTGTTGGAGTGATATGCATGGCAGTAGTCTTGGATAAAGTCTTGTTTAAATTCTTGCCACAACTCCAATGGATGAGCTGGAGGACCAAAAATACAAATATATGCAAACATATCACGAAGCTGTGCAGGCATGTTGAGAACACAGGCATCCAATAAAGTATTTTTCCAAACAGTGTCATCGAAGAGCAATCCAAGAGCTAATGCTGCCTCTTTAAAAGTTAAGTATGTGACTTCATTAACAGTCTTAATGTTGTCAAAACTTGTTGCTCCTTTGACATGCAGTAACAACAACCTCAAATAGTACCGTTCTTGATCTTTCATACTGACAGTATACATTCTTCCAATCACTGAAGAACCTCCTCGCTTTCTAATTTCCCATGCACCTTCTTTCCAAACATAGTGCTCTGGAATTTGGCGGTAGAAGTAATCCTGAGCATGTGGGTCATTCTCATTCAGCTCAAAGTAGGCCATAAGAGTGGATTTTCTGTGCATTGTGTAACTGATGTTTTCAACAGAGTCATCCTCATGAAAATAAAGTGGTTGAGAATGTGGGAGATGTACAGCCAGGCGAATAATGGAGTGCGATTGTCTATGCATCGGGTAAGCAAATATTCGCCAAGCTGCCTCCGGTGCACTCACGTATCTTGAATCCATGAATTGATGTGTTTCATCATGGTGAATATTGGTTTGGCAAATTTCAAGATTAGCTTTATCATGTCCTTTGTAGACATATTTGAAGAGGTATTTGACACTTTGAATGGAAGCACATACCTCAACATTAATATGACACTTGTATTTTAATAGTAGATAAGGGTTATAGGGAACAACCCAAGAATTATCAATCATCTTTGAATAGTGTTGAAAGGATGGTCCTTCCTTTCTTTAATAAGTAGGGTATGCATCCTTAGCTAAGACTGTTCTTGTTTGAAAATCTTTAGGAAAACCTTTCTTACACTTTTCAAGATCCATACATGGAGAATTGGGGTTGTGTTGTCCACAGGGTCCATGAATCATGTGTTGCATCACAATTTCATGGATCACAGGGTAATCTTCTGGATCAGGGATTTCAGCCCAAACTATATTATCCACTTCAACCTCAGTTCTTAGTTTGGATTTGCTATCCAAAATGATCAAAATGTGAGCGTGTGGTAGGCCACGCTTTTGGAATTCAATAACATGAACCATTGCACAAACTTTGCCAAATAATCCAGTGTTAATGTCTTTTAATAGGGCTTCCAGTTTAATTCGGAAGACACGGGCGACTAAATCAGGTCTATGTTCCACACGCTGCCATGGCTCTAAATTGTTTGTAATCTCCCTCCATTTAGGATTACAGGTCATGGCTACAAAAAGATCCGGTCGTCCAAATTTAGTCACAATAGCCATGGCATCCTGATAGCATTGCTGCATGTTTCTGGGACTGCCCTCAAAGGAAGATGGTAAAATGACCGTCTTGCCAATGGGAATACCTTTCTCATCAGATTGTTTCAGGAGATGTTCCTGGAGTACGCAATAATCCTCCACTTTTAAATCCTTTTGGTGTTGACGGATAAAATTTAAGCGATTAGCCTCGATTTTCACATATGCATCCACTAAGTACTGCTGTGTTAGTTTGCCACCATTCAGGACAGGATTGAACCGATTCCGTACAGACAACAAATAGCAGTAATACTGGAGCTGTGTAACCCTACGTTGACTTTGGCCTTGATGCTTGAGTCCCTCATGCCAAGCTTGTTCTCCATGAGGGAAAAATAAGGGATACAGTAATGCATCTAAATTGCTGTGTAGAATACTGACTTGCTGTGTTTTTGGGGCCAAGGGGTTATTTGGATCAGGTTTCAAATGAATTAAAATGTCTCTATTGAATGGTGGCTCTCCATCAGCATTTTCAAAGACCACTGCAACTTCATGGACAGTAGGATTGTTATAGCGTCTAGGGTCTTGCTGTCTGTCTTGTTTAATGGCCATGATAATATTTGGCATGACGGTGCCATGTTCTACTGCCTTCTGTTGTTCTTCTAATTCAACGTCACGTAACATTTTGTAGGCCGAAACAAAGGGATTAATATTATCCAATTGAAGAGCAATGATACTCATTAAAGTAGGATTACATTTCACATTTTCTGGAGACTGTATCCGTTGTTCTACAGCGCTTGCAGTATCTAAAATGTAGAGTTGTGCATATGCTGGAGGTTGATCTTGAGCAGGATGGAGTGTTCCCGTGCGATGATAAATTTGCCCATGAATTCGGAAACAGTAAGGGCCGTGTCCAGGTGGTGGAGAAACATGGGCACCCATGGAGGCAAAAGCAAAAGAACTATTAATGCTCCTGATATTCTCCATCAAATTTTTACTGTACTCACTCTCTCCTTTCAGCAGACGTTGGAAGACCTCCAGGTATTGAGGTAATGGTACCTTTACTTTTCCCTTGTGGCAACAAAGAGTAAAGTGTTTA
The DNA here is from genome assembly GCA_033576535.1 of Allobates femoralis. Lineage (NCBI taxonomy): Eukaryota > Metazoa > Chordata > Amphibia > Anura > Aromobatidae > Allobates > Allobates femoralis. The sequence continues at coordinate 213,949,521 of JARQOC010000003.1, forward strand.
TCTGATGGGCGTTCATCAGTAAAATGTCGAGCCTCACAATGTTCACATATTACATTCATGAAACCACAGGCATGTTCTGGAATGGCAAAATCCTGATCAATATATCCCATTGGATGAGGGAAAGGTGAAGATAAGAAAGGTAGAAGTTTATTGTGTAATCCTACATAGATGAGACGTGGAAGGGACGTAGATTCAAAACATTCCATAAATGAAGAAGTTGAATATATATTCCGTTCTGCCTCTTGCAATGTTGAAGTGGAAAAACTTTGTCGTTCGTCACGACGTGATGCAGCCAAATGGGTCAAGCGGACTGTTCTAGATGTAGACGACTCTGTATCTTGACGCATCTGTCTTTTCCTTTTAAGCCTCAAAATGTTACACTGTTTGCTGTATGGCGTCTCCTCAGCAGAGTGTTTTCGTTTAGATGTGGCCTTGCGATGTGGTAAACGCTGTTCAGTTGTAGTTAACACAGTAGAAGAAGAGATGGCAGCAGTATGGGGATCAGACAAAGAGGTGGCAGCAGTATGAGGATCAGACAAAGAGGTGGCAGCAGTATGAGGATCAGACGAAGAGGTGGCAGCAGTATGAGGATCAGACGAAGAGGTGGCAGCAGTATGAGGCTCAGACGAAGAGGTGGCAGCAGTATGAGGGTCAGACGGATCTTCTGTATGCATGAACTCTTGTTGTTTGCGTCTTTGACGGGCAGGCATGGATTTTTTGCCTAATCCTTCCGTCCTTCCTTCCAAAGACTCTTTTGAAACCCGTGTTTTCAAAGGAGCCTTTTCCTTATCCAAGCGAAGTCGTCTTTCTTCAGAACTCTCCTCAGCACGCTTCTTGCACATACGGACAGACTCCTTTTGAACCTTTGCTTCTTTTTTTTCCATGGAGGTCATGGGAGGTGTTAAAGGCTGTTCACTTGGTAGAATGTCACTACACGAAGAGGCAGGAGTAGTATCTTTGTCAGACGGTTCTTCAGTGACAGTAAGTTGTTGTTTTTTCCGTCTGCCTTGCGCATCCATGTCTCTTTTTGACTTTCGTTGACTTCTTTCTTCAGAAGACAGTTCAGCAATAAGTTTCTTCGAGTCCGCCTTCGCAACATCCAACCGAAAACGTCTCATTGGAGAAGACAGTTTGGCAATGCGTTTCAGTTTAGCAGCCTTAACACGTTGTAAACGAAGACGTCTCTGTTCCGAAGTCTCCTCTGCAATGCGTTTGGCCTGAGCCGCCTTAACACGATCTAAGCGAAGACGTCTATTTTCAGAAGTCTCCTCAGCAGTGCGTTTCGCCTTAGCAGCCTTATCACTATCTAAGCGAAGACGCCTCTCTTCTGAAGTCTCCTCTGCAGTGCGTTTCGCCTTAGCAGCATTACGAAGATCTAACCGAAGACGTCTTTCTTCCAAAGTCTCCTCTGCAATGCGTTTGGCTTTAGCAGCCTTATCACGATCTAAGCGAAGACGTCTCTGTTCCGAAGTCTCTTCAGCAGTGCGTTTCGCCTTAGCAGCCTTATCACTATCTAAGCGAAGACGCCTCTCTTCTGAAGTCTCCTCTGCAGTGCGTTTCGCTTTAGCAGCCTTATCACGATCTAACCGAAGACGTCTCTCTTCCGAAGTCTCCTCTGCACGCTTCTTCTTAGGCGTAGATGCAGCCTCCTTAGCAAGAACGATATTTTTTGTTGGAGAGCTCATCTTAGTAAGAATAGTCAGTGAATCAAATCCAAAATGAGCTAGAGTGTGTTAGTTAAGGAAACAATCAATAATAACTATGTCTAAATAGGCAAAAATAATAAAAGGAAAGTGTGTATTTCAATAACCTGTGAAAATGAAATGATGAACTTCTTTAAAGTACGAAAGAAATATTTCACGATGTTTACTGTATGGAGTAGTGAATGGCAATCAGTGTGTTTAAAGTCCTTTAAAAGAGACTTCAAGGCAATACAAATGGATGTAAGGGCCCTTTGAGAGGCGCGTTGTAAAAGCAGATTTCCAACATTGTAAAAAAAGCGGTTAAATTACCGATATGACAGGAAGTTCCGCATAACTGGCAGCAGGGGTGGAGTTGCAGAAGGTGGTGCAAAATGGGAGAAGTAGTGTTATTTTATACCTTAAACGTAGGGTTTTGGGATTATAGGGAAAGTACTGTTTTTTGTGTTTCTTGCTGGAGTTGGTGGAAACAGTGTCATTAGCAGTGAGCGTGAAATGGCACAATGTGACCCAAGCATGGTGAAAATAGAAATAAATCCACTTCTGGAGTACATGGTGAAACAGGCATGTCAATGTAAAAATCAACGTTAATCAGGCGATGTAGCGTGACCTTACGCAACCGCAGCCGTGGTGACGGTTATGGTGAACTTACGTTGATAATGGAAATATTTGCACCTGTTATGGAATAATGTAAATCAGCATGTACAACACGCGTGTGAAAGGGGCCCCAGTCGGTCATACAGTGTAAAATGGCATGCAAGCAATATATTTGGTATTTAAAAGTAGTTAATGTCCTACTTTGACGACAGGCCCTTTCACATTAGCGGTAATTAGAAATAGCATGAGATGCGGTTAAAAAACTCTATCTGCAGCATTTGGTGCATAGCCGCAGCATAACCGCTGCACTTGCGTTAATCGCCATAGTCAGTATATAGTTACTTGCGGCAGGTGCGGCAATTAGGGTTTAGCACTTGCGGCAGGTTGTGAGGCGATAAAAAACGGTGGGCGACCGTGATTTATTTTGCGGCAGCACCTGGCGCAAGAGCCAAAGTGCACTTGCGGCATCTGGCGCAAGTCCCTATATACTGACTATGGCGATTACCGGAACCGGACCGCAAGTGCAGCAGTTATGCAGCAGCTATGCAGCAAGCAGTGCAGATGCAATATTTTCACGACATCTGCCACGATTTAAAATTAGCGCTGATGTGAAAGGGACAGGTAGCATTACATCCAAAGTGTTAAATATAAGACAGTTAGTAGTCCTACATATTAATTAGTATGAAATATAAGCAAAATAGCATATAATGGGTTAATGTACTCATAACAGTGTAACGACACACTGCACGTAGAAATAAAATAAAGAACAGTCTGTAACAGGTTAATATAGCACTGGCACGCGTACAAAATACGGCACGATCAATAAAATGAAACATAGTATTAAAGAAATTAGTATTAAAATGGCAGTAGTAGACCACATAGTGACATAGGCAGTGAATAGCCAAGACAATAGAAGGGGTTAATGTACTACTTGCACTCCTATAAAACAGTGTAGAAGAGAAAATAAGAAAGAAAAGGTATAGAAGAGGTTAATTGTCAAATGTAATGAGTACAGCATATAGGGACACAGTCAACCTCCCTGGCGGTATGAATCTTTCAGGAATTTTGTGCTAAAAGCGGTACCATTTACCCGCGGTCGCGGCAGATGCGGTGAAAAAACCGCATCTGCCGCACTTGCCGCATAGCCGCCGCACTCGCGGCGCGGTTGCGGTAATCGTTATAGTAAATATAGGGGGACTTGCGGCAGGTGCGGCAAGTGCGTTTTTTTTCGCGGCCGCACCTGCTGCAAGTGCAAAACCGCACCTGCCGCACCTGCCGCAAGTCCCCCTATACTTACTATAGCGATTACCGCAACCGCGCCGCGAGTGCAGCGGCTATGCGGCAAGTGCGGCATATGCAGTTTTTTCACCGCATCTGCCGCGACCGCGGGTAAGGCCGAGCTTGACTCGGGGTTACCGCTTCTGGCAGTGAATGTTAACCTCGAGTCAGGCTCGGGAATACCGCTAGGAAGGTTTGAATAGCAAACAGAATGGAAGGGGTTAATGTAGCAGTTTGAACCCTATAAAACAGTGTGACAGAAAATTAATATGCAAAAGGCATAGAAGAGGTTAATGTAGAAATGCCCTTAGTACAGCACATAGTGAGATAGCAAGTGGAAGACAAATAGAATAGAAGGGGTTAATTTTCAAATGTAATGAGTACAGCACATAGTGACACAGTTAGTGAATAGCAAACAGAATGGAAGGGGTTAATGTAGCAGTTTGAACCATATAAAACAGTGTATGGGAAAAGTAAAATGCAAAAGGCATAGAAGAGGTTAATGTAGAAATGGCCTTAGTACAGCACATAGTGAGATAGCAAGTGTAGCACAAATAGAATAGAAGGGGTTAATAAAGTTAGAAAAAAAGATGTCAATATGGTGAAAGGTACCTAATATGAAATTAGTATAAAGAAGGGGTTAATAAAAGCATAGGCATTAGGAATATATACTCTGATGTGAGATTTTACTGTGAAAACAGCTTTTTAACTTTTACATAGTTCACAAATTCAAATTTCGCGCTCTAAGATGGCGGACGCGAAAAGTTCATTCATAAAAAGCCGGCAGACGCCAGCCGCAATGTGATTGGAGAGCGGAAACTTCATAAACATGGCGCCATGAATCCGATTGGTCGGCGCTACTGTGTGAAGATGCCGCTGTCCAATCACTACACAGCGGGGCGGAGCTACAGACTTCCACCCTCCCGAATAGTGTGGCCGAAAATCGAACCAGGCGCTCGGCAAGGAAAGTGCCGCTTTCCCCGCTGAGCGCCGACCAATCGGAAGCAAACCGCCATATCCAACATTTCAAAAATGGCGCCGCGATTGTGATTGGAGGACGCATTCCCATAGAGATGCATTGAGAAGTGAGGCGCGATTCTGATTGGTCAGCGGAAGCACACAGCGACCAATCGGAATCGCGCCTCACTTCCCATAGACATACATAGCGGTGTGTCGCCGATTTTATGGCCGGGCCCCTGGTTCTATTTTCGGCCAGGGGACTCGCCTCTCAACTCGCAATGAGCGGTTGGCGGACATTACTCGCGCCTTCTCAACGACTCGCAATCATTGCGAGTCGTTGGTGATACGCTAGCTATCGCCGCGAAGCGCTCATTGCGAGTTTCCGGCTCCGTGGAACGACGGATGAGAGGCGAGTCCCCTGGCCGAAAATAGAACCAGGGGCCCGGCCATAAAATCGGCGACACACCGCTATGTATGTGTATGGGAAGTGAGGCGCGATTCCGATTGGTCGCTGTGTGCTTCCGCTGACCAATCAGAATCGCGCCTCACTTTTAGCGGTAAATTTGAAACTCCAAAAGCGCCCATTCTATGTGTATGGGAAGTGAGGCGCGATTCTGATTGGTCAGCGGAAGCACACAGCGACCAATCGGAATCGCGCCTCACTTTCCATAGACATACATAGTGGTGTGTCCGCGATTTAATGGCCGCAAAAGAGAACCAGAGACCCGGCCATAAATTTGGAGAGACGCCGCTAATGTATGTCTATGGGAAGTGAGGCGCGATTCTGATTGGTCGCAGTGTGCTTCCGCTGACCAATCAGAATCGCGCCTCACTTCCCATAGACAAACATTAGCGGTGTCTCGCCAAATATATTGCCTGCCTTCTGGTTCTATGCACGGGGCTGGGCTATTCCCGGTAAAAAAAAAAAAAATTTTTTTTTTATGTATCTTTCTTTCTTATCTATTTTTCTATCTTTTTTTCTTATCTATCTATCTATCTATCTATCTATCTATCTATCTATATCATAATATATATATAGAAAAATAGATAAAAATAAAGATACATAAATAGTAAAATTGATAAAAACAAATAAAAAAAAAATAGAAAAATATTTTTTTGTGACCAAAAATATCCGAGCCCCGTGGCCGAAAATAGAATCAGAAGGGCGGCAATATATTTGGCGAGACACCGCTAATGTTTGTCTATGGGAAGTGAGGCGCGATTCTGATTGGTCAGCGGAAGCACAGAGCAACCAATCAGAATCGCGCCTCACCTCCCATAGACATACATTAGCGGCGTGTCGGTAAATGTATGGCCGGGTCCCTGGTTCTCTTTTGCGGCCATAAAATCGCGGACACACCGCTATGTATGTCTATGGGAAGTGAGGCGCTGTTCTGATTGGTCGCTCTGTGCTTCCGCTGACCAATCAAAATTGCGGCGCACTTCCCATAGACATAGAATGGAGAAAAATCGCCAATTCTTTCTCTATGGGAAGTGAGGCGCGATTTTGATTGGACAGCGGAAGCACACAGCGACCAATCAGAATCGCGCCTCACTTCCCATAGACATACATAGCGGTGTGTCCGCGATTTTATGGCCGCAAAATAGAACCAGAAGGCCGGGCATAAAATTGCGGACACAACACTATGTATGTCTATGGGAAGTGAGGCGCGATTCTGATTGGTCGCTATGTGCTTCCGCTGTCCAATCACAATCGCGCCTCACTTCCCATAGAGATAGAATGGACGATTTTTCTCCATTCTATGTCTATGGGAAGTGCGCAGCAATTCTGATTGGTCAGCGGAAGCCCAGAGTGACCAATCAGAACAGCGCCTCACGTCCCATAGACATACATAGCGGTGTGTCCGCGATTTAATGGCCGCAAAAGAGAACCAGGGACCCGGCCATACATTTGCCGACATGCCGCTAATGTATGTCTATGGGAAGTGAGGCGCGATTCTGATTGGTCGCTGTGTGCTTCCGCTGACCAATCAGAATCGCGCCTCACTTCCCATAGACAAACATTAGCGGTGTCTCGCCAAATATATTGCCGGCCTTCTGGTTCTATTTTCGGCCACGGGGCTCGGCTATTTCCGGTAAAAAAAAATAAAAAATTTTTTTTATGTATCTTTCTTTTTATCTATTTTTCTATCTTTTTTCTTATGTATCTATCTATGTATATCATAATATATATAGAAAAATAGATAAAAAATAAAGATACATAAATAGAAAAATAGATAAAAAGAAATAAAAAAAAAAAAAAATAATAATTTTTTTTTGACCAAAAATATCCGAGCCCCGTGGCCGAAAATAGAACCAGAAGGGCGGCAATATATTTGGCGAGACACCGCTAGTGTTTGTCTATGGGAAGTGAGGCGCGATATTGATTGGTCAGCGGAAGCACACAGCAACCAATCAGAATCGCGCCTCACTTCCCATAGACATACATAGCGTTGTGTCCGCGATTTTATGCCCGGCTTTCTGGTTCTATTTTGCGGCCATAAAATCGCGGACACACCGCTATGTATGTCTATGGGAAGTGAGGCGCGATTCTGATTGGTCGCTTGGTGCTTCCGCTGTCCAATGAGAATCGCGCCTCACTTTTAGAGGTAAATTTGAAACTCCAAAAGCGCCCATTCTATGTCTATGGGAAGTGAGGCGTGATTCTGATTGGTCAGCGGAAGCACACAGCGACCAATCGGAATCACGCCTTACTTCCCATAGACATACATAGCGGTGTGTCTGCGATTTTATGGCCGCCAAAGAGAACCAGGGACCCGGCCATAAATTTGGCGACACGCCGCTAATGTATGTCTATGGGAAGTGAGGCGCGATTGTGATTGGCTGGCGGCAATAGACCGCGACCAATCAGAATAGCGCCTCACTTCTCATAGAGATAGAATGGACGATTTGTCGTCCATTCTATGGCAATGAGAACATAAGAGAAGAGGAGGTCAGAGCGGAAGATGGCGGAAAGAAGAGAGAAGACCCCCGGGGCCGGACGAAGAGGACGCCTGGGCGGACGGAGGACTTGTGGATCGGACGGAGGATGAGATGAAGAAGAAGGCATGTAAGTGATTGACGGCGGCGGTGGGTTAGGGGACGGCGGGGGCTTAGGGTGTAGCGCCTTAGGGGATAGCGACAGTGGTGGGGGACAGCAGCGGGAGCTTAGGAGGCGGCGGGGCTTAGGGTGTATCGTCGGGAGGCGGCGGGGCTTAGGGTGTATCGTCGCTTAGGATGCGGCGGGGCTTAGGGGGTAGGGACTTAGGGTATCGGCGCTTAGGATGCGGCGGGGCTTAGGGGGTAGGGACTTAGGGTATCGGCGCTTAGGATGCGGCGGGGCTTAGGGGGTAGGGGCTTAGGGTATCGGCGCTTAGGAGGCTTATGAGGTAGGGGCTTAAGGGCGGCGGGTGCTTAGGGGGTAGGGCTTAGGGGCGCCGGAGGCTTAGGGGCTTAGGAGCGGCGGGGCTTAGGAGGTAGGGGCTCAGGGGCGGCGGTGCTTAGGGGGTAGGGGCTTAGGGGCGGCGGGGCTTAGGGGGTATCGGCGCTTAGGATGCGTCGGGGCTTAGGGGGTAGAGGCTTAGGGGCGCCGGAGGCTTAGGGGCTTAGGAGGTAGGGGCTTAGGGGCGGCGGTGCTTAGGGGGTAGGGGCTTAGGGGCGGCGGGGCTTAGGGGGTATCGGCGCTTAGGATGCGTCGGGGCTTAGGGGGTAGAGGCTTAGGGGCGCCGGAGGCTTAGGGGCTTAGGAGGTAGGGGCTTAGGGGCGGCGGTGCTTAGGGGTAGGGGCTTAGGGGCGGCGGAGGCTTAGGGGCTTAGGAGCGGTGGGGCTTAGGGGGTAGAGGCTTAGGGTATCGGCGCTTAGGGGCGGCGGTGCTTAGGGGGGTAGGGGCTTAGGGCGGCGGGGCTTAGGGGGTAGGGACTTAGGGTATCGGCGCTTAGGATGTGGCGGGGCTTAGGAGTTAGGGTATCGGCGCTTAGGATGCGGCGGGGCTTAGGGGGTGGGGGCTTAGGGTATCGGCGCTTAGGATGCGGCAGGGCTTAGGAGGTAGGGGCTTAGGGGCGGCGGGTGCTTAGGGGGTAGGGGCTTAGAGGCGGCGGAAGCTTAGGAGGCGGCGGGGCTTAGGAGGTAGGGGCGGCGGGGCTTAGTGGTGCGGCGGGGGCTTAGGGGGTAGGGGCTTAGGAGCGGCGGAGGCTTAGGAGGCGGCGGGGCTTAGGAGGTAGGGGCTTAGGGTGGCGGGTGCTTAGGGGGTAGGGGCTTAGGGGCGGCGGAGGCTTAGGAGGTGGCGGGGCTTAGTGGTGCGGCGGGGCTTAGGGGGTAGGGGCTTAGGAGCGGCGGAGGCTTAGGAGGCGGCGGGGCTTAGGAGGTAGGGGCTTAGGGGCGGCGGGTGCTTAGGGGGTAGGGGCTTAGAGGCGGCAGAGGCTTAGGAGGCGGTGGGGCTTAGGAGGTAGGGGCTTAGGGGCGGCGGGGGGTGGAGAGCAGGAGCGGGGCTTGGGCATGGGGCTGTAGTATACCATAGCGATGTAGACTACAGCCCCATGCAGTGGCTTTTTTGGCGGGGCATGGGGCTGTAGTATACCATAGCGGTGTACACTACAGCCCCATGCTGTGGCTTTGTTCGCGGGGCAACGACTCGCAATGCCCGCTTTGCGGGCATTGCTTCGCGAGTCGGCGACTCGCAATGCCCGCATTGCTTCGCGAGTCTGCAACGACTCGCAATGCCCGCGGCCCCGACAGAGTCCTGGAGAAATTTCCCAGCTACGCGAACAAAGCCACAGGAAGTAGCGCCGGTCTGACGGAAGTCAGCTACTGCAATTATATAATAGATACAACATAATTTGTATTACAATTGATTAATTTTTGTATATCATTGCCCACATTGATCTTATATGTTAGCAGTGTATACTGACACATTGTGCATTTGGGGCATGTACATTTGAAAAAACCTTTGCAAGTTAGCCAGATTTTTCCATTGCTCTTTTGCAGTATATATAGACTGGGGGAAAGAATGGCACCTATTGATCTCCCTCTACTTCGGTACACACGCCAATCCTTCTTTCAAAATTGCATTCAGGTCCCGATCTTGATATAATATAGGGACATATCTATTGATAATCGTTCTTATATCATTAAATTGGTAACTATATTGGGTACTAAAAATGATTTTATCCTCCATATTTTTGGATTTCATTGGAATTAATGTTGTTGCATCATCTTCTGATTCATTATTCCTATTTTCATGGTTATGTTTTTCATAATTTTTTTTAATAACCAATTCAATTTGTCTCTTCTTATAACCTCTTTCTAATAGCCTAGATGTCACTACTTCTACTTGTTCTCTAAATAATTTGTTATCAGTACAATTTCTTTATATTCTCTTGAATTCACCATAAGGATCCGGGCAAATCCGGGGCAATCCGGGAGTAGGCAATTAGAGGAGATATTTTCCTCTCGGACTCAAAAACGTTGCAAGCAACGTTTTTGTGTCCATGAGAGAATTCTGAATTCTCCTGGATTGTCCCGGACAGATAGAAATCGAATGGCAGAGAGCTGCCATCCGGCTTCTATCCAGCCCCATAGTATACTATACACGGACAGCCTTGGATCGGATCTGACCAGCAATGTGAAGCCAGCCTAATGGCAGCTTTACACGTCCCAATATCGTTCCGATATTGGGTGCAACGGCACGGCAGCGCGTACGTTTTTAGAACTAGTCCAAGATCGCATAGGAGATGTTACACAGGGAGATATCGGCAGGCTACTCAACTGCGATGTCTACGCCCCCTCCTTTGCGCTGTGTATGAGCGACCCAGGGAACGACCATTTAACATGGGAGTGAATAGGGGAAGTTGTGCTCCAAATCGTAGTTGCGTTGTCACACAGCACGATCCTGCCAGATCGTCAAGCCAATATCGGCCAGTTGGAGAGCCTGCCCAATTCCCCAATGATATCGTTTTGGCATCGTTCTTGCATCGCATTGCTCATTTACACCACACAACGCACAAACGATATCGGCGGCAAAGCACGAACCACGTAACTTTTTATCGTTCTTGGACAACGATATCGTGCCGTGTAAAGCGGCCATAAGACTCAGAAATCCTCAGAACATCGGAATATTTGAAAGACACATTGTCGGTTGTTAATTACTTGAAAAATTTAAAATGGTCTGGCAAATCTATTTAGGCTGGTTTATGAATGCGCATTGCTAAAGATAAGTGTCTTCTTTTACTCCTTTTAGCTTAGATTCAATTTTCTTTTTTCATATTTAGTCACTAAATAGTGCTACTTAAATTTATATATCTAGACTGTGTTTAAGTGCACTAACACTGGTAGGAATTAGTACTGCATCTATAAATGTAATCTTTTAATTATAGTTTTTCTCTGCAAGTTCCTCTCCTGGTTCCTTTCCTGGTTAAGTTTTGTTCATGTGATGTAATGAGTTTATTTTCGTCTATCCACCTAAATTAGCAATAACTGTCGTATCACACCATCTACAGAAATGTAGTGGCTACACTGACGAGACAAATGAAATGATTATTCACAGTATTGGATATATTTTGGAACATCATTTTTTCATGTTCAATAAAGAATATTATTTGCAAACCAAAGGTTGCCCAAATAGGCTCATGTTTTTCACTGTGTTTAGCCGCTCTATTTGTAGCATGGAGGGAAGAGAGTACTATTTTTTACAAATAAAAATCCTTTTAAAAAGGACATAGAGTTATATGTGAGGTATTTAGATGATGTCCTACTTGTATGGGTGAGTAAGGCTGGGGTCACATTTAAAACATGAATTGCATTCACCGCATCCGGATCCGGTGAACGCAATACCGGTCACACACATTTTTTTACAAAAATATGTGCAGAATACCGCACTGTTGTAACCGGATGGCTCAGGATGTGTACACCCACTCAGGTGGGCTACACCTACAATGCCCCCATGCCACGGGCTCCTCCGAGCTCCGTGCATGTTCCCCTACCTCCCCCCCCATATCTGTATAGAGGGGTGCCTGCACCCCTCTGTTAGAAGTATCCCTAAATGTGGCATAAACACAGTGATTACAGTACAAATAATAGTTGTATAGTTACGTGCATCTTCATGAACTCGCAATATCTCTCCATGGGCGGGTCTGTGTGCTTCTGCCTCCGCCCATGAAATCATGATGCCCGCCCCCTCTGGCCTTCACCCTGTATTTTCAGGGCGGCCGCGTCATAAAAGGGGCGGGGCTATCGGTATGACGCCCCTTTCATGACGCGGCCGCCCTGAAAACACAGGGAGAAGGCCAGAGGGGGCGGGTATCATGATTTCGTGGGCTGAGGCAGAAGCACACAGCCCCGCCCATGGAGAGATATTGCGAGTTCATGAAGATGCACGTAACTATACAACTATTATTTGTACTGTAATCACTGTGTTTATGCCACATTTAGGGATACTTCTAACAGAGGGGTGCAGGCACCCCTCTATACAGATATGGAGGGGAGGTAGGCAGGGCCGCAGCATCCATGAGGCGACATGAAGTGTCAGTCTCAGGCGGCGGGCCCTGCTGGTAGACATGGGGCGGCATCATCAGGAGCGCCTGGTGGTAGTGCGGCCCCCTGCAGATGCCGCTCCTACAGTCCTGGCCGCCGACACTGCGACCAGGCTTGGCATATCTGGGGCTGCTGGCGGGGCATCTCCAAACACCCCCCCCTCCAGTGTGGCAGTGTGAGCTGTGTGAGCAGCAGCGGCAGCGGTCTCCAAACACATCCCCCCCCTCCAGTGTGGCAGTGTGAGCTGTGTGAGCAACGGCGGCTGCGGCAGCGGCCGTGGTCTCCAAACACCCTCCCATCCCCCCCCCCCCCGGTGCGGCTGTGTGAGCCGGCTGTGTGAGCCGGCTGTGTGAGCCGGCTGTGTGAGCCGGCTTCATGCTTCACTGTGCCTCGCGCTGACAGGACCTGTGATGATGTCAAAAGAGGGGAGGAGTCAGGCGGGTCACATGATCAGCTCCTCAGTATGCAGCCAGGACTCCACCATGGTGCTGGATGAGGTGAAGTTTATGTGTGGGGCTGAGGATTTACAGTGTAAATTAATGTAGCAGAGCTGTGTATGTATGAGGTATATGGAGTGGAGCTGAGTGTTCAAGGTGTACAGAGTGGAGGTGCGTGTGTATGAGGTGTATGGAGTGAAGCTGTGTATGTACGAGGTGTGCGGAGCGGAATCGTGTGTGTATGAGGTGTGCGGAGCGGAGCCGTGTGTGTATGAGGTGTACAGAGCGGAGCCCTGTGTGTACGAGGTGTACAGAGTGGAGCCGTGTGTGTACGAGGTGTACAGAGTGGAGCCGTGTGTGTACGAGGTGTACAGAGTGGAGCCGTGTGTGTACAAGGTGTACAGAGTGGAGCCGTGTGTGTACGAGGTGTACAGAGTGGAGCCGTGTGTGTACGAGGTGTACAGAGTGGAGGTGCGTGTGTATGAGGTGTATGGAGTGAAGCTGTGTATGTACGAGGTGTGCGGAGCGGAATCGTGTGTGTATGTGGTGTGCGGAGCGGAGCCGTGTGTGTATGAGGTGTACAGAGCGGAGCCCTGTGTGTACGAGGTGTACAGAGTGGAGCCGTGTGTGTACGAGGTGTACAGAGTGGAGCCGTGTGTGTACGAGGTGTACAGAGTGGAGGTGCGTGTGTATGAGGTGTATGGAGTGAAGCTGTGTATGTACGAGGTGTGCGGAGCGGAATCGTGTGTGTATGAGGTGTGCGGAGCGGAGCCGTGTGTGTATGAGGTGTACAGAGCGGAGCCCTGTGTGTACGAGGTGTACAGAGTGGAGCCGTGTGTGTACGAGGTGTACAGAGTGGAGCTGTGTGTGTACGAGGTGTACAGAGTGGAGGTGCGTGTGTATGAGGTGTATGGAGTGAAGCTGTGTATGTACGAGGTGTGCGGAGCGGAATCGTGTGTGTACGAGGTGTGCGGAGCGGAGCCGTGTGTGTACGAGGTGTACAGAGCGGAGCCCTGTGTGTACGAGGTGTACAGAGCGGAGCCCTGTGTGTACGAGGTGTACAGAGCGGAGCCGTGTGTGTACGAGGTGTACAGAGTGGAGCCGTGTGTGTACGAGGTGTACAGAGCAGAGCCACATGTGTACAACATGTACGGAGCAGAGCCGCTTGTGTACGAGGTGTACGGAGCAGAGGCGTGTGTGTACGAGGTGTACAGAGCGGAGGCGTGTGTGTACGAGGTGTATAGAGTGAAGCCGCGTGTATACATTGTGGAGCTGAGAGTGTACAAGGTGTACGGAGCGGAGCCGCGTGTGTACGAGACGTACGGAGCGAAGCCGAGTGTGTACAAGGTGTATGGAGCAGAGCCGAGAGTGTACAAGGTGTACGGAGCGGAGCCGCGTGTGTACGAGGCGTACGGAGCAGAGCCGTGTGTGCTAGGCTTTCGCAGCGGAGCCCAGTGTGTACGAGGTGTACGAAGCAGCGCCACGTGTGTACGAAACGGAGCCACGTGTGTACGGTGTGTACAGAGCGAAGTCATATGTGTACGAGGTGTACAGAGCAGAGCCACATGTGTACAACGTGTATGGAGCAGAGCCGCTTGTGTACGAGCTGTATGGAGCAGAGCCGCTTGTGTACGAGGTGTACAGAGCGGAGGCGTGTGTGTACGAGGTGTATAGAGTGAAGCCACGTGTGTACATTGTGGAGCTGAGAGTGTACAAGGTGTACGGAGCAGAGCCGCGTGTGTACGAGACGTACGGAGCGAAGCCGAGTGTGTACAAGGTGTATGGAGCAGAGCCAAGAGTGTACAAGGTGTACAGAGCGGAGCCGCGTGTGTACGAGGCGTACGGAGCAGAGCCGTGTGTGCGAGGCTTTCGCAGCGGAGCCCAGTGTGTACGAGGTGTACGAAGCGGCGCCACGTGTGTACGAAACGGAGCCATGTGTGTACGGTGTGTACAGAGCGAAGTCATATGTGTACGAGGTGTACAGAGCAGAGCCACATGTGTACAACGTGTACGGAGCAGAGCTGCTTGTGTACGAGGTGTATGGAGCAGAGCCGCTTGTGTACGAGGTGTACGGAGCAGAGCCGCTTGTGTACGAGGTGTACGGAGCAGAGCCGTGTGTGTACGAGTTGTACGGAGCAGAGCCGCTTGTGTACGAGGCGTACGTGGTGTACGGAGCGGAGTGTGTACTAGGTGTACGGAGCGGAGCCATGTGTGTACCAGTGGTGGCCCCCCCGAGCATGCCGCTCCTATAGTCCCGGACGCCTCTGCCGGCAGCATTCTTCTCCCAAGTCCTTGCCGCCTCTGTCCACCCCTCTGCAGCTCAGCACGGCGGGGAACAATGATGTCATCACTTAGCGCCGCTGTGCTGAGACGTGCAGAGCGGCAGAGGAGATGCTGAGGAGAAGAGGTATTTACTTTTTATTTTTTTAATAGTTTTTTTAGTGAGTACACTGATGGGAAACTATGTAATGTACAATATAATATAGGACAATGGGGGTGCAATATACTATATGGAGAACTATTGTGGCCCATTATATTATATGGAAGACTATGGGGGTGCATTATACTATAAGGAAGGCTATAGGGGATGCATTATACTATATGGAGGACTATGAGGGTACATTATACTATATGGAGGACTATGGGGTCCTATATGCTGTATGGAGAGCTATGGGGTGCAGTATGCTATATGGAGGACTGTGGGGGTTCATTATGGTATATGGAGGACTGTGGGGTGCATTATACTATTTGGAGGACTGTGGAGGTGCATTAATCTATATGGAGGACTGTGGGGATGATTATTCTATATGGAGGACTGTGGGGCTGCATTATTCTATATGGAGGACTGTGGGGTGCATTATACTACATGGAGGAGTGTGGGGGTGCATTATTTTATATCAAGTACTGTGGGGGTGAATTGTTCTCTATGGAGTTCTGTGGGGGTGCAATATGCTATTTGGAGGACTACGGGGTGCAATATACTATATGGAGGACTGTGGGGGTGCGTTTTTCTATATCGAGTACTGTGGGGGTGCATTCTATTTTATAGAAGACTATGGGGGTGCATAATATATGGAGGAATGCGGTATACTATGTGGAATACTATGGGGGTGTATTATATTATATGGAGCAAATTATACTATATGGAAGCCATTATAATATTTGGAGGGCTCTGTGGGAGGCATGATAATACTTGGAGGCTACAAGGGAGCCTTTATACTTTATGAAGGGCTATTTGAGGGCTGTGTTGGGGGCCATTATACTGTACATAGGTCCATTTTACTACATGGAGGCCTGGGCAGGGGTCATAGTTGGGGATCGTTTTGTACTGGGGTAGTTGCAGGAGGTGCAGTAGGGTCATCATACTGTGCGTGTGGAGGAATGCACTGTGGGGGATCATACAGTGTTTGTGGGCACTTTTGTTGGCATCACACTTTAGAGGGGCAATGCAAGGGGAATCTAGGGGCTTCAGTAGGAGGAAAATTACTTTGTAAAGGCTGACATATTGTGAGAGATGTACCTATGTGACCCAGCCAAATATTGCTTTTGTTGGGGGGTGCCCAATTAGAACTTCTGCTATGGGGCCCTATGATTTCTATGATGCAGGATGCATTGTCCCTCTGCTGCAGGACTGATTGGCCATAACTTAGGCTGGTTTCAGATTTGCATTTGTGTCTGCATGCGCAGGGCATGCAAACGCAGGGCAAACGCTGCCATACTGATGTGAACGAAGTGGAGATTCTCATCAGTATGGTGCTCGGCCAGCCAATCAGTGATCTCGACGGCGGCCGGGAGGCGGAGATCTGTGGCGGAGATCCTCCACCTCCCAGCCGCCGACGACGAAATTTCAATGTGATCCGCAGCGTTCTCCTGCGCCGCCATGCGGAGGACAGTGCGGATCCATTGAGCTCCATGCATTGTTTGTGCACTCGCGGGCACTTGCTGATAAAACAAGCACCTGTGAACGCACAAAAAATGCAACATGTTGCATTTGGAGGGCGGAGGAGGGTGTATAAATTATGCGCAAACATAGGAGCGCAGCGTTTGGCTACGTTCTGTTACGCTTGCGTTCCGAATGCAAATGTGAAACCACCCTTACACACCAGGTCCAGTGCTGCCCCTTGGTACATTCAGGCATCCAGCCATCTTTCTCCTGAGCAGCGGTTGGTCGGTGGTGCTCTTCCCCCTTCCTGCTCCCATATCCTTTGCTCAACCCAATAGGAAGGACCCTGTTATTAATTACATAAAGACAGCCCCGTGTGTGGCGCTTGTGATTGGCTAAGCAATTCGGGAGTAAGTGTGGTCTGTTGGATGGAGAAGAAGCGCCATTTTACCAACTTAGTGCAGTGGCGGCTTGTTGATGCTCAGACTGCAGGTCTTTACCTGTGTTGTGTGGAAGGTGCGGCATGGCGACTTGTCTGAATATTCAGTGCCAGGCAGCTGTCCAGAGTTTTGCAGGCGTGTGCCAGAGGTTGGCAATCGGTTCTGCCTGCAGGACCACGGCTCTGCCAGTTGTCATTATGTGTCTAAATGCTTGTGCCATGCTGCCATTGCCATTAATGATCCTTGTTCTGGATTCTTCTGTGTGGTTCTTGTATGTGCGTGTGATGGCGCAGACATCTTTGTGTGGACATCTTTTTTTTCTGTTTCTGTAAACTAAAATGTCCACTATTTTGCTCATTTTTACAGGATAAATATAAATCTGTAGGAACCAGATTTATTTTTATCAATTAAAAATTTTTTCTAGCGGGGGGGGGGGGGGGGGGGCGCCGTTTTGCAGTTCGCCTCAGGCAGCAGAGAGGCTTGGTTCACCCCTGGAGGTAGGGGAACATGCACGGAGCTCGGAGGAGCCCGTGGCATGGGGGCATTGTAGGTGTAGCCCACCTGAGTGAGTGTCCGGTCTCTAGGGGGGACTAAGCCCCCCCTAGAGACCTAAACCATTCTTTTATTTATTAAATTACCATTTTTACAAGACAAAGAACAGTTTTCTAATGCCGGCAATAGCCGGGATCAGCAAACTATGCAGTTGCCGGATGGCTCAGGATTACACATCCTGAGCCATCCGGTTACTGCACAGCGGATCATAGAACCGCTCCGAAAACTGCAGCCTGCATGATTTTTAACGCAGGCTGCAGTGCCGGAGACGGACACCGGATAGCTTGTGAAGCCATCCGGTGTTTAGCATTGGCTCCTATGAGGAGCGTTTCCTGGTCCGGTTTTGAGTTTTTTGAAAGCTCAAAACCGGATCAGGATTCTAAAAAAAAAACTTAGATGTGACCCTGGCCTAAGGTGAATACAATTCCACAATTCATATCTTAGGCCGGTTTCACATCACGATTTTGGAGCTTCCGAGTGTTTCCGTGTCAAATCGGATACACACAGATGCAATTTTGCCTTCCATGTATTCCTATGGGGCACGGATCGGATCAGATGTGTCCCTATTGGCATCCGAGTTACTCGACATCCGTTGTTATCAGATTTAGTCACGAATCCAAAAATGCAGGCTGCAGCAATTTTGGTGTCTGTGACTCAAAACGGACACCACGGATCCGTGACTGATCCGTAGCGGTCCACATCAAATAAAATGGGTGTCTATGTATGTCGGATCAGTGAAAAAATTGGATCCGATTTTCTGCACTGAGCATGCTTCAAAGCACCATAGGAGTCCCTCCCACTCTCTCTGCAGACTCCATTTTGTTGTGTCTTGTTGTTGGTGCACAATTCCTTTGCTGCACTGCATCCTTGCATGCTGCAGCTCCTGCTCTCATTCTCTCACTTGGACCAGCATTTAGGCTTACAGCCAGGATCCTGCTGGCAACAATGCATGTAGCAGCCCAGAACATACTGGTTAGTGAGTGTTCTGCATATATTGTTCTTTCACCATACATGTTGTTTGCTGTGTACATTCATATGAAGTATTGTGTGTTGGGCCTACTGCATTGTTGTGTGTGATACCTTTCCAAACATGTGTTTGTTTACGTTGGTGCTTGAAGGTGCTGTGGCACAATGTACAAACTACTGCAAATCCTGTGTGCTGTGTCTCGGTTTTCATTGGTGCCTTGCTACATTCTTCTTCAGTTCTTCAAGTGATCTGTTTTGTGCTGACCTCAACAGCAAATATTCCAAACAATGTAGCACCAATCACGGCCATGTTGGTTTGTTGAATGTATTTCTGGTACCTCCTAACTCAGCCCTTACTGTAATGCTTGATATGTATTGGCTAATGTCCACACAGGGGAAGGACAGTGTGTGACCATGTGGAGGTTGACTTTGCCCACACTCAGTGGCCGTGGTGATGTTGGGAGTGTTGTGTATGTGTGGTTTATGTGTGGCAATGTGTTGGCTTTGTCAGACCCTCACTGTTTAAGGACTGATGTTTGAGGATTGTGGTAGGACAAAGATTGTATTTGTTTTTTTGGTTTAGGTTTCAAATATTTAACACTGTTTGGCCTTTACAATTGTGTATTTTTTTTTTAGTTGCAGATACGTACCAGTGTCCGACATCTTCTGTGGCCGTGTGACATGTACTAAACTGCCTTACGGCATGTATTATTTTGGCTTCCCTTTGACTACACGCATGTTTATATTTTATTACCCATCTCATCATCATGTGTTGCCGTGTTTAATTTGATGTGTAAACTGCTTACATACATGAATGTTGTCCCATGTATGTTTGTGTATATATACATGTCACTCTCTCCCTCACTCACGTTCTCTCTCTCTCTATGTCCCCCTCACTCTGTCTCCGTCTCTCTAACCACACACACATGTTTTGACAGATGTGTTCCAAACAATCATTGTGTAATGTTTGTTTTTCACAGAAAACACCAACAACCACACAGGGCCAAATACCTCACCTAAAGGATAGAACACACTTGTTTGCTTTTTGACGAGCAGCATTGCTGTGATGTAACTGTCTATGCTTGGGGTATTGCCAGGGCATTATGTTATCAGGCCATAACAAGTTTTACAATCTAGGTGTAGATCTTACAATGTATGTGTGTAGCTCCCTATCAATGTGAAGTTACATCCATATTAACATAAGTACCCTATGTGAAGAAAGGTTCTCTTCATCAACACCATACTGTTTCATAAAGAGACATGCAAAGCACACTAGGTTACTTTGGCACAAACAAGGTTGCAAAACACATCACCACCATGAGTTGGCCAGGCTGGGGTACTCGGATACTGGGAAGGGTGGGTGGCTGTAACGGGGATCACGGGTGGTTGATTTCACAATTCCGTGGCTTAAATCTCATTGAAAGGTGATTATGGTGGATGTGGGGGAAATGTAGTCGTGACGCCACCTGTGGTACCTGGTAAGTTAGATACCAGCGCTGCCGGCTGCTGTCCCCAGACTTTTACAGCTGGCTCCAACTGGTCCTGGATCGTCTCCTTCTGTCCTGGGTCACCCTCTTGAACACGGGTGCCCGCCTGTCAGCAGCCCTGTCAGGCACGTCCTCTCTGGCAGCCTTACCAGCACTGTGTGCCTAAACTATCTATCAAGTCTCCTGCTGTAACCTAGCATACACCCCCTTTGTGAGCTAATTAATAACCAGTCCACTATGCTAAGTTGGCCTAGTGTTGTGTGTTGAGGACAGACTCCATAAAGGATAAGCCCAAACCCATAGCTACGGATGCACTACACCCTTGGGTTTGGGGTGCCTTAACTCCCTGTGGCGCATAGCCATAGGTGCGCCAGAACCATGAACTCATGTGTATGTTTGTTTGGAACTCTTTATTTTAATACAGGTCTTAAATGTATTTTGAGTAGTGGGGTGAGATGTAGTGTACAATTTTTACATATGTGTATATGTGTGGCCCACAGTAGGTAGCTCAGTATCTGTTTAAATTTTATAGCTGCACAAGTACAACATACAGAATTCTGTGTGGTTGTAGTAGTGTCATTAATATATCTGTTTTATATGTCATTTATGCCTTGTCAATGTTTGCCTTTTTGTATTTCATGGCATCTTTTCAATTGTGAAGAATGTTGTCAAGATCTGGACCAAAGCCAGTTGTTGATGTGAGTTCCAGCCCCTTAGAGTCCCTATAGTGGGTCATGTCAGTGCTGATAGCCTTATCCACATTTTTAAATTTATATTTTTTAGTATTCTTCTGATAGTGATGGTGGTGACGACCAACATGCTGATAGTGAATCTGGGGTTGTGGCGGAGGAGAGTATCCTGCGTTGTATCTGCCTTCCAAATGGCCTTCTCATGAGGTCTGTGACATAAACACATCCCCTATCGAATTTGCAGAGAGAACAGCCTTCAGCTTCTGGAGGGGACACTTCTGAACCATCACACAGTTCTCGGGCAACACGAGCTGGTGGCAGGCGCCGTGTATGTACCCTTCTAACAATGTTGACATGAACACACAACCTCATGCATGTAGTTTGTGTAATTACCACAATATTTCATCCAATAGGGTTCTCAAAGGCCCATCAGAAGGATGTTGATGATTATATAGACCCTCAACTACTCATCCAATTAGTACATCACCGAGTACCCCTATGGGACCACAGGTACCACGAACATGCCAGTCTCATGCACACTCGATGTTACTGGGACGAGGTGTGTGCTGGGGTGCTGAGAGGGTGGAATAGGCTCAATATGTCTGGGGTAAAATAAGAACCGTAAGTTCCTGTATTTATGAATGCCGTCTGGCTACATGTCCATGTCTGTACGCAGACATCTATTTATATGATGTTAGTGAAGGGCAGCTAAAGGCCTGTGTATGCTTTATACATTTCCACTGTGGTGTCTGTTCCAGGGAAGGAGGTGATGAAATGCTGGAGATCTTTGCGGGACAGCTACCGAAGGCAGGTGAAAGAAGAGTTGAGTGTTCCAAGATTTTAGGCATCAACAAGACCAGTGTACAGATGCTCCTGGGAGCTATCTTTCTTAAGACCATGTATGGTGTCGTGTATGTGAGTATGCATCAAGAGATCAAATGCTTATTGTATGCAATATATGGCTTATTGTTTTGGTGGCCCCACCAACATGTAAATGTATGATTTTTCCTCGACAGGACTCACGGGAGCACAATGGAGCAAAAAACAGCTTCTCTTCCACCTCAACCTGTAGCTGCCCTTGTAGAGAACAGCAATGATGATGTTAGCACATCTGGAGCCCCATCCGAGGTAAATCTGGGGTCTGCAGCAGAATCCTGTGAGCCCCGTAGTAGTGCAGAAGCTGGTCCAACTATTCATCCCCACTCTCTGCCCTTAGACGCTGGGCCAGGACCAAGCTTGCCCTCTCAAGTTGGTCACCAGCGCCATAGGGATGGAGACCGGAACATGATCCCTGAGTTTCTAAATCTGTCCCAGGTTCATCAGCAAATGTGGTGCCATCTGTCCCAACAAATATGGAGGGATTCCGTGTTGTTGGGGAGCAGTATCACAACCTAAAGGACACAGTGATGAATCTGCAGGCAGATTTAAAAAAACACACCAATTCTTTATGGCAGTGGCCAGGGAGAAAGAAGGTATGGGGACCGAGAAGCAGCTACATGTCATACAGAGCTGCCAGGAAGGTCTGCTGCAGGCCAGGCGTATGGGGCAGATTGTTAGGGAGGAACTAGACCATCATCCATCCCAGCACACTGTGTCCCATCCTCCTCCAGAATCACCATCCTACCCAGATCAGACACATGAGGCTCCAGCAACGCAGCATATGGCCTTGACTCAACTGCAGGCCCATACATATGTTCCAGGCCAATACTTAACCAACACCATGCAGCCTACCCGTCAGTACCAGATGGGTAATAGGCCACAACCCCAACTAAGACAAACCACCTCTGTCCAACAGCAAGTCACTACCAGCACGTGTTGGCAGACAGGTCAACAGGCCCCTACCACAATGTGTCGTCAAGCCACCACCCTTTAATAGCCCAACAACATGCCTACAGGCAATATCCTGTGGACCAATATTTGCCATCTGACCGACCTCAGTCCTCAACCTGTTCTGTGCCCTCTACATATAATCGGCACATGTTCCCCCGGCCATACCTCACCCAAATAGCCACCACTAATCCAATTAGACCCCACCTTTAAACAACAGTTCCAACTTTTGTGTGTCGCTCCTCTTCCTCAACTGTGAACCACTCCTCGACTCAGGACACTACTAATGTTGTGCCGTCACCTACCATTGTTTTGTGTAGCCCACAAACCCACATAGCACCCATTAGGTTTACAACCCCTACCAATTCCCAACCTGGTGACCCTTCCCCAAGCCCCCACAACGTCTATCATAGACTAGACACCCCCTCGCCTCCACAAATGTAGGTCCTGTTAGGATGTTCCTGTGCAAAATGTTTTGTCACCCTTGATGTTATTTTTTTGGTGATGAAGTAAACAAAAAAAATTATTGCCTTGTCAGTATCTTATTTTCATTTATTAAGTAACCATAGTAGTTTCACATCATGACATGTGGTGACATTGTTAAGTGTGTGTACCTATGAAAATCAAAACCTAACAATGTTTGAAAGGCTCACATGTCTGTACACATGTAGTACATAACAAACACATTCATTGTGTGCGTGGCCATGTGTGTTTGGTAATGTGTTTCTAAACTGAAGTGTGTGTGTTTGTCTCAATAGAGACACATATTGGGTTTAGGCGAATGTCTCCAGAGGCATCTACCTTCAACCATGTACATGAACATATACAGTTATACCTAATAGTGATATAACCACAATATGGGTGTATACCTGATGACCTTTCAAAACACACATAGTTAGTGGCACTGTGTCCAAGCATGAACCCTACAGTCACTATATCATTAGCCACAGGTCCTCGAGTTGTATGCACCACACACAGGGGCGGACCTGCCGTGGTGCAGCTGGTTCAAGGAAGCTTCCTGCTTCCCTTGGATGATCCCACCCCTCCTCTCCTCTGCTGGCCCAACTCCCAGGACTGCAATGCGTGGCTCGGCACAGGTAGGAGCCGCATCACCTACAGCACCCCCCCCCGCTCCTCGCCGCCATCCTCTAGCACCCCACCGCGCTCCTCACCAGCTCACCAGCAGCTCCTGCACCAGGGCCCGCAAGACTCAAGTTCCGCCACTGACCACACACATATGTTACTTACATTGTAAATAGCCAAAACTGTTGTTAATGACACAACAAACATGTTTCTAATGAAAGTATGTATGTTGGAATATATGTACTTGCACACATTGATGTCACAGTATGCACTCCAAACAAGGGCTGACTGGCGACGCAAACCCTGGGTGGCAATATTTTTCCGGCAGCCCTCGGGTGAGGACTGGGGGGTGGGGGAGTGCTGTCGGCCGTCCCGTATCTGTGGGTGGGCGGCCCTAGGTGGGGGCTATTCCACCAGCCCTGCAACACAGAACTGATAAACAATATGTTGTATGTTTGGTGTGATGACTATATTATGTTAATAAGATGTTGTAGAAGTAATATTATGACAAACAGATACATCACATTAATGTCACATAACATAAGTTTATTATACCAAAACATATATCAATCCAGGAGAATAAGGACATGTACAACCAAAGTAAACACAAGAGGATGTGTTACGCGACATTCACCCATCCACAATTTGGTCCTGCCAAGGAATACGCCCTGCATCAGAAATAAAATATTCTGCCATACGATCCCTCATTTGGGCTATGGCAACTGTGGATCTGACTGGAGGATGTGTGAAGTCGTCCATTGGGCTGGGCATGATGTCCTCGGGGGTGATTGGTGGTCTGTCAGTCTTCAGGATGAAGTTGTGAAGAACCACACAGGCCTTCACAACATCATCTATTGTCTTGGATTTCAGATTTATTGCTGTGCACAGCACTCACCATTTTGCCGATAACATGCCGAATGCACCATCCACCATTCTGCGAGCCCTAGTGACTCTGTAGTTGTATGTTCTTCTGGTCCGAGTGAGACCGCGACTTGAGTATGGTTTTACGAGGTTCTGGCACATTTTAAAGGCCTCATCTGCCACTAGCACGTAGGGCATTGGAGGTGCCTGGGTCTCTGGCAGCGGTGTATGTCTTGGGAAGCCAAAATTGTCTCCATAAACTCTTCTGCCCATGTCAGAATTGCTGAAAGCTTGGGAGTCATTGCCCTCTCATAGGCCCCAATATCAACTGCAACACACTGGTAGTCTGCATCAACGATGGCCATGAGGATGATGGATAAATACTTCTTATAATTATAAAACTTGGATGCGCTACCAGCCGGTTTCATTATCCGTATATGTTTGCCATCAAGGGCTCCCTGACAATTTGGAAATTAGCATGTTTCCATAAATTTTCAAGATATTTCAAGCCACTGTTGTGTCGTGGGGTGGGGAATAAATTCGACATGCAGCATCTCCCAGAGTGCCCAACATGTTTCGGCAATTATTCCTGATACGGTAGAAATACCCAGCCGAAACTGATAGTATAAAGATGTTAGGCTCTCGCCAGTTGCCAGAAATCTGGGGAACAAACATAGAAACATAAAATTAGTATACACAGCAACAGCATCAATAGCACAACTAATATAGAGCACAGTTCATGGTGCCACAACGTCTCACTCAATGGCCAAACACAGTTTTTTTGACCATAATGCATAACACTGTTCATTTCATGTACATCTGAAATGCTCAAGCTAAGAACACAGTGACAACCGGAAAGGCAAGGCATGGGCCCCTCCCCTCCCCACCAGTGGCGTAGCTAGCCTGCTCTGGGCCCGGGGGCGAGATCTGCACCCAGGGCCCCTATGTGAAGAGCGGGGGGGGGGGGGGGGTTTGCTGTCAGAGTTTTCTCGTGCCACCCCAAGTGGCGTAGCAAGTGTTTGTGGCGCCCTGGGCGGTGGAAAAATTTGCCGCAGCTGCCGCCCCTAAGAATTGGGCCAAATGGCCACTCTCCTCCTGAACTCTCCATCCTTCTGCACTCCCCATGCTCTATCTTCCTGCACCCTCCATCCTCCTGCACCCTCCATCCTCCAGCACCCTCCATCCTTCAGCACTCTCCATCCTTCAGCGCTCTCCATCCTCCTGCACTCACCATCCTCCTGCGCTCCCCATCCACCTGCGCGCTCCATCCTTCTGTGTGCTCCATCCTCCTGCACTCTTCATCCTCTTGCGCTCTCTGTCCTCCTGCCATCCTTCTGTGTGCTCCATCCTCCTGCACTCTTCATCCTCTTGCGCTCTCTGTCCTCCTGCCATCCTTCTGTGTGCTCCATCCTCCTGCGCTCTTCATCCTCTTGCGCTCTCTGTCCTCCTGCGCTCTCTATCCTCCATCCTCCTGCACGCTGCATCCTTCTGCGCTCTCCATCCTCCTGCACTCCCCATCCACCATCCTGCAGCACCCTCCATCCTCCTGCACGCTCCATCCACCTGCGCTCTCCATCCTCCATCCTCTCTTGCATTCCCTGTCCTCCATCCTCCTGCACTCCCCATCCTCCTGCAGTCCCCATTCTTCTGCGCTCTCCATCCTCCTGCGCTCTCCATCCTCCTACGCTCTCTATCCTCCATCCTCCTGCGCTCTTCATCCTCCTGCGCTCTCCATCCTCTATTCCCTGCAGTGTCCATCCTCTATCCCCTGCAGTTTCCATCCTCTATCCCCTGCAGATCCCATCCTCTGTCCCCTGCAGATCCCATCCTCTGTCCCCCTGCAGATCCCATCCTCTGTCCCCCTGCAGATCCCATCCTCTGTCCCCCTGCAGATCCCATCCTCTGTCCCCCTGCAGATCCCATCCTCTGTCCCCCTGCAGATCCCATCCTCTGTCCCTGCAGATCCCATCCTCTGTCCCCCTGCAGATCCCATCCTCTGTCCCCCTGCAGATCCCATCCTGTCCCCTGCAGATCCCATCCTCTGTCCCCCTCCAGATCCCATCCTCTGTCCCCTGCAGATCCCATCCTCTGTCCCCCTGCAGATCCCATCCTCTGTCCCCCTGCAGATCCCATCCTCTGTCCCCCTGCAGATCCCATCCTCTGTCCCCCTGCAGATCCCATCCTCTGTCCCCCTGCAGATCCCATCCTCTGTCCCCCTGCAGATCCCATCCTCTGTCCCCTGCAGATCCCATCCTCCAGCCTCCCTGTATCCTTCATCACCCTTGCACAGCCTGACACCCTCAGCACCCCTCTCTCACACACCTCTTGGGGGGGCGTTGCAGACTTACCGCGGCTGCCGTGTGCGTCTGCTGTAAGGAGGAGGTGAGGAGGGGCGGGCAGACTGCAAGACAGGAAGTCCCGTCTGCGTCCTCCCTCCTCTCCGGCCGGCACGGCAGCCGGCTGGCAGCACGGGGCACGGTGGCCCCCCAGGGGGCGGACAATGGGCCCCTGATGTCGGGGGGGCCCGGGGCGCTCGCCCCCCCTGCCCCCCCGCTAGCTACGCTACTGCTCCCCACACATAACATGTTCTCAGGACTGAGCAAATGGTTCCAGATTGGTAGCAGGGTTAAAGGTATGTTGCTGTCATAAGCACCTTGTGTAAGGGGCACCTTGGACACTAACATAATGTCAACAAGATCATTGGTAACTCTCAAGTTTGATAGCGTGGTACCTAGGACAAAAGACCGGAGGCGTGTCCTGGCACACACCATGCAGGACACATAGATCCAGAGCTCCCGTGACAGAGACTCTTCAGCGGCGATTATCTCACTCCCAGACCCACTACCGGCTCCCCGCCTGCCTGCCCTAGCTACAGCAGACACCGGAGGACCTGGAAATGCCTAAACTAGCGCTCCGGAGCCGTGAATAGCACTCCAAAGTTTCAAACTTTTTCTCCCCGGGGCCCGCAGCTACTTGCTCCAAAATGTCGCCGACGGAGTCACAGGCACCTCGCTCCCCCCACCTTTCCAGCAGCACGAGGTATGAGGATGGTGAATCTGATGATAACACACCGATCACACCGCGGTGCTTGAGGGGTTTACTGGACTCCCCCCGCAGATCCATGCAGGCAGATATGAGGGGTCTGATTGGGGAGCTGAGGGAGGACATGGCGGCCATGGGGGAACGCACGCGTCATCTAGAGGGCAAAATGACTGAATTCGCTGCTGCCCATAATGAGCTGGCTGGCTTCCACACAATGGACTGTGCTGTTAAAGATCTTAGAGCGGTCACATGGGACCTGGAGGACAAACCTAGGAGGAATAACCTTAAGGTCAGGGGGATTCCTGAGACGGAGGGTGAGGGCGATATCAAGGTCACCATCCATACCTTTCTTTGCACCGTGTTGCCTGATTCCCCTTCTGCTGTCCTACTACCAGAGAAAGCATTCCGGCTGCCCAGACCCCAGTCTATATGCCAAGACCTCCCAAGGGACATCCTGGTCTGCTTATCATCTCCCATGCTACGGGATAAGGTTTTACAGGCCCTGAGATTGAACCCCATCTCCTCAGGTCCCTACAAGAATTGGCAAACCTTCCCCGACCTGTCTCCTGGCATCCTGGCTCGCCGCAGAGACTTTGCCTCCCAGTGCAAGATACTGCGAGACAGAGGCGTTCAGTACTCCTGGAGATCCCCAGTAAGCATAACCTTTCGCTACAAAAGCATGCGGCATTCTTTTTCTTCCCCCTCCAGCAGCCCTTAAAGAATGGGGCCTTGCGCCTTCCTCGGTGTCTCTCTCATCTAGCCCCCGGAAATCAGGGGATCAAGAGCCGTCACCAAAGCAACATGGGACTGTGGAGTGACTTTTACAAGACATTTTGAGAGTTTTCTGGAGCCGTCCATGTCTTGCACGGCCTGATTCATCCGGTTGATGAGGCTGTGATCTCTGGGCATTGGAGTGACCTCCCTATGTATGGTCGTCCCCTTCATCCCCTTGTTGAAACAGGGGGGATTGAGGCTCAGAGTTGTTTATCCCCAACACCCAGCCCTCGATCCCTGGTTGGGGTTGAGCCGGTTGACGTATTATTATTCTTGTCTGTGTTCGTTGCTTGTTTTTTGCTTCTCTCTTGAACCCTTCCCTCCACCTATTCATTCTCTCTACCCTCCTTCCCACTTTATCTAACCCCTTACCCTTTCTGTACTCTTCTTTTCCTTTCCCCTGGTTTCCTCCTTTTTTGTCTAGTGCTCTTGTGCCCTAGACCTTTGATATTGTAAGCACCTGATACACCTTGCACTTTTTTGCCGATCATGAGTCTTAAGGTGGAATCTCTTAATGTAAATGGACTTAATGTCCCGTGCAAGCGGGCAATCTTGTGGCAGCACTTGAAAAGATCACAGAGTGATGTGGTGTTTTTACAGGAGACCCACCTTTTGGAGAAGAATTGCCCCAGGATCTCTTCCCCTCTATACCCCACCCTATATTTTGCTGGGGGACGGGAGTTAAGAGGGCCGGTGTGGCTGTCCTGATCCACAGATCTCTTTTGAATTACTGGGAGTCACGAAATACCCGGAGGTCAGGTTTATTATATTACTTTGCCTCCTGAACAGCAACCCTTTTACCCTGGTCTTAGTCTATGGCCCCAATGCAGGGCAGCTGCGTTACATGAGGTCGCTGTTGGAAAAGGTATCCTCCCTTGCATGCGGCAGCAAAATTATTGCGGGTGATTTCAACATTCCGGTTGATAAACACTTAGACTGCTCTGTACCAGCACTACACAGAACGGATCTTTGCAAGGTAGTCTCTTCTCAACACCAGCATGATGTTTGGCGATACTACCAATCTGATGAGAGAGATTACACTTTCTATTCCCACCGGCATGATACGCATAGCAGACTTGATTATTTTTTAATAGACGATTCTCTGCTGCCTAGGTGCTTACTGTAGATGCATCGTTGAGCTCCATCACATGGTCAGATCACGCCCCTGTCACCCTCAGAATATCTGACTCGGCAGCGGTGAGGCCTCCAGCCAGCTGGAAGCTTAATGAGCATCTGTTATCCTCAGCCAGGAATATTGAGCAACTTTCTGGGGACATTAAAAACTATTTTTTGGAAAATTTTACCCGGATGTACCTCCAGACACGCTGTGGTTTGCCCACAAGGCGGTCCTCAGGGGCTTGCTCATCAAAATGGTTTCCCTTGCTAAACGAAACTATGATAGAAGATTAAAGACCTTGCTCTCGAAACTTAAGTCCCTAGAGGCCCAGCATGGATCTACGCCGTCCGACTTGACGCTCTCCGACTTGCTACAAACTAGAAGGGACCTACGCTCGCTACTCCTAACCAGAGCGGAGCTCCTACTTAAAAAGACAAGAGCAAAATATTATGGTCTGGGAGACAGGGCAGGAAGTATGCTTGCAACATGGATTAAAAAAAGGGAAGTTCAGGCAAAAATTCCCTTTTTAAGCAAGGCTAATGGTTCAACTGTCCGTAACCCCTTGGACATAGCTAGTGAATTTACAGACTACTACAACTCTCTATACAATCTCCAGGGCTCTGGTGATACCCCCCAACCCTCAGCCGATTCGATACACAACTTTCTAAACAAAGCCAAGTTACCAACAGTCTCGGAAGCTCAATTAGCAATGCTAAACGCCCCCTTTACAGAGCTTGAAGTCTTGAGGGTCATCTGTGCAGCCAAAAAATGATCCTCTCCGGGTCCTGACGGGTTCTCTTACCACTATTACGCTTGATTTTCTCATTTACTGGCCCACCCTTTGCTGAATCTTTTCAATTTGTGGCAAGATCAAGGCGAGATAAGAAGAGAGGGCCTCGAAGCAGTTATAGCAACCCTCCCTAATCCAGGTAAGCCTGCTGATACTCTGGGTAATTTTCGTCCAATCGCCCTTCTCAATTGTGATGTCAAAATTTTTGCCAAGCTCCTTGACAATCGCCTTATGGGAGTGCTGCCCTCGCTGGACGTTCAGGACCAAGTGGGATTTGTCCCGGGCCGGCAGCCAAGCGACGGTACTAGGCATCTGGTGGACCTGCTGGAGCTCATTGAGAGGGGGAAGACCCCGGTGCACTCCTGTCTTTGGACGCAGAGAAGGCGTTTGATAGAGTGCACTGGGGGTACTTAGATGCAGTCCTTCAGAAATTCGGGGTACTAGGACGTTTTAAAAAGTCCATCATGGCCCTGTACTCCTCTCCATGTGCTTCGGTGAGGGCTTCGGGATTTCTTTCACCCTCTTTTGATATTTTGCAGAATGGGCAAAGCAAAAATTGGAACAGGACCCTCAGTTTACACATAGCATTATACACAGTAATGAGGCAAACTTTTTGTGAATGGTGAAGTTAACAAAACCACTGCAATTGGTCCGACACTAAACCACAGTGAATAGATCCCTACAAAACTGTTGGAACACAAAAATTAATGGTATGGTGTGGTATATGGGGTATATGGGGTACAAAAATAGTGGGGTCATTCTTCATCAATGGAAATGTCAATGCCACTGGATATCTGAAATTGCTACATGATGATGTGTTGCCCTCTTTATGCACTGAAGATGGCACGTTCCCTGAGCACCACCACACTATGGGTGTCAGGTCTGAGCAATCCTACATGAACAGTTTCCTGGAAAGTGGATTGGTTGACGTGGGCCAGTTGAATGGCCAACAAGGTCACCCGATCTGACCCCCTTAAACGTTTATCTTTGGGGTCATCTGAAGGCAATTGTCTATGCTGTGAAGATACGAGATGTGCAGCATCTGAAACAACGGATACTGGAAGCCTGTGCTAGTATTTCTTCTGATTTCTTCTGTGGTGTTTCAGTGTGTCAGGAGTGGGAGAAGAGGGTTGCATTGACACTCCAACACAATGGGCAGCACTTTGAACACATTTTCTAAGTGATAATAAACTTGTAAATAACTCATGAAAGAATAAAGTTACATCAAAACCAAGCACACCATTGTTTCTCTAATGTATTTCTCAATAGGTTTGATGTGTCACATGACACTCTTCCCATTGAAAAAAATAAAGTTAGATCTAAAATGGCTGACTTTAAAATGGCCACCATGGTCACCACCGATCTGGAAAAGTTTTCCCCTTCCCATATGCTAATGGTCCACAAACAGGAAGTTAATATCACCAACCATTCCCATATTATTTAGGTGTATCCATATAAATGGCCCACCCTGTATGTTTTTCTCTAGACATTTTATCATGATTAGGCCTTATGAAGTGGCCATAGTGTCTCAAAAGGTTGCTTTGCTTTTTCTTACCATCTTTTCAGTTAGGCTGAAGGCACACTGTCGTGCATCAAACAAAGCGTGTTTGATGCACGACAGTGATGAGAGTGTGATGCATGTTTTTGGGTGTGTGTGGTGTGAGTGTGGTGCGTGTGGTGAGTGTGGCTGGCTGTATAGATGTGAGTGTGCTGCGAGTGTGAGGTGTGGTGCGTGTGTTGTGCATGTGATAGAGATGCTGTCCATGGTCATGAAGGACCGCAGACAGCATTTGTCGGGGAATAGAAACTCTTTGGCTGTCAAAGCCACGGAGTTGGTATTTCCCGCTATATCTAACAGTAAGCTATCATGTTGGACCATTGTGACAGCAGCGGTACAAAATGTTTAGCTAATACACTGATGATTTGTGTAAAATAATGAATTCTGGGGTTATTTTAGCTACTAACCCCATCAGCATCCTCTGTGTGGCATGTGTGCGCAGAGGTTGCTGATGCGGCTCAAATCCTGGTGATGAAGGGGTTAATATGATGCTGGTGTGGTGGCACCATGTGTGTAGACAGTGTCCTCACTCTCTGGACACATGGTGTCTTTACACCATGTGTGTGCAGGGGTTAATTGTTCTGTAAAATGTGTTAAACTAATTGTCGGCTTTATATTTTCACTGTAAAAGCTGCCGCTCTGTAAATGGAAATGCTGAGCTGTCCCTGCTGCATGGTGCTGAACACTTCAGGTGCTGAAGCCCTGTCTCGACTTCAGCACCTGGAGTGTTCTGCACCACACAGCAGGGACAGCTCAGCCTAACAAACCAGCAAACAGATATTTGAAGATGTTCGTGTCTCTGGAGTCCCTCGAACATCAAGGTGTAGAATCCTTCAAAGGCTTGCTGTGGTGCATAAACCTACTATTCAGCTACCCCTAAACAGTGCTCACAATCAGAAATTATTGCTGTGGGCCCAGACATACATAAAGATTCATTTTCAAACAGTCTTGTTTACTGATGAGTGCCAAGCAACCCTAGATGGTCCACATGGATGGAGTAGTGGATGGTTGGTGGCCACCATGTCCCAACAAGGCTGCGACATCAGCAAAGAGGTGTAGGAGTCATGTTCTGGCTCGGAATCATTGGGAAACAACTGGTAGACCCATTTAATGCTTCTGAAGGTGTGAAAATTACCTCTGCAAAGTATATAGAGTTTCTGACTGAGAACTTCCTTCCATGGTACAAAAAGCAAAAACGTGCCTTCAGGAGCAAAATCATCTTCATGCATGACAATGCACCATCTCATGCTACAAAGAATAACTTTGTGTCACTGGCTGCTATGGGCATAAAGGAAGATAAAATCATGTGTGGCCACCATCTTCCCCTGACCTCAACCCTACAGAGAACCTTTGGAGAATAATCAAGCAAAAGATCTATGAGGGTGGGAGGCAGTTCACATCAAAACAGCAGCTCTGGGAGGCTATTCTGACATCATGCAAAGAAATACAAGCAGAAACTCTCCAGAAATTCACAAGTTCAATGGATGCAAGAATTGTGAAGGTGATTTCAAAGAAGGGTTCCTATGTAAACATGTAACTTGGCCTATTAGGATGTTTTGGAGTTAAATAGCTTTTTATTTCAGTGAATGTTACCTCCTAATGCTGCAAATTCAACAAATGAGCATTTTCAGTTCTTTCAAACATATCAAATGTTTAGAAACTCTACTGTGCCTAATAACTTGGAACGGTGCATGTAGAGTTTTTTTTTATTTTGAAGAATATACTGTTATCATTGGGAGGTTTCTTCAATAAAATTTGATGTATACTCTAACAGGTGATGGCTTTTTTTACACTTACAGTCATTTGCACCGATCATTTAGTAAAATCAGAGAAAAAGAACATTTGCATAATAATTTGAAACACGGTGTATCTGCCAGTGAACACCATGCATTGTCTGAATTAATGAGATGGGACGATGTAATAATTTGTAAAGCCGATAAAGGCAACAGTATAGTGCTTCTCACCCTGGAGTACTATATACAAGAAGCCCTAAAACAGCTCGGC
Organism: Allobates femoralis; assembly: GCA_033576535.1. Taxonomy (NCBI): domain Eukaryota; kingdom Metazoa; phylum Chordata; class Amphibia; order Anura; family Aromobatidae; genus Allobates; species Allobates femoralis. Next base: position 213,983,093 of record JARQOC010000003.1, read on the forward strand.
AGTGATACTACCTATAAAAAACTTCCATCCCTCTCTTCAATTTAAAAGCCAGCTAAGCTCTTTCCTCATAAAGTATGTGGTTAATGGCGTAATTTCAAAGTCGCAAGCATGAAAATTATTTTTAGAACACCCCATTAAACCGCATTGGTATTTTTTACAGAAAATGCATAAAAGTGTTTCACCACCCGATGGTACGCCCATCGTGTCAGGGTCCCTGACTAAACCTCTTTCAAAATTCATTGACTAGTATTTACATCCTTTCCTTGAAATGATTCCAGCATTTGTGAAAGATACTTATGATTTTGTTAGTAGGCTCAATGAGATTGGCAAGAGAGCTTTCAGTTAGTCTCCATTGACATCGAGAGACTCTGCATACGAATACTACAAGATCTTGGAGTTGAAACCATTAAAAAAATTCTAACGGAAAATGCCTTTGATAACGGCATTGTGGAATTTGTGTGTGGTTCTCTCAACTTTATTTTAAAGCATAGCACCTTCAGCTTCTTGGATTCCTGGTTTTTGCAATGTGAGAGTACAGCGATAGGTACACCCGTCGCCTGTACCCTCGCAAATCTGTTTTTGGTGGTTTTTGAGCGGGAAATGATATACTCCTCAGAGAATCGTTATTTGAATCAAATTAAAAGCTACATTAGATATGTCAACAACGTCCTTATAGTTTGAGACTTTAACTCGTTTGTTGCATATCTTAACAAAAAGAATCATTTTAGTATGCTTTTTATTTCTGTTTTTGGAGGTTCGTATCTTGGGTTTCTAGGTGTCAATATAGAAATCATTGATGGCCATATAATTAGATCAGTACTGTACATAAAAAAATGACTGCAACCAATTCTTAGTTACAATACTCTAGCGCACACCCATTACATACTACGCGCTCTCTTCCCTTTAGTTTGTGCTACAGATGTATTAATAGTGATGACCAAACTTTCCACAAACAGGCTGACAGTCTTATGGTGCCGTCACACAGCACGATCTGGCCAGCGATGTCGGAAGCTATGCGCGGGTGCCCGCTCGCTTCCGACATCGCTGGCCAGCTGTCACACAGCATCGCTGCGGCCGGCGATGCCGCAGCGATGCGGGCAGTGACATCGCTCGCTGGGCTGGGTTCAGCCCAGCGAGCGATCTGCAGCAACGCTGCAGTATAGGCTGGATCGCCGCCGACATCGCTCTGGCGATGTCACACGGCTCAATCCAGCCTTATCGCAGGTCGCCGGTTGACAGGTTTACGGTTCTTCCTGTAAACCTGACAACCTGCGACCAGCGATAAAATGCGGTCGCGCCGCTCGTTTACACAGCGCGACGTCGCTAGCGACATCGCTGATACGTCACTTTTTCGGCGATGACGCTAGCGACGTCGCCAGGTGTGACAGCACCATTAAGAAAGATCTCTTGCAGAGAGGATGCCCTATACAATTTCTAAAGGCAGCTAGAGATAAAAACTTCTCATACACCCTAAAAGACAAGAACAAAAAACTACATCAAATAGTGCAGACTGTTAATGGATATAAACGCTTCTTTTTTCATTTTAATTATATCCCTGTGTTCAATGAGATTCGAACATCTTTTTAAAAATATCGGCATGTAATCGAGGTTGATCGAGAATTTCCTAACATAAGCCTTGAACCGCCCTCTATTACTTATAGACACAGCCAAAATTCAGGTGATATTTTGGTAAGTGCTTACAGTTTTTAGGTTCAGAAACAACTTGGTTAAATAACCCTCGCCCTAAAGGTAACTTCAAATGTAAGAACTGCTCATTTTGCAGCTACCATCATACAGGTAGAATCGTGCATATTGCCAATCGGTTTTATTCTCGTGCAGTCTTGCATTACATGCAAAACAACGTGGGTGGTTTATGGTATATTTTGCCCTTGTAAATGGTTTTATGTGGGCAAAATGATCAGACACCTTTATGTGATACAGCATATTAGAGATAAGTATGCTGGAAATCCTGACGTTCTGTGATATTTGGGTTTGGAACAGGCCTTTCCTTCACAAAGAGGTGGAGATCTTCATAACATGCTATTGCAGAAGGAAGCCCAGTGGATTATTGGGCTAAATGCTCAAGGGGCTGCTGGTCTGAATGGCGAGCTGGATTTAGCAGTCTTTCTGTAGATTTTATGTTCAAATGTTTTTATTAAAACAAAATAATAGACACATCAAAAGTAGCTACATCAGTTCAAACTTAGAGATAATGTTATATACATGTATGTCACAATACTCATTCAGCCTTATTTCTAACACATGAGTGGCAAGATAATGTTGAAGTGGCTATGAATCTTGAGAACTGAGAGGTATCGACCTGTACAAATTGTCTACTTACTAGCGTGTTGTAATAAATGCGTACAGTTTTTTTTTTTTTTTTTTTCCATCATAACAAGTATAAGTTTAAAAGAAAGGGAATAAAAAGGAGGACAAACAAGGGAAGGGAAGATTATGGTATTGTGGCATCGATTGTAGTATGAACAGCTCAAAATAATCAGCCATGGCGGTAAGGATTTCTACTCTTATTTTCTAAAAGTCAATCCAACGTCAAGGCCCACAATCCGCATTAGGGGTTACATGAAGGTTCCAAGCATCCCATTTCGACTTGTACTTAGTCAATAAATTGTTCCTCATGGCATATGCATACTCATAAGCATTATGATGAGCTATTGATTCGGCCAAGTTGTCAATAGTGGGAGGAAGGGGATCTCTCCATTTCATAGCTATAGTGTGTTTTGCAGCAAGGAGGATATGTGCGATGATTGGTCTATGTACCCTCGGGAATGCCTCCAAGCCCAAAAGAAGTAGTACTAGGTTGGGATTTAATTTTAAGTGTAGACTAGTTAGTGAGTTAATTAGGGACTCCACTTCAAACCAGAAGGACTTAAGCACAGCACATCCCCAGAAGATGTGAGTCAGACCACCAACATCTGTGCAATTCCTCCAACAAAGATCCGAATTGTTGTCACTGATCTTAGCAAGCCTAGCTGGGGTGTAATACCATCTAGTATAAATTTTGTAATGAGTCTCCAGGAGAGAAACACATGGTATATAACGGTATATAATTTCAAGATTGCGCTGTAAGTCAGTTAGTGATATAGATATCCCCAGTTCTTTTTCCCAAGTAGCTATATTAGGTGTAGGTTGAATGGTAGAGTCTTGGGAGAAGTGTCTATATATGTGATTTGTCTTCCAAAATATTAGAGCTCGAGGAAATTTGAACATTTGAACAATATTATAGGGTAGATAAAAAGTTAGTTTGCGAGTTTTAATTAATTTATCAATTTTTTTCCAAGTATTTTCTTCCGAGTGTTCAAGCTGAAATTCTTTCTGCAATAGTGCAAATGCTTTAAGCTTCTGATCATCACTTAGTATATCTGAAACGAATTGTATTCCCGATTCAATCCACGAAGAAATTTTAATCCTCGGGGACAAATATTCAAGAACATCAACATTCATCCAGGAGGGAGAAACCAAAGGATATGTTTTGATGGAGATTTTTTGAAGTAACCGCCATGCTTGAATCGCCGATTTAACAGTGGGTAATTCCGGTAGAGGTTTAGATTTGTCACACAAATGAGCAATGGTCGTCAAGTGAAGTCTCGTTAGTAAACATGAGGATTCCTCAACCGTGAGCCAAACCGGCCCCTCCCCTCTCACCCACCAAGTCTGGCTAAGTTTAACCAAATTTGCTTGATAATAGGAAGTCAGGTTTGGGACAGCAAGCCCACCATGGCTTCTACTTTTTTCCAGGGTTAATTTGGCCACCCTTGGCTTCCTCCCTGCCCAGATGAAAGCCGCTAGTTGGGACTGCAATTTTTGCAGCCATTTCTTTGGAATCAGCAGAGGTAACGAACGGAAAATGTATAATAGTTTAGGAAGAAGGCACATTTTATAAGCTGCAATTTTACCTAGCCAGGAGATCTCAAGTTTAGCCAAATGTAAGACGTCCGACTGCAGGGTTTTGAAGATTTCGCTCATGTTAACATCCATAATCGTTGAGATAGGAGTAATTAATTGGATACCAAGATAGTTCATGGATTTGCTGTCCCATGACAACGGGAACTTCCCTTTAAGAATTTCCAAGTCTTTGGGTTTTATATTTAAGTGGAGTGTTTGAGTTTTGTTTAAATTTATTTTATAATAAGAAACTTCTGAGAATTGAGACATAGTGGATAAGATATGTTCCATAGAGTTGATGGGGTCAGAGATGGTGAGGAGAACATCGTCAGCAAATAGTGAAATTTTGTAATTATGCTCATGTAAAGAAATACCCTTAATTAAGTGGTTGGATCTTATTTTTTCGGCTAATGGTTCTATATATAAATCGAAGAGGGTGGGAGAGAGGGGACAACCCTGACGGGTACCATTGTTGAGTATAATTTTATCCGAAAGGACTGAATTGGTCATTATCTTTGCAGAGGGACAGGAGTAGAGGGATAGTATTGCATTAAGAATATTACCTTCAAAACCAAATTTTTGTAATGTCTTGAACAAATATCCCCAATGAACCCTGTCGAACGCTTTTTCAGCGTCGACAGCGATTAACATAGCAGGGGTTTTAGATTTTTCAATATAGTGTAACAAGGTAATGGCACGTCTGGTGGCATCTGAGGTACCTCGTCTGGGAACAAAGCCCACCTGATCCCTCTGCAAAAGCTTCGGAGTAACTGTCTGAAGACGTGAGGTTATCGTTTTGGCTATAATTTTTAGGTCAGTATTTAACAACGAGATGGGGCGATAATTCGAGACATTCTCAATATCTCCCTTATTTTTATATAAAACTGCGATAGTAGCCTCCTGCATCTCTGCCGGGATAGCTTGCGTATTGACAAAGGTAGAGTTAAGAAGCTTAGTAAGAAAAGGAGCAAGAGAGTTTTGGAAGGTGACATAATATTCATTTTGCAGACCATCAGGACCCGGGGACTTGTTTTTCTTAAGCAAGGCTATTGTTTCCAATACCTCAGCGTCCGTAAACGGAGAGTTTAATAGGGCAAGATCAACTTCAGACAGGGATGGGAGGTCAACAGAATTTAAGAAGGCATCTATATGTGGCATAGAAGGTTGGGGCAACATCGGATCTTCTTTTAAGGTATAAAGGGTACGGTAGAAATCTGCAAAAACATTAGAGATATCTGTGGGATTTTTAAGTGTTGTATGGGATTTGTCTCTTATTTGGAGTATTTTTGTCTTATTTCTGTGAATTTTAATTCTATTCGCGAAAAGTCTGCTGGGTTTATTCATAGAATTATAAAAGTTCCCCTTCATTATACGTATGTATTTGTCGTAGTCTGCCGTGAGCATTTGGCTAAGTTGAACCCTCAATTTGAGGATTTCCTTATGTGTGTCTTCAGTGGGGGTTTGTTCCTGTACTGATTCCAAGTTCTTGATTTGTTTAATTATGTTTTCTGAGTTGCTTATTTTGTCTCGTTTTAGTCTATTATTAAATTGTATTAGTTGGCCTCGAATAACCGCTTTATGAGCAGTCCATAATGTGGATAGTGAAATATTATCAATGTCGTTTTCACTGAAATAATGATCTATCGCCCTTTGGATTTCTATCTTATATTGTGGGTGACGAAATAGAAAGGAGTTCGCCCTCCACAAATTCCTGTCAGAACGGGGATGGCATTGGTTAAGTTCAAAGACAAGTGGGGAGTGATCAGACCATGATCTGGGCAAAATTCTAATAGATTTGATATATTGCAATGATCGAATATCAGTCAAGAGTAGATCTATTCTAGCAAAAGATTTGTGAGCATCTGAGTAATGAGTGAATTCAACAGACGAAGAGTTGATGCACCTAAAGGTATCATAGAGGTCTTCCCCATTCATCCAAGAATCAATAGAGGTATTGGCATTTCTATTTTTGTTTGATGAGTCCATTAATGGGTTGGGGACCGCATTATAATCTCCAAAGATAAGAAGGTGACCTTTCTTAATTCCCTGGACAATTTTTATTAATTTCTTCAGAAATGTAATTTGACCTGTATTTGGGGCGTATAGGTTAACTAATGTGTAGTCAATGTTATCAAGTCTACACAATAAAATTATGAAGCGTCCATCCTTGTCTGAGATTTGTTTCCAGATTTCAACTTTAATAGAATTTTTAATAATGATTGCCACCCCAGCCTTCTTCTTCTCACCAGAAGCGAGGAAGATATGTGGGTAATTTTTATTAGTAAATTTGGGAGGGTTTAAGGTGGAGAATTTTGTCTCCTGAAGACCAGCTACATCAATATTTAAATTTTTTAAATCTTTCCATATCAGAAATCTCTTTTGCGGCGAATTTAGGCCCTTGACGTTGAAAGATACGAATTTTTTAGCCATAGTCAAAATTCTGCTTAAAATTGCGATTATGAGCTGTCCATTGAGGGGGAGTTTGGGGAATGAGTAGGTAAAGATAATTAATTAAAAAAAACAAATCTGTAAATAACATTTCACAAACTTTAGAGAATAATAACAGTTGGTTAACTAACACCAATAGCTAATATATAACTAATATATATATATATATATAAAATTGAACGAATCAGCGGAAGGGACTATGCCGATGACAACTTCCGCGAAAGGCTAAAGGTTCAGCCCATGTGCCTGAATGGAACCTTAGTAACAGTTAAATATACACATTAATAGCCTCCTGTGATCAAGTGTCAGATATGCGGAGATCTTTGAGGATTTTAAGACCTGTGGACACCTCATCTATCAGTACAGATTTTTGGTTATGGACGAAGGAGACATCGTTGGCAGGACGATTCCATCTATACGAAATTTGCTTCCTTTGTAAAACGTCCGTAATTGGTTTTAAAAGTTTACGTTTTAGCATAGTCTCCTTCGAGACATCCTGAAAAATTTTGATGTTCTCGAAGGGGGAGGGAAGTGATTTGTTCTTCCATAAGAAGTTTGTCAGTAGTTCCCTCGTTTGGTAAAACGAAAATTTTACTATTACATCCCTTGGTGTGTCACTGGATAATCGAGGTGGTCTGGGAAGTCGATGAGCCCTTTCTAGGGAATATTGAACATCTGGTAAAGCAGGAAGAGTTACTTTTAGCAAATTATTGATGTACGACCTGAGATCCGTATTTTTTATCTTTTCTGGTATGTTCCTAAACTTAAGGTTGTTGCGGCGATCCCTATCTTCCCTGTCAGTCAGTTTGTTTTTAAGATACTTTATTTCTGCTTTCATCAAGTCCTGATCTTTTTGTATTGTCTTAGTGTCGTCTTGTAGTCCTTCAACTGCTCTCTCTTGTCTATCAAGTCTAGAGACCAAAAAGGCCATTGAGTGATTCATTTCGTCGAATTGTTCTGAGAGGTCATCCCTTAAAGATTCTTTCATCTCATTAAAGAGACTAACAAAGAAGCTTTTATCCATGGGCCGATCGACATTAAGATTTGGTAATGGGTCCACCTCTGAATCGCCTCTTTTAGTGCGGCGTCTAGCCGGACTTTTCATAGCAAATTCATCCCCTAAATATGTGCCATCTTTGTGGGTGTCGTCTGATTTGGGTCTAATCGGAGTGTCTCTATCTTTGCGCTTATGTATTGACTGCTGGCTCTCTAAAATCATCAGATCATTAGTCATGTCGTCCCTTGGTTGTAGGCCCGTTCCTGTCTCCATCCTCTTAATATCTATAATTTCCTGTTCTGTAACAGTAGTGGTCGTTGGAGTCAAGTTTGTGATAGGGTCAGTAGTCGAGTCAGTAAAGGACGTTCTGTTCTGAGGATATTTAACTTTGGAAGGCATATTATATCTAGTCAACGAAATCCTCACCAGTAAGAGTGTAAGAACCAGAGATTTTCTTAGGTGAGAGTATAGATGACCAGTGAACACACTATTGTCTCCCTATGTAACAAGACAACTGACTCAGTGACGCAATGACCCTATGGAGCACATACTGGAAATAGCAAAAGTACAATGTCAATAGGTACAATATCTACCAGACATATACTCCCAAACAGATGAAAGGTACATAGAGAGCCAATACGTCATTATCCCATGCACTGAGTATATGCGATATTGAGTACAAGGGTAGAAATTCAGCAGGAGTAATAGTATTAATTAAAATAGAAGACCACTTGAATATATATAAGAGACTGCTATAAAGAATATATTCTTCGGTCTTCGTCCGCTGTTTCCGCGTGGCTTGGGCGCGTCGGAGATTCGTCAATCTCACTTGCTAGTAGAATCAAAAATCCCTTGTCAAATCAATACCAACAGTTGCCAGAAGGTGTCAGTATATAATCAAATTTCCTCAGCAGACCCAGTGTGTGTGACACTGTTGTCAAGGAGTGATGTGGCTTGGGGAAGAAGTGAGCTTCCGCTCTTCCAATAACACATGTATTTCTGTAGATTTTATAGATCTACCATTTGTCGATTTTTCTCTTGTCCCTTTATTTTGTCAGCAGTATTTGTAATCTCGCTTGGCTTAATCTTTAGATTATTTCACCATATGTATACCCTTTTGCATTAGTCTTTAATCCGGATCTTAACTTGTTTTTATATTCTGTCTTGTTTTTTGGTCCCTATTAGTTGCCTTTCTGTGGATTTTATGTTTTTAATGATAGTGCTATTTTTTGTAAAAAATAGGCCGTGATGTAATTAAGTTCACCTGTTAAGTAGCAGAATGTGACATCACACAGCATACAGGACCCGTGGAAGTGCAAAGAGCATGAAGCGGCAAGCCGTAGTCCAGCATCTCTGCTCCCCCTCCCCACATTGCTGTAACCCTCTTCTCCAATAAAATCTGCACTTAGAAGACTGGTGAGTGCTGTTCTTGATTCTCTATATACCTTTCAATACGGCTATATGGACGAGCAACACAGTTTTCCATTTGTCTCGAAAAGGTTTTTAGAGAGTACCCTGTATTTTTATTTCCATATCTCTTATGTGTATTTTATGTAGGTTTTATCTCCAGTTTTATGCTTAGTGGTGCTTAGTCTCTCTTTCATTGACAAAATTGCTGCTACTCTCTAGTCTGGGAGAGACTAATAACTATGGGCTTCACCAGGTAGAGAATACCAGCCCCTAGCTGCCTTAGCTTTACCTTGACTTTCAAAAATCGGGTGAAACCCACACATTTTTAAAATTGTTTATTTAAAGGGAACCTGTCAGCTCGTTGTTACCCGCAAAGCTATCAATTCCTGTCTCTGCTCCTTTGTAGTACATCCATAACCATCCCTGTCTGACCTAAAACTGTCCTATAATGTTTGTAAAAGTGAGATTGATACTTACAACTCTGCATGGTAATTAACCTTCTAGACTACATATGTAGTCTGACTGGGCGATCTCCACAGCTGCATTCTCCCCCCTTGATGCTGGGATCACGCCTCGATGGGCAAGGTCATTCATCCTGAAGCGTGATCATTGAGTCAGGAGCACGTGCCTGAATCTAAATTCTTCTTCCTCCTTCCGGGTATAATGCATTGCCGGCCAAGTGTTCTGGTCTGGTGCATTGTGGGGGATTATCGGGTGTACGGGCCAGCTTTGGAATGTACACTGCACATGCTCTGGAGCTGGCTTGTACACCAATACACCCCCCACACTGTGCATGATCGGAAATGATGCTCGGCCAGCAAAGCGTCTGTGGAGCCCCTCGGGACGGGGTACTCGGTGCCGGACCGGGGTGCTGCTGGGGGATGTCACGGCGGTCCTGGTCCGGACCGTGTCCCGGGCCCGCACAATAAAATGGGGGGTTATTTACAGAGGATTTGTCACTCGTGACGCCACCCACTATATGCGGCCAGTAATGGGGCCACCGCTGCTGCAGAACCTCCGGGGATGATGGGTTAGCAGCTTGGATGGAATAGTTCCTGTGGGCAGAACTGGGTTCCCCGGGGCAGTGGTAGAGGTAGTAGTTGTTAAAGTCTGTGAAGATGTTATTGATGCTGCAGGAGAGTAGGGGTAGCAGTAGAGATGATAAGAGTAGAGGCAATGGACAGCTTATGAGGGCAAGTGGGGCTTCAGCATAAGGATGACACACACACTCACGGTTTCTGTTGTTCTTCAAGTCTTTACTGGCAGATGGTATTACACAGTATTGTCCATGGAGTCTGTACCAGGTTGCTCCCACCCTGACCGGGTCCTTGGCTTCCTACTTAAACGCTGTGTGTGGCCCTGCTGCTGCTTGTAGCTATGCTGCTGGCCCTGTCTCTGTTCACGGGTACCAATATGCTGGGCAACTTGTGTCCTCTGTGTCACTGACTCCTTCGTGTTGCTTTGCTATGGTGTGGTGAAGATGGTGAACCTTCACTATGCCGGTGTTTACTGTCCTGTCTGTCTCAGGCACAGCCTCGGATCCGGTATCCGTCTTGAGCGCCTCCCTGGGATCAAGCTTTTGGGGTAACTCTTTATCCCGGGTATGTTCCTCTGTTAATCTGTCTCCTTGCCTCAGACCTCTCAGGACCTCCACTTCTACTTGGCTCTGCTCCTGAGGTAAACTCAACTTAACTCCAGACTAGACTAAACTGAACTAACTGTCACTCTTGCTCTGTGGTAAACAACTTAGCTCCTCCCACTAGTGCAGGTGCCACCTAAGCTCCTCCCACTTTCTAGTGTAGTGTTGTGTGGGGATTGAACCTGTGTTGTTTCTGTGGCATATTAACCCTTGGGGTGCCACACGTCATACCTGGAAGGAGTATAACAATTTTGAATCGAGTGCGCGCTCCTGACTGAAAGATCACTCTTCAGGATGAATCGCTCAATAGGAGGTTATCCAATTCTACGGTGGCCGCGCTCCCCGTGGTAATGATTTTAAGAACTTCTTGTCCACAAAAAATGTTATTACTCAAAACATGTGAGAATATAAAAAACGGATACAACGCGTTTCGGCGGAGACAACCGCCTTCCTCAGGTATCTTCAGGATGAATGAACTGTATGACCTTAGACTTGCATATTTCATATTTTGTCTGGTCTACTAGCCAAAATTATTTCTGAAATTCCCCCCTCTTATTGGGTTCTGCTACAGTTGTGAAAGATACTCAACTATTATTATTGAAAACCTCTTTATATTGCTAGAACTTTAAGTTTCCATTTCCTAATAGAAATTTATTGGAGTACTTTAAGTCACCCCTATAATAACTTTTATCTCATTTATCATGTACTTGATTTATAAGTATACTTTCTGCTGCTTTCAGACTTTTAAAATATCAAAGTGGTAATTTTATTCTTCTTTTTTTTTTCTCTTTTATCCACCCACTGGGACTCTACATGTTCCTCTTTAATTACAGATATAATCCCGCATAATGGACTGTGTGAAGGATTTTACATAAAAGTATAACCCTCACCCTCTCTTGTTTATATGGTCATTCCCTCACAGACTATAACCATTTAAATTAACATTGCAGTCACAAATTTGATTCTGCTGTGTCTAATTTTACTTATGCATGATTTTTTTCAAGCATTATTAAGGCTTATTTTGTTATCTTGCTTTTCAGTTTTCTTGTATTATTAATTCATGTACTTTTAGTGTTTTCGCTATATCTATTCCTCTGTATTACCTGTCCCTATCATTCTCCCCTTCCAATTTCAATCTATTACTTCCTCTCAGGTCATTAGCTACATATTGCCTTAATGTACAGTTGTGCTCAAAAGTTTAGATACCCTGCAGATTTTTTGCTTTCTTGTTTTTTTTTTCAGAGAATATGAATGATAACACTAACTCATGGTTAGTGGTTGGTTGAAGCCGTTTATTGTCAAACTACGGTGTTTTCTTTTTCTTAAATCACAATGACAACCATTATAAACCAAATCACCCTGATCAAAAGTTCACATACCCCAGTTCTTAATACCGTGTATTTTCCCCAAAAGTTCGATTTCGGTCTCATCACTGCAAATTACCATGTTAGAGAAGTTTGAATGCTTGTCTCTGTGCTGTTTGATGTATTGTAGATGAGATACTTTGTGGCATTTGGGCAGTAATGGCTTTCTTCTGGCGACTCGACCATGCAGCCCATATTTCTTCAAGTGCCTCCTTATTTTGAAATTATTTATCTTGAAATAGGCACACCGCTAGTTTTCAGTGAGTCCTGTATTTTAGCTGATGTTATTTGTGGGTTTTTCTTTGCATCCCAAACAATTTACCTGGCAGTTGTGGCCAAACATTTTGTTGCTCTACCTGATTGTGGTTTGGTTTTTACAGATCCCTGATTTTTAAATTGTTAATTACAGTTTGAACACTGCTGACTGGAATTATCAATTCATTAAATAACTTTTTGTATCCCTTTCCTGTTTTATACAGTTCTACTGTTTTTTTTCCCATACATCTGTTGACAATTCTTTTTATTCCCCTTGATTCACAATCCAGAAATGTCAGTGGCTGGATGAAAGATGCAAGAGTCAGTCTGGATCCCAGAAACTCACTCACCTTTTATGCACACACGCTGATTACAAGCAAACAGGTCAACTCCTGTGCTTTTTGTTAGGCCAAAATCAACAGGGTATGTGAACTTTTGATCAGGGTTATTTGGATGTTTTTGGTTCTCATTATGATTTAGAAATAGAAAAGACAGTTTTTTGACAATAAATGGCGTCACCCAACCACTAACCATGAGCGGAAAAAAAAGTTTTTGTGTTATCATTCATATTTTCTGAAAAAAGGCCAAAAAAGCAAAAAATCTGCCAAGGTATGTACATTTCTTAGCACAACTGTACATTAATTGTTCCTGCAGTACCAAGTGTAACTATTTCTTCAGCCTTCCAGTTATTTTGTCCCCCCTCATGACTGCCTAGTTCTTATTGAGGTACAACCCATCTCTGCCATAGAACTAAACAAACAAAAAAGTTGCCTTAGTTCTCCATTAGCTTAAAACCCTTACTCTTTCACCAATTTCTGAGCCTCATGTATACTACAATCCTGCTGCCTTTTGTGTTATGTAGTATTTCAGAAAACTATGAACTTAATCTTTACACCAATGTTTATGGACTTTTTACCTACCTCTAACTTGTTACTGGTATTGTTGTGTACTGATGGATCCTCATCAGTAATTTTGTTACCTGCACCCACGATATCATAAATTCAAGTGCCTCAAAGACAAAACACTGTTTGATAATACCTCTCTGGCCTGTCCTGCGCTTCTATTTCTCTACATATTGAGCAGACATAATGACCTGGAGATAATTTGCCTTGTATTGTTAAGCCACCTCTGAATCACAGAAAATGCTCAGTATCCAGAAAGGTAGCGTTAAAAGAAGTATGAGCAGCCTCTGCTTAAATAACCATCCCTGGTCCATCCAATATTTCATCAGAATATCAATTGGCAGCACATCTACATAAACAAAACATCCTACTACTTGACTGCCAGTTCCTCTGCCTCAGGTCACACAATATAAAGGCTGTCAAACAAGCAAGGAAGAGGAGATGCTGGGAGGAGAATAGAGCTAGAATCTATGGTTGGTGATAGAAGCCATGACTTACACTAGCGCTGTCCTCTGATAACTATTACTTTAACAGCAGTGCTAGAAGCTGTGGAGAGGTGTTGGTGTCACTCACTGCTTCTATCTCTACTCCCTTGAGAATATCTTGTTTCACAGACAGCTAGAAGATGTGTTGACAGATAGAAGCAGAGTGAGGTCACTATAACCACCTGTCCTACTGCTTCTATCAGCATCATGCCACCAGGACATTTTCAGAGGGTGTAATGCAAGAAAGTGTAGTAAATACCTGCAGCACCACTCACTGATGATGTTCTATTCCAGAAGGGATGATGATGTTGCATGGAAATTAGTGCAGCTCCAGCCTCCTATCATGTCATGCTTGAGGCTCCTCTAAAATGAAATGTCACAAGAAGTGAAGTAAAAAAAAAACACATTTACACACTAGCTAAATAGGGACAAGTGTGTAGCATTTGATAATTAAACTAATTATAGAAGTGATTTGGGTGTAAAAATAGATATTTAGAAAGGGCATTTTAAGTACTGGACTGTCCTATTAAATTGAACTTGGTGAATTCAACTAACTTTGAAATTGGCATCTGTTACATTACATGGTATAGCACTGCAAATCATGTGGGATTATCATAGCCTGCAAGCATACAATGCAACAGCTATTTTAATGTGAATCTGAATATTGAGAGAACATCACAGCTGACAGTCTAGTAATATAGCTAAAGGGAACCTATCTCCATATTTTTTCCATATACAGCACTCTGCATAACATAAAAAAAAAACATTTTATTATACTCAACTACGGGGTGGTGCAGTCCGATGGGTATAACTGATCTTGATCCAGAGCCTCCTCTCTGCTTGTGATCTCTATTCTCCATCCCTGTTTCCTATTGATGATGCAGCCTATGTCATCCACAAAGTGATCTCCATCATGCTCCTGCACACGCACATTACACTCTGCCCTGCTGAGGGCAGAGCAAAGTTCACTAATGCACATGTGTGGAGAAAGGTCAATCAGCACCCACCAATGTGCTTTACAACATTTTTCTCTCCACAGGGCAGAGAGAATTGTGCCTGCACAGGAGGGCGATGGATGACACCGAGTGCATGACGTAAAACATGTCACCAACTCAATAGAGGGAAGGAGGACAGTGATCACAAACAGAGAGGAGGCACCTTATCAAGATCAGTGATACCTATTAGACCGCACCACCTCCATAGGTGAGTATATTAAAAGGTCTTTTTAAGTTATGCAGATAGTCTTGATGACTTATATACAACATTTTAGAACGCTATATATAAGTGCAGCGACTTTAGGTGGGTAAAACCTGGTGAAATATTTACATTTAAAGTATTGGTCTGAATCAAAAATTGATTTTAATCCAAAATTCAAAAGATTTTCCTTAGCTGCAGTAAATGTGGGACCAAGGGATATAACGATTATTGTTGGTGTATTAGAATCAACAATACCTAAAAGCTGTTTTGATGGATGTGGTGGTGATGATTCCTATGTGTGAGCATCCTGATTGTGAGAATACTTTTCCACACTGGTAAAGTAACATCCTATTGTACTATGCAGATTATAATGTTTGAAGATAAGCCATGTATATCCTGGTACAAATCAACTAGGAACTTCAGCTCATAAAATGGCATCAAATATTCATAGGAGAAAACCAAAGTAGCCATCATTATGAGCAAGGCTCAAGCTTTCATTCTTTGCCTCCTAAATTCCCCACTATGGATCAAAGTGATATGGTGAAAGACTATCTGTAATATATATGCTTAAAACACCACTTGCAAATATTATGTTCTTTTCATGTCCATTGTAGAAAGAAGCCAAATTATAATTAGGAAATTAGCATGAACAGCTTCTCACATTTGTTCAATGGCCAAACGTACTGCATTCATTATATTTATTCAATGAGCAGTTCTGAGCTTGAATTTTAATATTCCAACTTCACTTAGAGTTAAAACTGCTAAACAAAAGCCAAAGTTTGCAAACAGTTTGTAAGTTGTTATTTAAGTTGTTTTCTATAAAACAATGCAGTGAACTTCACTATTATAAAGTGATTAACAAAATGATACAAAGCAAGAAGCTGTGAACTAACACTGGGCTCTTAGTATTATTTACAGGTGAACTAGATTTCTCACCATTTTACTTTACAAGTGTAAAATAGATATGCCAAATTCACATGTTTGAGAAATGTAGAACATGTTGAGATTGTAATGCCTAGCCCAATTGGAACCTCTTCTGACTTGATTAAACTGTTTTAAAGATGCACAAAAAACTTTCAGATTAAAGTGTAACCACTGTTTAAATTTTATTCAATAATAATATATAGCAAGTTATTGTAATAAACTTTGAAATATACTTTATCAGAGAATTCTGGTTGAAAACCATTCATAAAGCTTCCACAAGGTGTCCCCACAACACTGTGTGTGAAATAGACATAAGTTCATTATCAGTGATTTCCGTCTTCACACTGAATACGGCATGT
Organism: Allobates femoralis; assembly: GCA_033576535.1. Taxonomy (NCBI): domain Eukaryota; kingdom Metazoa; phylum Chordata; class Amphibia; order Anura; family Aromobatidae; genus Allobates; species Allobates femoralis. The sequence goes on from JARQOC010000003.1 coordinate 213,998,976, forward strand.
AATCATATAAAGGAATGGGGGTGTGGTTTACATTCTTCTGAATGCAGTTAATGAGTGAACAATGTATTAGATTATCTCAGGGTACAGCACAGTTGCTAAGCAATGTCAGAATGTCAGGATCACTGCAAATATAGAACAGTTACCACGGTCTAGTGGGCGCTCTAAAGTAGATCCAGGATCCTGTTAGATATAAAGTCCTTTATTCTAAAAACCTCCTTCCCCACAACATGTTTCGACGGTATAGTGCCGTCTTTCTCAAGTGGATTCCACTTGAGAGAGACGGCACTATACCGTCGAAACATGTTGTGGGGAAGGAGGTTTTTAGAATAAAGGACTTTATATCTAACAGGATCCTGGATCTACTTTAGAGCGCCCACTAGACCGTGGTAACTGTTCTATATCCTATATCTTCCTGGAGGACACGGCAGGCGCGGCTCATTGTAGCTAAAGGACCTTCGGTTGCCGAGGCAACGTCTTTATACAGAAGATTTGAGGACCTTCCGCGTCACTGCGTTTGGTCACGTGGACGTGAGGGGGCGGAGTCCGGAAAAATACACGAGGTGAGCGAGGACGCTGCGACTGTCTGGAGCCGCAGCTCACCGCCGCTGCATGTTAACACCCGGGTCAGGAGAGGATCTATAAAACCATCAGGCTATCACCATAGTTGTGCTTGGTCAGCGCAACTAATATAGGTTAGTAATTACGGCATATTTACCCCTGTAAATCACACGTGGATATCGCACCATTGCGCCCCCTATCTTCTTTTTGTTTTCACAGGATCACTGCAAAATCCTCTTTCCTTTGACACAAGTTTCTGATCTGTCATCTGGCTCCTTCTATGCTCAGTCAGATCTCTGTTAACCCCTTCACTACTGCCTCCCCACACAGCTCAGAATCTCTCCTACCCTTTCTCTGCTATCACATCTCACTGCTCCCTATCAGCTGCTGGCCACGCCGACACAGCCATAAAATGCAGTTTTCAAAAGAGCACAGAAAAATGTGAGAAAATAAGTCATATGATACAAAAAAGCATTATCTTAGCTGTTATGTGACCCATCATTAACAACCAGTGCAGTACTTTTTTTGTAATTGAAATGACATTTACACTTTCAGAATTCAGAAATTCCACCAACCAGATCCACTATTGCGGTCCGAGTAGAGTTCACACTAGCAAATTCAAAACCACTGGCAAGTAAAGGTGTTGCATAGAAATTTGGGAAAAACCATGAGTGGTACCTTAGCCGTATATATTTTTGGACCCAAAATCACCATAGAGCATATAAAACTTTTATTTTTAACCCCATGCAGGACATCTCGTATATCAAATTAACATTGGACAAGTGTCCCAAAAAACAATTATTCCTATTTTAGGATAAAATGTAGAAAAAATATTTTGACTTTTTAAAGAGATTGTCGCAACACAAGAAATGGTTAAAAAGTCTTAAGGTCTTATAAAAACAAGCAACTTTGCAGTGAACTTGTAATTAATTATACTCTCCATTCTCTAGAATGAAAGGATTTTAATTGTTTAATTTAGTTATTGTTGTCTAGGTTTTTCTCAGTCTTTAAAGTCTATTGAAGTGGTGCTCCCCTTGATGATTGATCTTGTGAGAACCCCTTTAAATAAAAACATAAAAAAATACAACTGTGAGACAAAAATTATATTTTTAAAAAATGCATAACTACTGTAAAACAATTGTATGCAAGATTCAGATAATAAAAGTATGCACTTGTAAATAAAGCTTCTTCACAAAGTAGTAGACATTTTTATGCTTTTGACCCCTCTTACATATCTTTCGTATTTTTTGTTTTTACAGTAAAAAAGATAAGATTCTACAATTATGACCCAAATATGTAAGTATGTATAATGTTAGCGTTTATTAAGCTGTCTTCCCAGAGAAGACCTCATAAAATGCTGCTGGGAATCACAAATCTCATATAAGCTCATTAAATCATTTTCTTTTCAAGTTGGCATTTTTCTTGGCTCCTTTGGCTGATCTAGTTCACCATTTGCCAAAAGCTTTGAGGTATAAATTTATTCATAACTCTTTCCTTTTTATGTCCAACTATAAACTTTCTATGGGTTAAGTTTTAGTTTTAAACTTTACAGAACTCTATACTCATACTGTATGTATTCCTTTGTTAAATGTAGCTTTTTAAAAGGATTCTATAAATGCTTTCTTATAAATTCTATTAAAGAATGTCTATATGGACGTCTTTAATGACCCTGAACTTGAGCTCAGCATAGAAAAAGTATTATATCTATCTCTATCTATCTATCTATCTATCTATCTATCTATCTATCCATCTACAGCATATATATATATATATATATATATATATATATATATATAAATATACACACATACTCCTATAATGTTCCACACTGTCCATTATTTTCTACTCTATCATAAATTGCTTTGTGTAGAAGCAATGCCCTGTAGAATAACTTAATTTGTGCAAACAAGTCTCACAATCCTGAGGCACTGCTTGTTGGACGCAGTGCCTCCGGACCTGCAGGAACCCGCGGGTGCATGCAGGGAGACCGCAGCTGCCCTGTACTCAACATCTGGTTTGGGTGCAGGGCAGCTTCTCCCTGCACCTGATGGTGAATGCTTCAGACTCAGCAGCATGAAATTAAAATGCGGCGGAGGTGTGGAAATCCGGATACACAGCTGATAACACACTGCAGTCAGGAGAAGAATAGGCATGGGCTTTCTTGAAATGTAAAAAATGCTGAAATTCCTGATTGTGAGCACACACACTTACGAGTGTACACCACCTTGTTGAAAAATATGAGTACAATATTAACTGGATTATTTGTAGTGATTTGTTAATATTTTAATTTGGCAGTTTACATATATTTAGCAAATTAAATTTTTACAGAATGTCCCTTTTTAATAAATTGTTATTAAAAAATGTAAAAAAGTATATTTACCTTAATGGTCAACAATTTGCAGCTGCCCACCTTGTATTCTGTTAGATTCCTCCAGCCTTGTTCTCTCTTTTCCACCTCCATTTTGACCTGGGGCTGACTGGGACTTGGACAACACATGTTGTGACCTTCTGATATCACAACACTTGACCAAGGCATATTAGAGCAGGGGTGGAAAACTCCAGACCTCAAGGGTCGCCAACAGGTCATGTTTTTAGGACTTCCTTAGCATTGCACAGGGGTTGGAATCATCCCCAGTGCAGGTGATTATATTATCTGTGCCATACTAAGGAAATCGTGAAAACATGAACTGTTGGTGGCCTTTGAGGTCTAGAGTTCCCCACCACTATATTAGAGGAAGAAGTAGACAAGGATGTGAACGGACCATGAAGAAGAGACAGTAGAAGCCAGAGGAAGACTAGGCCAGAAGCTGAGCTACGACGTTGAGAAATGTTAGTAATGCGGTGAGTATACTTCTTTTTTTTTCAATTGTGTCCCCCTTTCCAGTACTTTACAAGCGAGAAAACTGGTATTCAGCTTAGGGCGAGTCCACATATTTTTTGAGATTTAAAGCAAATTCACTTTACCTTGCTAGTTTATTTGGGAAAAAAAAACTAAATCAAGTTAAATTGAAGCTACAGTCTAAAAAAACTAGAACAAAAATATACACCCTATATAGAATTATGAGAAAATAGATATGGCTTCCGATTTAAAATCGTAAAAGTTGGAGAAAAATGGCTTATTTCATCATTCACTTGTACTGTATTGTAAATCGCTGTACTTTCTAGACTGCTAATTCGACGGAAAAATTTAGCATGTGAACATGGCTATAATGTAGATCCAAAAAATGTGCAGAATTCATTTCAAACTATATTTTTAATACTCCTAAAAAAGTAATAATTCTTACAAATTTATTCAAGACCATATTTCAAAAATATGTACACCCTAATGAAAGTTTTAGGAGCAAAACTAAAGTTTAACTATAAAATTCTAAGTAATATGAATTCCGGGTAAATCTAATTATTCCTTAATCAGGTGTCCAGTAGATGGTTAACTATAAGCAGGCATTACTTAACAAATAAAACCGTTTCCCATTTCAAGCAATGGCACCACATGAAAGAGAAATGTCTTAACACAGGAAAAAGAAAATAATTGATTTATACAAGTAAATGAAGGTTACAAGAAGATTTTAAAAGCTTCACTTATCAGTCAAAATACTGTAGCAAAAGTAATACAAATATTTAACAAAGATGGAACTGCAGCCATGTCTCATAGATGTCAAAGCCGACTATGAAGTTAACACCAAACTAGAGAATTTTCTGATAAGTATGTTGTAGAAAATCGACATGTAATTCCACTGCAGTTAGATTAAGAAGTAGAAAGCCAAATCTGGGTGAGTTTTTCCTGTGACACAATACTGTGTTTGATACAGAGGCATGACATGCCCAATGGGTTGTATTCAAAAAGGAAGTCTCTCCCAAAGCCCATGAACAAGAAACCCCAGCTACAATTTGCCAGGGCCCATTCTGATACATTTAAAGACTACTTAGACTTTATATTCTGCAGTCATAAGACCAAGATATATGTTTTCAGAACTGATTGTTTCAAAATTGTATGGTGTCACAAAGGTGAGGAATACAAAGAAAAATGCATGGTGCCTACGGTGAAACTTAATAATGGTGGAGTCCTTATGTGGGGCCGCATGAGTGATGCTCATGTTAGGGAGCTACATTTCATTTATTCTCTATTCAGTATCGAGGCTATAAAAGAGGTCGTTCTTGAAATATGGAGAAAGATAGATGTTGCAGAAAGTTGTCAACTTGTTCATTCCATGCCTAGAAGACTTGGTGTTGTCAATAATAATCATAAAGGTCATATCTCATTTTTGCATCAATTATATTATTTAAAACTGTTGATTTTGTAATGTAAGTTGTATTATTAAATTAAATGTTCTATAAACTCAGTCTTGTCAAGATTTTGGTTATTGTTTTTTGTGTTCAATGAAATATTGTTAAAACCTTACTTTTCAAAGGGGGTATTCTCATTTATGCCAAGCATTGTAAATGAAAAATGTCTTATATATTTACAAAGAAGGGAAGTAACTAACTTTTTACAACAAAATGTACAAATGTATAGGTATGAAATTTAGCATTCTTTAAAGATGTGTCCAAAAACGTATGAAGGTAATGTTTTCATAAACAAATGAATATTTCATAAGAATTTATTTAAATTCAACATTGAAACTTCTGCAAATGTTTTACATTGGAGAATGCAATCTTGCAGCTGCTCTCTGATACTAACTAAACCATGGTATGGAGTTCAAGGTTTCTGGTCTTTAGCCATGTTTGTTCTTTAAGAGAACCTGACAGAAGATACATGCATCTCCATCCATGAGGAGCATGTATCAGGCACTGGCTATATGAACTAAGCTAACTACGTTTGACACTTAAATGCTGCTATGCTTCAGAGATAAATTTACTTTTAATATCTGATGGAGATCGAGCCATGCTGTAAATGAGCCATTAGCTCTTTTAAATCTAGCAATACCTTTACATGGCCAATTCATTCCTCCATTAAGGAAAAATCAGCTCTTGAATTGATATGAAAATATCTATGGTAAATCTGAAGACTCTATCACTGCAACTCTATCTCTTGCACAGAACCACCTATCACTGATTGACTGATAGCCTCTATGCTGTGTGACTTCAGGCAAAGTCACTGTCAATCAAGCAGGAAGATGCAGCACTGATGGGGAACAGAGCTGGAGTGACAGAGGTTTTAGATCATAGTCATTTTCATATCAGATTGGCCATGTAAAAGAATTGATGAACTTGCTCTCGAAAGAGCTTTATGTGTATATAAATAGTTTGGGGGGTAAAATCTTGCTGGCAAATTCCATTAAAATGGGTTGTCCATTTCGCAAGACATTTTACTTGGGGATAAACATCACTTTTACAATTTGGCTTTAATAAAATGTTGCACACCTTGCCTTCTATAGTCTATGGCTGGTTTCACATTACGATTTTTTGCAATCCGACGCTGTCCGATATAAATCCGACAGTATCGGACCCGAATTTGCCCCCATATAACCCTATGGGGATTGGACCGATCCGGATGTGCACTAAATGGCATCCGAATTGCGTCCGATCCGATTGTTTCCGATTTCTTTCCGGTGCAAAAATCGGAGATTCCGATTTTTGCATCCGAATCAAAAATCGGCTAGAATCGGATCTGACAGATTGGATGGCAATTATGCCAAATCCGATCCGATCTGATTCCTTTAACGTGGGGCCCTATGGAGCATGCTCAGTGCACTAAAACTGCTCCTAACCATCTAATTTTTGCGGAAGTAAAATTAAATATGGCAGGGGTTAAAAATAAAGAATATGTATGCTCACCTGTCCACGAGTCACCCGGCGTCTCCAGCACATCCTGCCTGTAGGACCTGCCGTGATGTCACAGTCACATGAACATGTGATTGTGACATCACGAGAGGTCCTAGGATCAGGACTCGTGGACAGGTGAGAATAAAGATTTTTTTTATTTTTTATTCCGGAGGAGAGGGGAGAAGAGGGGGAAACACAGGGGAGAAGCGGGAGTATCGGGGGAGAAGCGGTGAGATGAGGGAGAAACACAAAGCAGAAGAGGGGGAAACACAGGGGAGAAGTGGGGAGTACCGGGGAGAAGCGGGGAGATGAGGGGGAAACACAGCGGAGAAGCAGGGAGATGAGGGGGAAGCACAGGGGAGAAGAGGGGGAAACACAGGGGAGAAGAGGGGAGAAGAGGGAGTACCGGGGGAGAGCAAGGGAGAACAGGTAACAGACAGGTGACTGGAGGCAGAAAGAAGCGAGATGAACGGAGGACTGATCCTGCAAAATGTCGGAATCAGATGCCTGTTTGGCATCCGATTGCAGGGATCAGTTTGGATCCGATGCTGTCCGATTTATATTGGACAGCGTCAGATTGCAAAAAATCATAGTGTGAAACCAGCCTATGCTGCACCTTCTAATTCTGGCTGCAAAATGAGTTAACAGAGAACCTGAGAGTCAGCGTGCTAAATCAATCTAACTGTTTTGTCTTTATGAGTTCCCTTCAGCTTATTTATGAATATAGAGCACTAGAGATGAGCAAACCTTTTGAAATTTGGGTTCAGCGTGGATTGCTGAACAGTCATATGTTCACCAAATAGATCTTCAAACAGTTGGCCAAACCTCCAAATCCCATTCAAATAAATGGGAGGCAAAATCAAGAGCCCAGAAAACACCTTCAAGGGGCAAAAATGATGCCAAAACAGCTCAAATTAGGGTCAGACACCAGGAAAAGTGCCATCTATTCCTCAGAGTTAAAATTGTCTTCATTGTGCTTTATAGACGCATGAAACAAGGACTGGTCCCATATGTCAAGTTTCTACATTGACTCGGAACAGGGAGATGAGTGACAGCTGTATGCATGTTGCTCAGAGAGCCCTGCCAAATTCACAAAACACACAACTAAGACACCCCAATAACAGTCTCCACATTGCAAAAAAAATAGGGCCAGATACCACCAAAATGACATCAATTGATGTAAAATAAAAATTGTATATTGGCACAGCCTGCATGCATGGCGCAGGGTCTGGAACAGGGACGGTCCTAGCATTTGAAGGTTAAACACTGATCAGAAACAGGGAGATGATTGACACCCATAGGCCTATTGGGCAGGGGCTATTCATACCTCATTCAACTGGTCTAATTAATTTTATGCTCCACCATCCTCATGTGGCACAAGTATCAGTTTCATGCAATACTACCAGAAGAATTAATCAGCTAGGTAAGTCACATGTATATGCGTATTTAGAGGAAACTGAGGGATTTCACAATCAAGGGTTAGAGGCCAAACACAGCCTTTTTAGTTCAAAGTGAAGGATTTGGCAATCACTGATTAGAGACAAAAAAAGACCTTTTTAGGGGAACTGAAGGATCTGGCAATCATAGGTTAGAGGCCAAAGGCTAGGGTCACAAATGCCAATCAGTTTTTCCACTGGTTTCAATAACAGATCTGTTATTTTAAGGCTGGTTTTTGAGCCTCCTGTGCAGTTATGCGTTTTTTGGATTTAGCCATTTTTTGCCAAAAAATGCTAGCAAAAACGAATCCATTAATGGATAGTACCTATATGTGCCATTTGTTAACGGATCCATTTCCCGTAGTGCCCCATTTTAAAAAAACGGATCCGTTTTTGTACTGCACCCAAAAAACGCTGCTTGCAACATTTTTTGTGTCCTGTTAAAAAACATATAGCAGAGCCGTCACTCTTGAGTCATGGATCCGTTAACAGCATCAGTTTTTGGACTTAGAATTCTAAAGTTAAAAAACTGATGCAAATAATGGATCCAGGGTTTATGTGTGGCCCCAGGCAAACACAGCCTTTTTAGAGGAATCAATCACTGCTTTGAGGCAAAAAAATGTCTTTTTAGTAAAAACTCAAAGTTTTTGGAATCAGTTTTAAGAGGCCAGACACAGCCTTTTTACGAGAAGCTAAAGGATTTTTCAATTCCTGCTTTGCGGCAAAGAATGCCTTTTTGTTATAAACCAAAGGATTTGGCAATCATTAGCAAGAAGCAAAAAAATGCCTTCTTAGGGGAAACTGAAGGATATGACAATCACTGTGAGAGTCCAAACATCCTTTTTAGAGGAAACTGATTGATTTGGAAATCACTGGTTGCAGGCCAAAAAAAAATACCTTTTTAGGGGAAACTGAAGTACGGAATATACTTGAGTATAAGCCGAGTTTTTCAGCACAATTTTTGTGCTGAAAAGTACCCCCTTGACTTATACTCGAGTCAGTATGGTGGGGAGCATTGTCCAGGAGCTGGATGAATTGGTAGGAGGCTGCAAAGTGAGCAGGAGGTCACATGACCCCGCTCATTAGTATAGTGGAATATGCACTGCATCCCCTGTTCATCAGTGATGGGGGAAGCAGCGCACATTACACTATACTATGCATACTCGTGCCCACCCCCCATCACTGGTTACAGGCCCCCGTGCTGCCACACATAAGTTAATAATAATCCTTTAACTCACCCTCCAATGTCCTACAGGCACCATGTGTCCTCCGTCCGGTCTTCCTGTCTGTATGTCGACTTCTAATCATGTGACCGGCGCAGCAGCGATGATGTCATCGCTGCTGTGCCGGTCACAGCAATAGAAGCCATCATGCAGACAGGAAGACCGGACAGAGGATGCATGGTGCCTGCAGGACATCGGAGGGTGAGTTAAAGGTTTATTATTTTATGTGCAGCAGCACGGCCTGTAAACTGTGATGTGGCATGTAACCAGTGATGGGGGGCTATATACCACTGAAGGGGGCCTGTATACTGTGATAGGGGTCTATATCCAGTGATGCGGGGCTGTAACCACTGAAGGGGGCCTGTATACATTGATGGGGGCCTGTATACAGTGATGGGGGCCTGAAACCACTGATGGGGGGCTGTATACCACTGAAGAGGGGCTGTATACCACTGATGGGGCTGTAACCAGTGATGGGGGCTGTATACCACTGATGGGGGCTGTAACCACCGATGAGAGGCTGTATACCACTGATGGAGGCTGAAACCAGTGATGGGGGCTTTAACCAGTGATGGGGGCTGTAACCAGTGATAGAGGCTGTAACCAATGATGGGGCTGTATACCACTGATGGGGGTCTGTAACCACTGATGGGGTTCTGTAACCACTGATGGGGGTCTGTATCCACTGATGGGGGTCTGTATCCACTGATGGGGTGTAACTACTGATGGGGGGTCTGTAACCACTGATAGGGGGCTGTATACCACTGATGGGGGCCTGTATACCAGTAATGGGGGGCTATATACAAGTGATGGAGGCCTGTATTCCAGTGAAGGAGGTGCTATATACCAGTGATGAGGGGCTGTATACCAGCGATAGGGGCATTATAAACCAGTGATGGAGGTCCTATATACCAGTGATGAGGGTGCTATATACCAGTGATGAAGGCACTATAAACCACTGATGGGGGCGCTATATACCAGTGATGGGGGTGCTATATACCAGTGATGGCCGCTATATACCAGTTTGGGGGGCTATACACCATTAATGGGGGGCCATTTGCCATGATGAGAGGGTCTGTATACCATGATAAGAGTCTGCTGCATTTCTCACCCTAGGCTTACACTTGAGTCAATACTTTTGCCTAGTTTTGGAGGGTACAATTAGGGGCCTCAGCTTATACTCTGGTCGGCTTATACTCAAGTATATACGGATAATTTGCTATCTTCGCTTGGAGGCAAAAAGTACCCTTTGTAACCGCTCCGCGGTCCAGCGCCTCCGCCCTGCACCCTGTCCTTCCCTCTTCTCGTGCAGTTACCCTTCCTTCTCGGTTCCGGGGTCGGGGTCCCAGGTTACAGGCCGTCCGCAGCCTATCCCGGGGCTCCAGGGTGCTTCATCGCGCACCTGCTGCTCAGACCGTCGCTCCCTGACTGCTGCCCAGTTCTGCTTCCTCTCTGTGTGTTCACTAGGGGGCGGGGCCGCTCTCTCTGTTACCTTTATAGGGCCAGCTGGCCAATTAGTCTGCCCCGCCTTCCGGCCAATCCCTGTAGGGCAGCAGATATATAAACTGTGCACTTGCTTCTGGACCTTGCCGGGGCAACTTCATTCATCCCGAGGTTGCCGGTCCTGGTCCTGTTATGTGCTGTTATTCTGCAGTATTTAACACTCATCTGTTTGTTCTTGTTGCAGGTGTGCATTTACTCTTGACCTGGCCGGTTCTCTTCATTCATCCCGAGGTTGCCGGTCCTGGTCCTGTTATGTGCTGTTATTCTGCAGTATTTAACACTCATCTGTTTGTTCTTGTTGCAGTGTCGCTGTTCTACCTCCGTGCTGCTCCGTGCTGCTCTGGGTTACCCCGTGCTGCGCTTCTACCTTCTCCTTAATCTCGTCCCTGCCAGCTCCTGGTTGATCACCGTGTTCCTGGACTTCATCCTGGTTCCCTCCAAGCTGATCGCTGGTTCTCGCCCGGTACCGGATTCCCCGTGGTCCTGGATCTCCCTGGTTCTTGGATCTCCCTGTGTTCCTGGATCCCCCTGCGTTCCTAGTTCCCCGTGTTCCTGGTCCTCCGTATTCCCGGTTCTGTTTCGTTACCACGTCGCCTGGGGTCGGTTGAACACTCGTGTTCGTGGCATTGGCCCCTTCAAGGCTGATCCCGGCGATATCCCTGTATAGGGATCAAGCGCTCCGGGGTCTCCCTCGCTGGGTCTCCAGTGTTGCGGCCTTGTGGCCCTCTCCAGGGGCGTGTGGTTCAGTGTTTTTGTTGTCTTTAATAAACCCGTGAACTCTACGGTACTTGTCCGCCTCTCTGTCAACCAGGCGTCAGCATCCGCTTTACGCGGTCCAGTGGGTCCACGTGTGTGTCCGTCAGTAGGACGTGACAGATTTTGCCCCGGCCATGGACCCCGCTGACGCTAGGTTTGATGCCCAGAGAGAGCTTGCCGGACTCCGCCAGAGTCATGACCAAGTAGTGTCGTTTATCCAGTCCTTGGAGGCCCGTTTAGGGTCTCTCCTGCCTCTGACCCTCTCTCTCCTCCCAGGTGTTTCGTCTCCACCAGGAATTGGACCACCAGAGGGAGATGCAGACCCGGTTGCTGTCCTTCATGTCCTCCGTAGACGATCGACTCATCAGCTTACAGAGGACGACTGAGGCCTCGGGTTCCGTCTCCGTCACATCCTCCGGAGTCTCAGCTGGTGCTGTATCCTATCCACTTGGTACCTGGTTGACTGGAAGGGGTTCGGCCCTGAAGAACGGTCCTGGGAGCCGGAGGAGAACATCAATGCTCCTCGCCTCCTGCGTAGGTTTCATGCAGGTCTGGTTCCGGGGGGGCGTGGAGGGGGGAGTACTGTAACCGCTCCGCGGTCCAGCGCCTCCGCCCTGCACCCTGTCCTTCCCTCTTCTCGTGCAGTTACCCTTCCTTCTCGGTTCCGGGGTCGGGGTCCCAGGTTACAGGCCGTCCGCAGCCTATCCCGGGGCTCCAGGGTGCTTCATCGCGCACCTGCTGCTCAGACCGTCGCTCCCTGACTGCTGCCCAGTTCTGCTTCCTCTCTGTGTGTTCACTAGGGGGCGGGGCCGCTCTCTCTGTTACCTTTATAGGGCCAGCTGGCCAATTAGTCTGCCCCGCCTTCCGGCCAATCCCTGTAGGGCAGCAGATATATAAACTGTGCACTTGCTTCTGGACCTTGCCGGGGCAACTTCATTCATCCCGAGGTTGCCGGTCCTGGTCCTGTTATGTGCTGTTATTCTGCAGTATTTAACACTCATCTGTTTGTTCTTGTTGCAGGTGTGCATTTACTCTTGACCTGGCCGGTTCTCTTCATTCATCCCGAGGTTGCCGGTCCTGGTCCTGTTATGTGCTGTTATTCTGAAGTATTTAACACTCATCTGTTTGTTCTTGTTGCAGTGTCGCTGTTCTACCTCCGTGCTGCTCCGTGCTGCTCTGGGTTACCCCGTGCTGCGCTTCTACCTTCTCCTTAATCTCGTCCCTGCCGGCTCCTGGTTGATCACCGTGTTCCTGGACTTCATCCTGGTTCCCTCCAAGCTGATCGCTGGTTCTCGCCCGGTACCGGATTCCCCGTGGTCCTGGATCTCCCTGGTTCTTGGATCTCCCTGTGTTCCTGGATCCCCCTGCGTTCCTAGTTCCCCGTGTTCCTGGTCCTCCGTATTCCCGGTTCTGTTTCGTTACCACGTCGCCTGGGGTCGGTTGAACACTCGTGTTCGTGGCATTGGCCCCTTCAAGGCTGATCCCGGCGATATCCCTGTATAGGGGTCAAGCGCTCCGGGGTCTCCCTCGCTGGGTCTCCAGTGTTGCGGCCTTGTGGCCCTCTCCAGGGGCGTGTGGTTCAGTGTTTTTGTTGTCTTTAATAAACCCGTGAACTCTACGGTACTTGTCCGCCTCTCTGTCAACCAGGCGTCAGCATCCGCTTTACGCGGTCCAGTGGGTCCACGTGTGTGTCCGTCAGTAGGACGTGACACCCTTGTTATTAGAAATTCAAGGATTTTGCAATCAGTTTTAAGAGACCAGACACAGTCTTTCTAGGAGAAACTAAAGTATTTTGCAATCACTGCATTGAGGTAAAAAATGCCTTTTTATTACAAACCGAAGGATTTGGCAATCACTAGTAAGAAGCAAAAAAATACCTTCTTAGGGGAAACTGAAGGATTTAAAAATCCCTGGTGAGAGTCCAAACAGCCTTTTTAGAGGAAATTGAGTGATTTGGAAATCACTGGTTACAGGCAAAAAAAAATGCTTTTTTATGGGAAGCTGAAGGATTTGACAATCACTGGTGAGAGTTCCAACAGCCTTTTTTATTTTTTTTTTATTCCTTTATTTCAGTGTTATAACATATACAAATACCAGAAAACATAAATATAAAATCAACTGTGTAAAAGAACAAGCAATTAAAATTATTAAAGTCATACAATAAGAATGGCACTTGCCGATAACAGACGAATAAGTATAAAGTCAATTGGAGAATGGTCAATAAGACGAAATCGTAGTGCAACTGCAATGGCAAAACAGAAAATAGAACAACTCCTAACAAGAAGATTCTTTCTTAGCAGTGCACATGTAAAATTGTCTAACGCTTTCACTTTGAGAAAAAGGAAATAGAAATAATTATACAGAAGTAGAAAAAACAGGGGTGATGGTATGGGGAGGGGGAATGAAGCTAATGGGAGGTTTTAGGGAAAAGGAAGAAGGAGGGAGTGAGTGGAAATAGGATGAGAGAGGTCAGTGGCCAGGGCCCAGGTCCTCACCAGCATTCAGCAACAGCCCATATCTAGTTGTTTGCTGGAGATCCATCCAGTCCGCCCAAGTGCTCCAGAATTTCATATGACTCATGGACTTTGTGAACCCACTGAGAGAGCCGTGAGGAGAGGCTTTGCCCCAAATCTCAGGCATGCACACCCTCACTGCAATTATGAAGAATTTTAGGAGTGAGTTTTTATAAATCGAGAAAGGAGTAGCAGTGAGGTGTAGCAGAGCCAGGGGTTCTACATGATTAGCAAACTAATTTTTTATATTTCCTCAATCCCTTACCAGAAAAGTTTCAGTGCCTCGCAGATCCCAAAAAATGTGGACAAACTAGCCAGTCTCATTCCTACACCTCCAACAGGTGATGTCAGCTTCGGGATACATATCATGATGTTTTTCTGAAATTGGGACAGAAGCTTGTATCCCACCTGTTGGTGTTTGGAGCTTATGGAGGTGCTATGTGCAAAGCTGCAGATATGAGACAGCATTTTACAATGAAATTATTATTATTATTATTATTATTTATTTATATAGCGCCATTGGTTCCATGGCGCTTTACATAAGCAGTGGGGGTAACAAGGACAGGTACAGTACATATGAGCAGACAATGCTTGCTGATACACGACGGGAGAGGTTCCTGTCCACGAGGGCTCACAGTCTACGGGGGTGGGGGAGGACACGATAGGGGGGGGGTAAGCGCCAAGCGGTTGGTGGAGCGGCGCTGGGTCTCATCATGGGTTGTTGGCTTGTTGGAATAGATGAGTTTTCAGGTTCTTTTTGAAGCTCTTGAGGGTAGGCGAGTGTCTGACGTGCTGGGGGAGGGAGTTCCAGAGTCTAGGGGAGGCGCGGGAGAAGTCTTGTATGCGGTTGTGCGAGGATGAGATGAGGGGGGAGGAGAGGAGGAGTTCTTGTGAGGAGCGTAGGTTGCGTGCAGGTTGGTATTGGGAGACCATGTCGGAGATGTAAGGGGGGGACAGGTTGTGGATGGCTTTGTAAGTCAGGGTTAGGATTTAAAATTTAGATCTTTGGGGGGTGGGGAGCCAGTGGAGTGCCATGCGGAGAGGGGAGCTAGGGGAGTAACGAGGAGACAGGTGGATTAGACGGGCAGCTGAGTTCAGGATAGAGTGGAGAGGTGCAAGGGAGGAGGCAGGGAGACCGGTGAGCAGTAGGTTGCAGTAGTCAAGGCGGGAGATGATGAGGGCGTGGACGAGAGTTTTGGCGGTGTCGTGGTTAAGAAACGGGTGGATGCGTGAGATGTTCTTGAGTTGGAGTCGGCAGGAGGTGGCAAGGGCTTGGATGTGGGGCTTGAAGGAGAGGGAGGAGTTGAGGGTGACCCCGAGGCACTTTGCGTGGGGGACTGGGGAGAGAGAGCAGTCGTTGACTCGGATTGACAGGTCTGGCAGAGGGGGAGGGCGGCTGGGGGGGAAGACGATGAACTCTGTTTTGTCCATGTTCAACTTGAGGAAGCGAGCAGAAAAGAAGGATGAGATAGCGGACAGGCATTGGGGATTTTAGACAGAAGGGAGGTGATGTCGGGCCCGGAGAGGTAGATCTGGGTGTCGTCGGCGTAGAGATGGTACTGGAGGCCATGGGACTCAATGAGTTGACCTAGGCCGAGGGTGTAGATGGAGAAAAGTAGCGGTCCAAGTACCGATCCCTGGGGGACGCCGACAGTAAGGGGGTAGGACGAGGAAGAGGTGTCGGCGTGGGTGACGCTGAAAGTGCGGTCCGTAAGGTATGAGGAGATCCAGGAGAGGGCGAGGTCAGTGATGCCAAGGGATTCTGGGATTTGGAGTAGGAGGGAGTGGTCGACTGTGTCAAAGGCGGCGGATAGGTCGAGGAGGAGGAGGACGGAGTAGTGTTTTTTCCTCTTTGCGGTCAGGAGGTCATTGGTGACTTTAGTAAGGGCAGTTTTGGTGGAGTGATGAGGTCGGAAATCAGATTGCAGGCGGTCGAAGAGGGAGCGGGAGGATAGGTAGGACGACAGTTCAGAGTGGACGTGTTGTTCGAGTAGTTTGGAAGCGAAAGGGAGAAGGGATATTGGGCGGCAGTTGGCGACGGATGATGGGTCGAGGGAGGGTTTTTTGAGGATGGGTGAGATCAAGGCGTGTTTGAAGGAGGAGGGAAAGACGCCAGTAGTGAGTGACAGGTTGAAGAGTTGGGTTAGGGCAGGGATGAGGGCGGTGGTGAGGTTTGGGATGAGATGGGTAGGGAGAGGGTCGAGAGCACAGGTGGTGAGGTGAGATCGTGACAGGAGGGTGGAGAGCTGGGCTTCAGTCACGTTGGAGAAGCTTCCTTTGGTCGAGGAGTGTTGGGCGGTAATGGTGGTGGGTTGGGGGGACGTTGGGCCAAAGTTTTCTCTAATTTTATCAATCTTGTGTTTGAAGAAGGTGGCGAAGTCGTCAGCGGAGATGAGGGGGGAAGGAGGAGGTGCTGGGGGACGGAGAAGGGAATTGAAGGTTCTGAATAGTTGTTTGGGGTTTCGGGACAGTGTGTTGATTAAAGAAAAGAAGTAGGTTTGTTTTGCGGCAGTGAGTGCGTCCTTGAAGTTGGAGAGGGATTGCTTGTAGATTGTGAGGTGGGCCGTGGAGTGGGATTTCTTCCATCTCCGTTCAGCGACCTTGGACGTTCGGCGAAGCTCTTTTGTGAGAGGGGTGAGCCAGGGTTGTCTGTTTGTGCGGGTTTCGGTGTGTGTGAGGGGGGCAGCCTGGTCGAGAGCTGCAGTTAGTGTGGAGTTGTAGAGGGTGGCGGCAGTGTTAACGTCGGGTGAGGAGGCAAGGTCCGTGAGAGGGAGGAGGGTGTGGGAGAGTGAGTTGAAATCGATGGCTTTTAGGTCTCTGCGTGGGTGACTGAGCTTTCGGAGAGGGGGGGGTGAGGAGGGGGGAAAGAGGGAGGAGAAGGTCAGCAGGTTGTGGTCAGATTGGAAGAGGGGTGAGTTTGAGAGGTCGGTGAGGGAACAGAGGCGGGAGAAGATGAGGTCAAGCGTGTGGCCGTCTTTGTGAGTGGCTGAGGAGGACCATTGGGAGAGGCCGAAGGAGGTGGTCAAAGATAGGAGTCGGGAGGTAGGCGGGTCGGGGGTGTCGATGGGGATGTTGAAGTCGCCCATGATGATGGTGGGGATGTCGGAGGAGAGGAAGTGGAGAAGCCAAGTGTTGAAGTGGTCAAGGAAGGAGGTGGTGGATCCCGGGGGTCGGTAGATGACCGCGAGTTGGAGGTTGCAGGGGGAGAAAATGCGAATAGAGTGCAGTTCGAAGGAGGGAAAGGAGGCGGAGCGAGGTGGTGTAGTAGGGATGAAGGAGCAGCTGTCGGACAAGAGTATACCCACACCACCCCCACGGGTGCTATTAGGGCGTGGTGTGTGGGAAAGCGTGAGTCCGCTGTAGGAGAGGGCGGCAGGGGAGGCTGTGTCGGCGGGGGTGAGCCAAGTTTCGGTGATGCCGAGGAATTTGAATTTGTTGATGATGAAGAGGTCATGGGTGTAGGAGAGTTTGTTGCACACTGAGCGGGCATTCCAGAGTGCTCCAGACAGGGGGACTGGGGTTGGGTGAATGGGTATGAGGTTGCGGGGGTTGCGAGAGTTTGTGATGGGGGATGGGCGAAAATTGGAGGTGAGTGGAGGGATGTGGTGGGGGGTCCAGGGTTGGGGGATATGTCACCTGCAAGTAGGAGAAGTAGCGAGAGGGTTAGGAGGTGGGAGCAGGAGAGTTTGCGTGGGGGCCGTGCGTGTGTGGAGAAGAGTGATTGGGTGTGGAGGAACAGTTCGGAGGAGGGGGTGAGATGGGTGGGTAGGAAGGATGGAGAGATCGCTATGGCCTTGGTGGGTGGAGAGATGTGCGGGGTTAGGAGGAAGTGGAGTAGGATGGGGGTGAGGGTGAAGAGGAAGGGAAACATTGTGGGCAGCTGGTTTTGGCGGTGAGAAGTGACGGGTGGGATGTGGCAGGTGAGGTGCGTGGATGGAGAAGGGGTGTGGGTAGAGCTACGGGGTGGCGGAGGACGGGGTGGAGTCGGGGGTGGCGCGCGGTGTGGTGTGGCCAGGGGTAGGGTGCAGTCAGGTGGTGGGGTGCAGCCTGGGGTGGGGTGGAGTCAGGGATTGTAATAGGAGGGGTGGGGTGTAGCTGGGGGTGGAAGACAACTAGGGAAGTGGTACAGCCGGGGATGCAGGAATAGCCCAGGATGCGTATAAGCCAGGGATATGGTACAGCGAGGGGGTACAGTCGTGGTCACAAGTGGGGTGCAGTCCGTGGATGGAGTGGTGCAGCTGGAGACGAGATGATGGAGCCGGAGATGAGATGATGGAGCCGGAGACGAGATGATGGAGCTGGAGACGGGGTGGCGCAGCCGGGTGGTGCTGTCGGATGATGGGATGGTGCCGTCGGATGGCTAAAAGCAGCAGGGGCCCAGGTGCAGTGGACAGGGGCCAGGAGCGGGGGCCAGGGGTAGCCTGGGGCCCTGGTTGTGTCTGGGGGCTGGTGCAGCCGGTGGATGGGGGGCCCCTCTGTTTCCTCACCTGACTGGCTATGGTGTCATAGGAGCGCTGGTGCTCCTGTCCTGGCTGTGGCTGGTCGGTACTGGCAGGGCGGGCTGCTGCTCAGGGCGTCAGGCGCAGTGCTGCTGCTGCGGGCCGGGGATCCGGCCGGGAGTGTGGGGCCCACCGGCGGGGTGCACAGTCACCGCTGCGCACGTGCGAGGTCCCGGAGCGGTGCGGGTGTCCCGCCGCTGTGGAGAGCAGGAGGGACGAGCCGCCTGCTAGGTGGCCGCGGGGCCTACAGTTCAGAGTGGCGCCGGGCGGCGCTGGAGGAGGGCAGCACCCACAGTGATGGTGCCTCCTGGTGGAGCGGGACCCGCCGGGCACGGAGAGCGGGGACTCCGGGGAGGGAGCGGTGCCGGTGTAAGCACCTAGGTGCCGGTGCAGCTGGGGCCGCAGGTCAGAGTGCGGGATCACGGCCTGAGTGAGGTCCGCAGGCCTTGTGAGGGGTCACAGGCCTGAGTGGGGGCCGCAGGGCACGGCCGGCCACAGGATGGGGTGCGTGGCCCAGATGGTCGGTGGAGTGCACGGGGGTGATGGCAGTGGAGCTGGTAGTGTGTAGGGAGAGAAATTAGGAGGTAGGAGGGTGCCGGCCTGGAGGGGACAAAAGTATCGCGTAAACCCGAGACAGAGTATGTCTTACAGGGCCTGAATCTGTGCATAGTACCTCAAATTGTGTCTTTGGATGCTCATAACATTATTTTGGTGGAAGTATGCGCAGGATATGACGCAGCTAAAAATATCTCCACCAACCCAATGGAAATAAACAGCCTTTTAGAGGAAACTGAATGATTTGAAAATCACTGGCTACAGTCAAAAAAAATGCCTTTTTAAAGGAAACTGAAGGATTTGACAATAAATGGTTAGAGGCCAAACACAGCCTGTTAGGGGAACTGAAGGATTTCTTATTTAGTGGTTAGATGCCAAACATAGCCTTTTTAGAGGAAACTGAAGGATTTGACAATCACTGCGTAGAGGCCAAACAAATCCTTTTCAGGGAAAACTAAAAGTTTTGGCAGTAATTGATTAGAGGCCAAACATAGTCTTTTTAGAGGAAACTGAGGTCTTTTGCAGTTACTGCTTTGAGGCAATAAAATTGCCTTTTTAGTACTAACTGAATGATTTTGCCATCAGTGGTATGTGGCCAAAAACAGCCTTTTTAGGGGAAACTGAAGGATTTGGCAATCACTGCTTTGAGACCAAATAGTCTTTTTAGGGGAAGCACTAAGGCCCAGTTCACATCTATGGCTGGGCTGCAATTAGCTGCGTTTGCGTTTCTATGCATTTTTACTGCTAAAACCGCATCCAAGTGCAACCAAAAACGCACCTATAAGGTGCAATTCAAAATGCATCTCATTTTGCCAAAACACATGCATTTTTGATTTTGTTTGGATGCGATTTTAGCGGTAAAAACGCATAGAAACGCAAAAGCAGCCAAACACAGCCTGGCCTTAGATGTGAAATGAATCTAATATTTGGCAGTCACTTACTGTATGCAAAAAAACATGGCTTATCACACTTTTTCTCAGCAAAAAATGCCTATGTCTGGATGGACCCACCCCCACCCCCTCCCCTCATCAGTCACGTCCTGCCGATATCCTACACAGCCAGAAGGTAGAAGAAAAACATCACCTAAATGCAGCAATGCTTTTTTTTATCTGACCAGTTAATGAACAAATCCGATAATTTTTTCTAAATTGATCATGTTTACGATCCCTAAAACAGATTTGATTGAATCTGCAATGTTTGTGCTGAATTTGAAATTGGCGAACGTGTTCAGGGAAAGTTCACTCATCTCTGTAGACCACATCAAAGGTAAAATTATTCAAAAAGGCTGTAACAGAAAAGTGACGCAAATTCTTATTAAAAAGGAACCTGTCAGGTACTTTAGACCCTCTAAACCAGTGTTTCCCAAACTCCAGTCCTCACGACCCCCAACAGGTTATGTTTTCAGGATTTCCTTAGTATTGCAGAGGTGATGCCTTGATAATGCTTCCATTAGCCTTTCCAATCCTAAGGAAATCCTGAAAACGTGTCCTCCTTGGGGCCATGAGGATTGGAGTTTGGGAAACACTGCTCTAAACTATCACTACCTGTCTCTGCATCTTCCTACTACCTCCCTCAGCATCTCTGTCTGATGTAAATGTGAAGTATAATGGTTGAAAAAACAGTTTTTATAGCTTATGTTTTTCTCTCCAGCTCCATGGTGTCCTTGTTCATTTGTTAGCACGCCCCGATAGATGTAATACCATCATCTCCAAGCACGCTCCCCATCTGTGTCCAGACTGTAATATATGTAGTGCTTATAGGTATGAATGAGTATAGGTATAGGTATAGGTATGAAGCAATGGTCACATCTTTTCCGGTCCTGTGGACTGTGCTGTGTTGTAAGGTGTACCTTGGAAGCTTCATCTTGCACAGTGTGCATGCTCATAAGCCGTCAATGTTACTAATTTCCTTTAAAATCAAATTCCCATGCAGTCCCCAAAAGTGGATGAAACTGTGGAAGTGCAATTAGAAGTTCAACAATGATATGAATTATGAACTGTAATGCTGGTTGAAAACAATATCTTAATGTTTATGTATTTTTATAATGCTTAGGTGTCTTTATAAAGTATTTCACTTTTTTTAGACCCGTTGTTTTTAGCATGTTGAATTGCAGCAAACAAATATAGCATATGGAACTAAAAATGACTCATTATCTTCCAAGACAAACTCACAATGACTTAGGCGGCCGTCACATGCAACGATTTCTTGCCCGATATCGCTTAAGCGATCTCCTTTTTGATCGCTTAAGCGATATCGGGCTTAAAATCGATGCATGTAATCAAGCAATTTACGATGTTAAATCGCTTGATCGTGACATCGCAGATCTGAGCTCCGGAGCTCAGATCTAGCGATGAGCGATTTGACGATCTGTCTCATCGTGGTGTATAACACCATGATGAGCGATTTCCCAGCGCAGAGTCTATGCTGTGAGATAGTAACTATGGTACACGTCGGGTAACTAAGCGACGCGCGGCCCTAGTTACCCGATGTGTACCATAGTTACCAGCGAGATCGCGGCTCCACATCGCTGGTGAGTCTGTCTGTGTGACATCTCACCAGCGATGTGAGCGATATTGTAAGCGATTGCGCGTGCACGTGATCGCTTACAATATCGCTAAAGATATCTGTGCGTGTGATGGCCGCCTTAGCCATATGGAAAGATTTAATTATATCCAGCATCATTTCTCCATCAAGGGGCTCTCTCTCAAACCTCTTTCTGCAAATCAAAGATTTACTATTATGAAACACTGTTTAACAATACCAACTAATATCTTGTAGTAATGATAATGATAGAGGCTTGAAGACATAGCTAAAATACTGATTTATCGTTAAATACTTTAATCTTTCTATTTGATGTTTATGAGTATAATTTATACTTGTAGTATACAGGTAGTGATCATTTATACTTGTTGTAATGTTATCTATGAATATTCTATTTGATATGTTTGTCCTTTAAATTATTTGCTAACATATTACTGTCTTTCTAAATCTTGAGCATATTGGTATTATGTATGCTTTATGTACAGTCACTGAATGTTGGAAATAAACTCACTAATAGGTTAAATCAGAAAATTATTATTGACAGAAAAAAAAATCACACCTCCCAAAATTGGAATTGGACATACCATTTAGGGAGAAATAGAGCAGAGATGAGTGAATCTCAGGACATATGTGTAAGGTAGATTTACTTGAATCAATTAAGAGTAATTTTGTGTATAGAGATTTGCAGGATCCAATCCATGGTCAGGCTGGCTGATGGATGGGACTATTGAAGACCACATCCACCTCCTGGTGTCCGTGGCTCTACTTTATGCTAGCCAGCCTGGCTCAATGTCAGATGTGTGAAAATGTTACCCCAGGACAGCAAATCAAATAAAGAGCCCTGATTGATGTAGGGAGGCGGTTGTGAAGGCCACTGAACTGGGTGTGGCAAATCTATAAACACGTTTCTAAGCAAATTTTTTTCCAAATTGAAATTACCTGGTAAAGACACTTGTTATGTTTTGAGCTATCTAGTGACCCCAAACTATAATAAACTAAGCGGAAATAAATTATCAGTTAGCCATTAAACAGTGTCAACTACTGAGGACTCTCAATCTTTTTTTAAAAAAAAATTCTACTGGCTGATAATACATAATAACATTTTTTCTACCTAGCTGTTCTTGGCAGCTCTCCACCCGCTCCTCTGAACACAAAGTCTGGCCAGGACAGGATAGTTTAGTTTCACATTCTTTTTTAATCGCTTTCTGGCACTCAAAATCATCTTGAAAAATGGAGACCACAGGCTGCCACTTTCTTGGAGTCTTGTAAATTAAATATTACAAATTTTAAATTTGATAGGAACAAAATTACTTATCTTTAGCTATAAATAAGATTTATAGTATTGCCCAATAATCAAGGCCACCTTTTTCTATCTGTTAAGGCTGATAGAAACATATTGCTGTTAAATCAATAATACTACAGTGAATGAATAACAGAGCTCCCACTTCTGGTATGGAGTCAGGAAAAGTGTTGCATGCTGTGGGCTTACCTGGTGTGGATACCCCTTCTTGCTTCCAAGCATGCCATCACCCCCCAAGGGAGGCAATGCCACTGTGGAAACCGGACTCTGGGGTGCCACATATATCACATACTTGATTTCATGCTTACTCTTTCAGTAAACATGAACTCAAGTATGTGAAAACTTTTCGAGATGGGTGGTGAACATGGTAGCCATTTTGAAGTTGGCCATTTTGGTTCCAAATGAATTTTTCAATGGGAAGAGGGTCATGTGACACATCAGACTTATTGAGAATTTCATAAGAAAAACAATGGTGTGCTTGGTTTTAATGTAACTTTATTCTTTCATGAGTTATTTACAAGTTTATGACCACTTATAAAATGTGTTCAAAGTGTTGTCCATTGTGTTGGGTTGTCAATGAAACCCTCTCCCACTTTTGACACACTTATAGCAACACCACAGAACAAATGCTAGCACAGGCTTCCAGTATCTGTTGTTTCAGATGCTGCACATCTCATATCTTCACAGCATGGACAATTGCCTTCAGATGACTGATGAGACAAACTTTTCTGTGAATGGTGAAATTAACAGACAAAACCAACGCTATTGGTCTGACACTAACCCACAGTGGATAGATCCCTCCAAGACTGTTGGACACAAAAATTGATGATATGGTATGGTATATGGGATACAAATATAGTGGGGCCATTCTTCATCAATAGAAACCTCAATGCCACTGGATATCTGAATCATGTAGCAATGTGTCAGTGTGTCAAGAGTGGGAGAAGAGGGTGGCATTGACAATCCAACACAATGGGCAGCATTATGAACACATTTTATAAGTGGTCATAAACTTGTAAATAACTCATCAAAGAATAAAGTTACGTTAAAACCAAGCATAAGATTGTTTTCTTATGAAGCTATCAATAAGTTTGATGAGTCACATGACTGTCTATCCATTGTAAAAAATATTGTTGGATCCAAAATGGCCAACTTCAAAATGGCCTCCATGGTCACCACCAATCTGGAAAAGTTTTCCTCTCCCATATACTAATCGGCCACAAACAGGAAGTTGATATCACCAACCATTCCTATTTTATTTAGGTGCATATACTAATGTGCCACACATCACCAACCATTCCCATTTTACTTAGGTGCATACTTGGTCCACCCTGTAAATATACAGCAAAGATTTATTTACACTGAAAGATTATCATGAACTAGTGTTCTTAAAGGGATTTGCACTCACTCCATGAGACTGAAGATTTTTGAATCCTTACATGACATGCATTATGCACTGTGAGGATTCTCAATGTCAGAGTGGACGTGACTGCCAGCATGCTATATTCATACCCTAAGAAAGAATCCCACTCTTTGGGCCATGGCCTTATTCATTGCAAGTGTATTGAGCACGACTGTGCCAATTTAGTGTGATTATGTCTGGGAATATGCATATGATGCACCCTAGGGCCATGGGATACTCGTAACCAGGCTTTAATACTTATGGAGAGTCACAGGGGTCAAGATCTGGCTCTGTAACCCTGGGCATTAGATAGTAGTTCCGGGATTTTTGTTTCTGGGGATAGGAGTCATAATGCCACCCGTGATGTTTGGCTAATGAAGCCGACGCTGCGGTACAGGATCTCTGGGGATGAAGGAATTGCAGCTAAAGTGGTATCACTCTCCATGGGTGGAGCGGTTCCCCCGGGCAACCGGTAAAGTCTATGGCGGTGGTAGGCCGTTGGGGTGCAGGAAAAGTGTTGCATGCTATGGGATTACCTGGTGTGGATACCCCTTCTTGCTTCCAAGCATGACATCACCCCCCAAGGGAGGCAATGCCACTGTGGCAACCGGACTCTGGGGTGCCACACATCACATACTTGAGTTCATGTTTACTCTGGCAGTGAAGAATCCTCACAGTTCATGCAATGTGAGGATTCACAAGTCTGTAGTCACATAGAGTCACTGTAGACTTGTCAATTTAAACTGGACGATCCCTTTAAGAATGCTCATTTCATGGTAACTAAGTGTAAACAGGCTGTTGATCACATAAAGAATAAGCATAACAATTATTCAAAGTGTGAAGTGATCTTTTGAGCAGCACATGTGTAAACAGGATTTTTGGTGTTGAGAATGATAGTAATCTATGTGTACTGAACCATGCCATACAAAATGCCCAGTGTGCATTGTTTACCATGATTTACCTGTGGAAACAGACTCTTAAACAACTGCCAATTGATAAATATTTACCAGTTGGTGGTCATTTAATGATGTTGGCCAGTTCATGTTAATGATCATTTAAAGATCTAGGACAACCACTTCTGATTGGTCATGTCTCCCGTAGGTAAAAAAAGAGCCTATACTTGCTTCTTGGGCTGTCGCTGTTCGGGTGGTGTCAGCAGTCGCGGTTCCAGGGCTAACGTGACATTATGATGCATTCAATCACCACCAGCTTCTGTATTGCTGTGTTCAAAGCAATGAGTTGATCAACAGGAAGTAAGCGCTATGCTTCTGCTCACTTCCTGTTTATCGCTCCTGCTTCCAAAGGTGATAAGATTCTGTAGAAGCCAGCAGTGATTGGACGCGGGACTTGCCTGACATCACAATGTCACGTAAGTCCCCGAGCCATGTTTACTGACATTGCTGGAATAGCATCTCCATGGGAGATGAGTACAGGCTGTTTTGTTTTAACTGTGGGAGACATTTAGAATCAGAAAGTATTCCCTTTAAGGAGCACACAGTGTCATTTTTAGAGAAATTATTATGTTGTCTCGCAAATCTACCGGTATTGTTCCAGTATGGTAATATTATATTATGCATTACTTTTTCCTTCTACTTTTTTGGTTAAAAACATAGTTTTAAAAAAATGTTATAAAGCAAGTACATCATCTTTAAACCATTGTTCTTAGTGATGGGCGAATCCTAAATTACTCGGAATCGCTTGACTCTAGCGAGTCCGAGCACAGGACTCGCTACTCGTAGCGAGTCCGATGTTAATGAATGGGGAAGCGAGTAATAGCGAGTAGTGTGAGATTTACAAATCGCAGATGTGTCTCGGAAGCTTCAGCCTGAAGCAATCCTAGTTTTGTCATTTATTTGCATTGGACTCGTTTACTTTGCAACTGTAATCGCTGGGAAACTCGCACAGATAAGAGTCCTGTCTGCTCTGTGTGCTGGCTGCCCGAGCTCCAGGGTCTTAGAGCCTGCCTGCTGCCTGATGTAGCAGAGCTGAGATTGTTCTCAGTCTGCTCATTCCCTGTGTACAGACATGAATGTCTGTGCACAGAGATGATGTAGCAGAGCTGAGATTGTTCTCAGTCTGCTCATTCCCTGTGCATAGACATCTATATCTATGCACAGGGGATGAGCAGAGAGGACATCGCGTTTTGGACTGCATCGGACGGAAGAGGATTTTTTTAATTAAAGATGGAGTCCCTAATGGCTTTTTTTTTTTCTAATAAAAAATTTTCTCTGTGTTGTGTTTTTTTTAAAACAATTTAATAGAAATTTATGGCGGTCATGTCTAATATTGGCATGACCGCCATAAATTTCGGGCTTAGGGCCAGCTGATAATACAAAGCTGGCCCTAACCTCTTTATTACCCAGCGTGCCACCGCCACCAGGGCCGCTGGAAGAGCGGGGTTCAGCGCCAGAGGATGGTGCTTCAATGAACGCGCCATCTTCTGGGGCGGCTGCGGGCTGCAATTTGCAGCGGGGGGTGCCCAGAAAGCTTGGGCATCCCTGCGCTGCGGATTCCAGCCCCCCACCTGCTTAGCTGTACCTGGCTAGAAATAGAAATTGCGCGGAGCCCCACACATTTTTTTTAAATTATTTCATGAAATTCTGAGATTCTGACTCTGAGACTCTGAGATTCTGACTCTGACTCTGAGACTCTGTGATTCTGACTCTGACTCTCTGAGATTCTGACTCTGAATCTCTGAGATTCTGACTCTGACTCTGACTCTCTGAGATTCTGACTCTGACTCTGACTCTCTGAGACTCTGAGATTCTGACTCTGACTCTCTGAGACTCTGAGATTCTGAGACTCTGAGATTCTGAGATTCTGACTCTGACTCTCTGAGATTCTGACTCTGACTCTCTGAGATTCTGACTCTGACTCTCTGAGATTCTGACTCTGACTCTCTGAGATTCTGACTCAGACTCTGAGACTCTGAGATTCTGACTCTGACTCTGACTCTCTGAGATTCTGACTCTGACTCTGACTCTCTGAGATTCTGACTCTGACTCTCTGAGATTCTGACTCTGACTCTGACTCTCTGCGACTCTGAGACTCTGAGATTCTGAGACTCTGAGATTCTGACTCTGACTCTCTGAGATTCTGACTCTGACTCTCTGAGATTCTGACTCTGACTCTCTGAGATTCTGACTCTGACTCTCTGAGATTTTGACTCTGACTCTGACTCTCTGAGACTCTGAGATTCTGACGCTGACTCTGACTCTCTGAGATTCTGACTCTGACTCTGACTCTCTGAGACTCTGAGACTCTGAGATTCTGAGATTCTGACTCTGACTCTCTGAGATTCTGACTCTGACTCTCTGCGATTCTGACTCTGACTCTCTGAGATTCTGACTCTGACTCTCTGAGATTCTGACTCTGACTCTCTGAGATTCTGACTCTGACTCTCTGAGATTCTGACTCTGACTCTCTGAGATTCTGACTCTGACTCTAAGACTCTGAGATTCTGAGACTCTGAGATTCTGAGATTCTGACTCTGACTCTCTGAGATTCTGACTCTGACTCTCTGAGATTCTGACTCTGACTCTGAGACTCTGAGATTCTGACTCTGACTCTCTGAGATTCTGACTCTGACTCTCTGAGATTCTGACTCTGACTCTCTGAGATTCTGACTCTGACTCTGACTCTCTGCGACTCTGAGACTCTGAGATTCTGAGACTCTGAGATTCTGACTCTGACTCTCTGAGATTCTGACTCTGACTCTCTGAGATTCTGACTCTGACTCTCTGAGATTCTGACTCTGACTCTGAGACTCTGAGATTCTGAGACTCTGAGATTCTGAGATTCTGACTCTGACTCTCTGAGATTCTGACTGACTCTCTGAGATTCTGACTCTGACTCTCTGAGATTCTGACTCTGAGACTCTGAGATTCTGACTCTGACTCTGAGACTCTGAGATTCTGACTCTGACTCTGACTCTCTGAGATTCTGACTCTGACTCTCTGAGATTCTGACTCTGACTCTCTGAGATTCTGACTCTGAGACTCTGAGATTCTGACTCTGACTCTGAAACTCTGAGATTCTGACTCTGACTCTGACTCTCTGAGATTCTGACTCTGACTCTCTGAGATTCTGACTCTGACTCTCTGAGATTCTGACTCTGACTCTCTGAGATTCTGAGACTCTGAGATTCTGAGATTCTGACTCTGACTCTCTGAGATTCTGACTCTGACTATGACTCTCTGAGACTCTGAGATTCTGAGACTCTGAGATTCTGAGATTCTGACTCTGACTCTCTGAGATTCTGACTCTGACTCTCTGAGATTCTGACTCTCTGAGATTCTGACTCTGACTCTCTGAGATTCTGACTCTGACTCTCTGAGATTCTGACTCTGACTCTCTGAGATTCTGAGACTCTGAGATTCTGAGATTCTGACTCTGACTCTCCGAGATTCTGACTCTGACTCTCTGAGATTCTGACTCTGAGACTCTGAGATTCTGACTCTGACTCTGAGACTCTGAGATTCTGACTCTGACTCTCTGAGATTCTGACTCTGACTCTCTGAGATTCTGACTCTGACTCTCTGAGATTCTGACTCTGACTCTCTGAGATTCTGAGACTCTGAGATTCTGAGATTCTGACTCTGACTCTCTGAGATTCTGACTCTGACTCTCTGAGATTCTGACTCTGACTCTCTGAGATTCTGACTGACTCTCTGAGATTCTGACTCTGACTCTCTGAAATTCTGACTCTGACTCTGAGACTCTGAGATTCTGACTCTGACTCTGACTCTCTGAGACTCTGAGACTCTGAGATTCTGAGACTCTGAGATTCTGAGATTCTGACTCTGACTCTCTGAGATTCTGACTCTGACTCTCTGAGATTCTGACTCTGACTCTCTGAAATTCTGACTCTGACTCTCTGAGATTCTGACTCTGACTCTGAGATTCTGACTCTGACTCTCTGAGATTCTGACTGTGACTCTGAGACTCTGAGATTCTGACTCTGACTCTGAGACTCTGACTCTGACTCTCTGAGATTCTGACTCTGACTCTCTGAGACTCTGAGATTCTGACTCTGACTCTCTGAGATTCTGACTCACTGAGATTCTGACTCTGACTCTGAGACTCTGACTCTCTGAGATTCTGACTCTGACTCTCTGAGATTCTGACTCTGACTCTGAGATTCTGACTCTGACTCTGACTCTCTGAGATTCTGACTCTGACTCTGAGACTCTGACTCTGAGACTCTGACTCTGAGACTCTGAGACTTTGACTCTGAGACTCTTACTCTGAGACTCTGACTCTGAGACTCTGACTCTGAGACTCTGACCCTGAGACTCTGAAATTCATGAAATAATAAAAAAAAATGCGTGGGGCTCCGCGCAATTTCTATGTCTAGCCAGGTACAGCTAAGCAGCTGGGGGCTGGAATCCGCAGCGCAGGGATGCTCAAGCTTTCTGGGCACCCCCCGCTGCAAATTGCAGCCCGCAGCCGCCCCAGAAGATGGCGCGTTCATTGAAGCGCCATCCTTTGGCGCTGAACCCCGCTCTTCCAGCGGCCCTGGTGGCGGTGGCACGCTGGGTAATAAAGGGGTTAATACCAGCTTTGTTATACAAGCTGGTATTAAGCCCGAGATTCTTAATGTCAGGCCACGTTTGACCCAGCCACTAAGAATCTCCAATAAAGGGTTAAAAAAACACAGAGAAAAATTTTTATTTGAAATAAAAAAAAAGCCATTAGGGACTCCATCTTTAATTAAAAAAATCCTCTTCCGTCCGACGTAGTCCAAAACGCGATGTCCTCTCTGCTACATCCCCTGTGCATAAATATAGATGTCTATGCACAGGGAATGAGCAGACTGAGAACAATCTCAGCACTGCTACATCATCTCTGTGAGCAGGCGGGCTCTAGGACCCTGGAGCTGCACAGAGAAGACAGCTGGACTCGGCTCGCAAAGAAACAGCAGTTATTTGCGAGTTTCCCTGCTATCACTGGCACAGTAGCGAGTTTCCCTGCTATCACTGGCACAGTAGCCGAGTCTAATGCAAACAATGGCAATCCTAGTTTTGTCAGCGTTTGCCAATGATTTGCATTGGACTCGTGCGAGTAATCACTGGGAAACTCGCAGAGTACCGAGTCCTGCGAGTCCCTTACTACTCGCCGAGTAACGAGTCCTAGCGAGTAGATTCGCCCATCCCTAATTGTTCTATATTTTCTTGCTCCTTTAAATGCAAGTTGATGAATGAGGTCCGAATCCTAAGACCCCTATCAATTGCTCAACGCCCCTCCAACCACAAGAGGTGTGATGCTGAAATGACAGTAGCACACAGTGCCTGCCTGAGTGCACACACAGACTGGAATACAGATTTTACTGAAAACATTAATAGATTACACTTTTTATTGAATCCATACCCCACTGTGTACACTCACAGAAAGGAGCTCTGTCCTCCTGTTACCTAAGCTGCACGCTCTTGTTAAATGAGCTTAACCCTTCTTGGAAAATAGGGGCAGGGAATGAAAGGTGTCTCAGGACCCAGAGTCTCAGCGTTCTATTTGTAATTACAGAGGCAAAAAAATATAGAAAAATTATTTAAAGGTTTTTTTTTACTTTTTGAGGTATTTTTTCTACATAACTTGAATCTAATAAAATTTCTCTTTTTTAATTTCAGCTTTTAATTGACTTATCTTTTGCTCTCTAAGAGATAACCTAATGTCAAATAATTTTATAGATATATACAGTATGTATAAGAGAGTTTTGTTAAAGCACTGACAACTACCTAAGCAATATCTAAACTTTTCAATTGATGATAAAATCAACTTTATGCTAACCCAGGTGCTTGATGGCCAACCCATCTTTGCTCACTGAGTTACACTGTTTCTGTAATAATTATGGAAATTTCTGTAGATTAATGTTGCCCTCAATGCTGTAAAATACAGGACAGCACCTATCTAATATATAAAGCTGAATGTGTGTATGTATGTGTGTATGTATGTAAGTGTGTATGTATGTGTGTGTGTATGTGTGTATATCCGGGATTGGCATCTACACCGTCGCAACCATA
The DNA here is from genome assembly GCA_033576535.1 of Allobates femoralis. NCBI lineage: Eukaryota > Metazoa > Chordata > Amphibia > Anura > Aromobatidae > Allobates > Allobates femoralis. The sequence continues at coordinate 214,030,044 of JARQOC010000003.1, forward strand.
GCCACAAAATTTTGCACAGTCACACGTCTCGACCCCGGGAGCGTCATAGGCTATGTTGTGAGGCGAAATTTTAACCCTGCGCGTTCTAGTTCACCAAACAATTTTGGCCCTATCTACATAATGGGGAAAAAAAAGTGAATGGAAAAATATTGGAGGAAAATCGACAGCTGTCAGCTATAGAGACAAAATTTTGCACAGTCACACGTCTGGACCCTGAGAGCGTCATAGGCTATGTTGTGAGCCGAAATTTTAACCCGCGGCGTTCCAGTTCACCAAACAATTTTGGCCCTATCTACATAATGGGGAAAAAAAGGGAAAGGAAACGTGTGGGAGGAAAATCGACAGCTGCCAGCTACAGCTACAAAAATTTGCATAGTCACACATCTGGACCCTGGGAGCGTCATAGGCTATGTTGTGAGGCGAAATTTTAACCCTGTGCGTTCCAGTTCACCAAAAAATTTTGCCCCTATCTACATAATGGGGAAAAAGTGAATGGAAAAGAGATGGAGGAAAATCGACAGATGTCAGCTATAGAGACAAAATTTTGCACAGTCCTACGTCTGGACCCAGGGAGCGTCACAGGCTAGGTTGTGAGGCGACATTTTAACCCCGCGCATTCCAATTCACCAAACAATTTTGCCCCTATCTACATAATGGGGAAAAAGTGACAGTTACCAGTTGACAGTTGTGAATGAGAGGGGCTTAATGATAGCGCCAAAGACTAACAGCACATACCAGCAAATAGTCACTAAGGTGGGGCCCCAACATGAGATATTCACCACGCACGGGGACATGTATACACAACACACGCACACAAAGAGTAACATCAAGTGTATAATCGCTAAGGTGCAGCCCCAACATTGGATACTCACCACGCACCGGAACAAACACACACACACACACCACAAAGAGACACATACAACACAGAGACACACACACACCCCCAAGGGGACACACACACACTCTATAGCGACACATGCACTCACCCCACAGGGACACACACACACACCACAATGAGACACACATGACACAGACACACACCACACAGACCCCCCCCACAGGGACACACACACATAGCCACCCTATAGGGACACATGCACTCACCCCACAGGGACACACACACCACAAAGAGACACACACACACCACACAGACCCCCCACAGGGACACACACACATACACACCCTATAGGGACAATGCACTCACCCCACAGGGACACACACCACAAAGAGACACACACAACACAGATACACACACACACACCACACAGACCCCCCCACAGGGACACACACACATACACACCCTATAGGGACACATGCACTCACCCCACAGGGACACACACACACACCACAAAGAGACACACACAACAGAGACACACACCACACATACCCCCCCACAGGGACACACAAATACACACCCCAGGGACACACACACCACACAGACCCCCCCACAGGGACACACACACATACACACCCTTTAGGGACACATGCACTCACCCCTCAGGGACACACACACACACCACAAAGAGACACACACAACACAGAGACACACACACCCCACACAGACCCCCCCCCACAGGGACACACACACATACACACCCTATAGGGACACAAGCACTCACCCCACAGGGACACCCACACACCACAAAGAGACACACACAACACAGATACACACACACACACCACACAGACCCCCCTCCCACAGGGACACACACACATACACTCCCTATAGGGACACATGCACTCACCCCACAGGGACACACACACACCACAAAGAGACACACACAACAGAGACACACACCACACAGACCCCCCACACAGGGACACACACATACACACCCTATAGGGGCACATGCACACACCCCACAGGGACACACACACCACAAAGAGACACATACAACAGAGACACACACCACACATACCCCCCCCACAGGGACACACACATCTACACCCCAGGGACACACACACCACACAGACAAACACAGATGTGCACAAATCACCTCATACAACTCGCCTCATACGTGTGCTATCTTTATTTTCCAAACATAAACATCTGATTAAAAACAGCCAATGTGCAACACATGTGCCATATAGGGAATTAAGGCAGATGTTAGTCACATGAGCCGTCTATTATGTGTATGTGTGAGGTAACATATACTGCCCGGCCAGGGGGAGGGATTACTGTTGGTTGGAGATTTATTAGGCTGCCTATAGCAATCAATCACAGCTCAGCTTCTATTTTCCAACAGGTCATTAATATGACATATTCAAATTCAATGTTGTTATAGCTAACAGCAGTTATTTATTAACCCGGGCGTAGCCGGGTACTACAGCTAGTCCATTATAAAATACCATCAAGGAGGGATTTGACTGGCTCTAAATTTGTTCTACGGCATTAAGGACTATCTTAAGTGAAAAAAGAACAGAGTCCTGGAAGTGATTATATATGGTTCCTCAGAGCTGGGATCTCAACATCATCCAGTCGATGGGATTGAATTAAGAATCAGAAGGATTTGCGCATGTATGCGGCCACAGAAGATTAATGGTTTGTTCTCTCAGATATTTGAAATAACCTTTCATGTCCAATTCCTTCAAATACTGTTTGTAAGTGTACCTAAAAGAAATGATTGTTGTTGATGGCAAAACTGTGGTGAAACCAAAAATTGGTTTTATTTAGATTTCTCATTGCTCATTAACTTCGTATTAGGTTAGTTAAAAGAAAAAAAAACTATTAGAACGTCTATTTTTGGAAGCATTCTCACTTTGCAACTTTTTTTCTACACTTGCCTAAAATGTTTGCTTAGCTCTGCACATCTATGTTGTAGTTGGGTGTTCGATAAACATCTAGGAAAAGAACAGATAAATAAGCAGACTAGTGAAGTATATACAGTTGTGCTTAAAAGTTTACATATCCGGGCAGATTTTTGTGGCGTTTTTTCACAGAATATGAATGATAACACAAAAACGTTTTTTCCACTCATGGTTAGTGGTTTGGTGAAGCCATTTATTGTCAAACTACTGTGTTTTTTATTTTTTAAATCACAATGACAACCAAAAACATCCAAATGACCCTGATCAAAAGTTCATATACCCTAGTTCTTAATACTATGCATTTCCGCCTCTAACATCAATGACAGCATAACGTATTTTGTGGCAGTTGTGGATGAGGCTATTTATTTTTTCAGATGGTAAAACTGCCCATTATTCTTGGCAAAAAAGCCCTCAGTTCCTGTAAATTCTTGAGCTTTCTTGCATGAACTGCGTGCTTGAGTTCTCCCTAGAGTGGTTTAATGATATTGAGGTCAGAAGACCTAGATTGCCACTCCAGAACCCTCACTTTGTTCTGATGCCAATGATACGTCTACTCGGCTTTGTGTTTTGGATCATTGTCATTTTGGAATATCCAAGTACGTCCCTTTAACAGTTTCTGGGCTAATGAGTGCAAATTTTCTTCCAGTATTTGCTGATAACATGCTGCATTCATCTTTAATTCAACTTTCACTAAGTTTCCTTAGCTCACACATCCCCACATCATCAGCTATTCCATGCTCTACAGTACAAATGGTGTTTTTTCATCATAGGCCTTGTGGACACCTTTCCAAATGTAACATTTATGCTGTGGCCAAAAAGTTTGATCTTGCTCTCAACCTTCCAAATTACCTTGTTCCAGAAGTTTGGAGGCTTGTCTCTGTGCTGTTTGGCGTATTGTAAGCGAGATACTTTGTGGCATTTGCGCAATAATGACTTTCTCCTGGAGACTTGACAATGCAGCCCATTTTTCTTCAAGTGCCTCCTTATTGTGCATCTTAAAACTGCCACACAGCTAGTTTTCAGTGAGTCCTGTATTTCAGCTGATGTTATTTGTGGGTTTTTCTTTGCATTCCGAACTATTTTCCTGGAATTTTCCAGAAATTTTATTTGGTCTACCTGATAGTGGTTTAGTTTTTACAGAGCCCCTGATTATCTATTTGTTAATCAAAGTTTGACCACTGCTGGCTGGTATTATCAATTCCTTGGATTTTTTTTGTATCACTTTCCTGTTTTATACAGTTCAACTATGTTTTCCCATAGATCCATTGACAATTCTTTTGCTTTCCCTATGATTGATAATCCAGAAAATCAGTGGCTGGATGAAAGATGCAAGAGTCTGTCTGGAACCCAGAAACTGAGTCAGTTTTTATGCACATACACTGATTACAAGCAAACAGGTCACAGGTGAGGATGTTACCTTTATTAGCCATTCAAACACAATTGTGTCAACTTCTGTGCATGTTATCGCGACAAAATCAACAAGGTATGTGAAGTTTTGATCAGGGTAATTTGATTGTCATTATGATTTAAAAAGAGAAAACACAGTAGTTTGACAATAAATGGTTTCACTCAATCAAAAACCATGAGTAAAAAAAAATGTTTGTGTTATCATTCATATTCTCTGAAAAAAGGCCAAGAAAGCAAAAAGTCTGCTGGGGTATGTAAACTTTTGAGCACAAACTATATACTGTGTGGGTGAGATCTCATAGCAGCTAGTATAAATGCAGCTAAGCTATTAATTAAAATATTAAATGCTATCACTTATTTCTCTTAAATTGTGACACCTTAAAGGGGTTGCCCACTATAATAACAATATGTATTCTTTTATATAGTGCTATTAATTCCATACTGCTCTACATACATTTGCAACATTGTTCTCATTGGTACTCACAATCTAAGCATCCTGTCAGTATGTGTGAGAGGAAACTAGAGAGCCCAGAGGAAACCCACACAAACACGTGGAGAAGATACAAACTCCTTGCTGATCTTCTTCGTGGGACCCCAGCGCTGCAAGGCTAACCACTGAGCTTCCAATAGTCACCCTTCTCAATCAGAATGTTTGCCATGTCAAAATAAAAACACATAACTCACCTCCGATGCAGGCGCTGTTCTATCAGTGTTGACACTTGCTCTCTTGGGTTTAAGGAAGTTGTTACGCCACATGGGCATTGAGGCCTCTCAGTGCTGTCTTCAGTTTACTCACCTTTGGATGAATTTAACATCAATAGTATGGTCAGAGGAGAAACTGGACACTTACTTCCTATTAATGTTTTATATGTCTGAAGGTGGGGACAATGAATCCTGTGCTGAATAGGCACAGTGCTTGCTTGACGTAACAAATTCAAGTGGGCTCCTAGAGAACAAGTGGCAATACCGCTGGAACAGCACCAGAATCGAAGGAGAAATTAAGTATTTTTATTTTATTGGAAAAAAATGCTCGGATTGAGATGTTTTCCGAGTAGTAGACCACCCCTTTAAATGATTAGCTTAAAATGCTTAAAACAAATTATCTTCATTTATTTTGTTATCAGAACAAAATGTAATAAAAATGTAATTAAAGTAGGTTTAATTAACCTACTTTGACTATAGTTTTATTAGATTTCATTTTGACAACTACTTAAATAATATTTTGAATGCATTTTCACGTCTACGTTTCGTATTTATGAATTTTTCATGGTAACTATTCTATGTTATCTATTATACTTTGGTTTTACAAAACTTCGGACCGCAACATTAATATTTACATTTTGTTTTGCTTCATAAATTCTTTTTAGAAAGATTATGTATGCAAAAAACGTGTGGCTAGACAGAAGATAACAAATGACACATCAAACACAGACTAATGTGGTTTTACTGAAGTAGAAACAGTAGTAATAAATCACCTGCCAATGTTAATAAAAAAAATGTGAATTGGGTTCCTTCAGCCACAAAAACAGTAAAATGATTTTCCCCAAAATAAAAATGTGAAAAAAAGAAACAAGGAAAAGACAGCTTTGAAAGGATTTGAGGATTTTCTGTCCCTCACTTATACATATATAAATTTAGCAGCAACTTTACATAGAGGAAAGGGCAAGTTTATAACACTTGTATATGTGTAAGACAAAGATGTAATGGTCTTATAGTTTTAAGGTTGAAGAAAGACACAAGGCCATTGAGTTTAACCTCTATTTAGAGATAAGAGATGAGCAGACTGATCTGCAGAGGATCGTCTCTGAGCATTTTTCAGACTATAAGGCGCATCAGATTATAAGGCGCATTATCAATAAGGGCCTGCTAAGGCATCTAGGTTCATATATAAGGCGCACCAGATTATAAGGTGCAGCGTATTACCGTAAATAAAACAAAGCTCAGACCGTAAGTCAAACTTTATTCAACTTTTTATCTATACAACTAATACAACTAATCCTATCCCCTGCTCTATTATTATTGTACCCTACTTTCCCTGAGAATCCATCTTTCCCCTGGTCTATTCATCTTTCCCTAAGCATCCAGCTAATCCTATCCCCTGCACTACTTCTCCTTTCCCTCACTATTCTGCTCTATTATACTTTAATATGCCTCACCTATTTTTTCTATGAGAGTATGGTAATCAGAGTGGCTGTGGCCACAGGGGTTTTGTGGCTGAGTGCACTGTGCAGGAACACACTGGGGCGGAGGGATTTCAGTGCAGTGATGTGTCTGGCTTCATGTACGATACATCAGGAGGAGGCATGTGGTGGAGGGTTCTAAGTGCAGTGATCAGGCTGCAACTACATTTGGATGATGGGGGCAAGCGGCTGAGGGATAGGGTGGCAAGTGACAGGAGGAAACCGGTAAGCAGCAGGGGGAGAGGACCTGGGAGCGAGCACAAACAAAAAGAAGGACTGAGGGAAGCGGCAGGAGGGGTACAAGATGTGGAAGTATGCGTCCACCGGCAGCCAGACTTACTGACTCGAGTATAAGACGAGAGGTACTTTTTCAGCTCAAAAAAAGGGCTGAAAAGTCGGTTTATACTTGAGTATATACAGTAATCCATTTGTGGGTGCATATATAAGGCGCATTGGACTATAAAGCGCACTTTTGATTTCTGAGAAAATCATAGGATTTTACGTGCGCCTTATAGTGCGGAAAATACGGTAATATTTGCTGAAATTCATGCTACCATACAAATTCAAAACATTGTGCAATACAATTCACAGGGATTGGAAAAAAAAATGACAGACACTATTGTGCCTCAATGAATTAGAATATCATCAAAAAGTTAATTTATTTCAGTAATTCAATACATAAAGTGAAACGCATATTTTGAAGAGTCATTACACACAGAGTGATCTATTTTAAGTGTATATTTCTGTTAATGTTGATGATTATGGCTTACAGCTAATGAAAACCCAAAGGTCATTATCTTAAAAAATTAAAATTGGGAGGATAATAGGTTAAAAACCACACTGCCGTATTCCACTAGACATCAAAGAGAATATAATAATGATTTCTCAGTCAACGTGTTTCAGGGCTCCCAGAGACTCCTTGAAACATGGCAATATGACTTTGATTTTTGATGATATTCTAATTCATCGAGATGCCCTAGTATCTTACATTACATGACTATACTGGCTGCTGTTGTAACACGTTTGTTTCCAGTTCTATCTGTAGCAACTTGGAAAACTCAGTTGGTTGAAGAGTAGTTCATCAATAATAATAATGAATAAAAAAATGGAAAAAAAACAGGTTAAGGTCCTGAACAATTTTACTAGTCTGATTTAACATTTGTTGCTTTTACAACAATACTGCTGTCTGCTGATAGTCTTACTTTCGGGTGGGGCCTTACATTGGAGGCCCCACCATCCATCCATCCATCCACACACTGCAGCCATCCATCCACACATTCCCACACATACAGACAAACACATGCATACACATATATACACATATACACACACCATACACACCACACACACCACACACCGCTTCTTACCGGGTCCGGTGTGGGGTCCCCGATGGTCCTGTGCCGTCCTCTGTGCTCCGGTCCGGTCCCCGAGATGATCCGCTGCCGTCCGCCGTGTTCCGGTGCCGGTCCTAGGCTCCATGGTCCCTGCTCTTCCAAAGTTCAGGCCTAGCTCCGCCCAGGTCATAGTGTGGGCCAATCAGCATAGCGGCGCTCAAGCAAGCGTCATCGGGTGCCGCTATGCTGATTGGCCCACACTATGACCTGGGCGGAGCTAGGCCTGAACTCCGGAAGAGCAGGGACCATGGAGCCTAGGACCGGCACCGGAACACGGCGGACGGCAGCGGATCATCTCGGGGACCGGACCGGAGCACAGAGGACGGCACAGGTCCATCGGGGACCCCACACCGGACCCGGTAAGAAGCGGTGCTATGTGTGTGTGTGGTGTGTGTGGTGTGTATGGTGTGTATATATGTGTATGCTTGTGTCTGTACGTGTGTATGTATGTACACCCCCCCCCCCTGTTTCCCCGATAGTAAGACCCCCCCCCCTACCCTGCCTTACATTCGGGGGGGGTCTTACATTAGCAGACCCCCTGTCCCCCCCCCCCTGTCTTACTTTCGGGGGGGGTATTA